>OZ012740.1:523769315-524220647 GCA_963859935.3 Lathyrus sativus | reverse complement strand
ATAGAAATAAGTAAATAAAACTGTAAAGAAGACAATGAGAGTAGTGTCATCAACTGTCTCTCCATAACCTTCTAAGGCGTAACTCCAATTAGTAGGGTCGTGGATACTAGTCATCGTAGGATTAGGTAAAGTGAAGTAATGGATGGTCTAGCCGTCGATCAAGAGCCTGAAATGGTCAGGTTGAAAGGAAGCTCTCCTTATCAACCCTCGGTCTAAGTAGAAATCGATATCCAACGTGGTATACCCGCAGTAGGGGGTCAGGTGAAGCAACTGACTAGTAAGACCCAAAGTGATAGCAATCTGAGTAATTGTTCCTCCTACATAGATGATTCCTTCAGAAGATCTGACTGTAAGTTCGAGGTTATTAAGCAGAAAGTTCCCACAGGCCACCGGACGTGACTAGTTCACACTAAAAAGGAAGAAGATCTCCTCCTCACTAACATGGATGTCAGCATCAGCCTTTCCAAGGAAAGTGTGGGCAAGGATCATCTGGAAATACCTGAGAGCTGGGTTATGGATGATGTGAGATAGCTGAGTGGACGGATCAGGGCTTCCTTCACCTGTAATGTCGTTCCAGAACTCGTCGATATCTCGACTTATAAAGTATCCCATAGGTAAATCAGAAATGGAATCAGGGGAGGTTTGAAAACCTAGCAAATCACCAAACCCTTTATGTGTAAAAGCGTACTCTGTCCCAAACAGTCTGAACGTAACACTGTCGTCCTGACCAACATATGGCTCATGTCTGAATGAATTGAGGAACTCCAGGGTGAGATGTCTGTAAGTCGAATGCAAGTCATCAGCGTACTCATCCCACTGGAGCTGGTTACATAGAAACCTTATACTGGGCTCAATGCCTAAGGCATCCATGCAAGTCTAGTCAGGGTAACGGGTAGGTGCCATGAGGCGCTGATAAAGGACTAAATTTCACTGTCTCTGAGTGTCATCTCTGAAAGCGACGTGCATGTCGTCGAAGGTCTGCATCCTGAAAAGAAAGATTAGAGGATAGGACCTGAAAACATAAGCATTATAAAAGGTCAGTTTATACAAAACAAACTAATAACGATGTAAAACATGAAAAGTAAATAGAAAAAAGGAAAAATAAAGAAAACCGTGGGTTGCCTTCCATGTAGCGCTTGTTTAACATCGTTAGTTTGACGAGTAGAACCTATGTAGTTGAAGTAGGTAGTGGTGGATTAATCAGAGTGTGGTTGGAGTAGTCATTGGGAATGTCACCTCCTTCGTAGTGTTTTAACCTCTGCCCGTTTACAACGAATGGGCTACAAGAATGGTTCTTGATCTCAACTGCTCCTGATTTTAGGACTTTAGAAACTGTAAAAGGACCTGTCCATCTTTAATGAAGCTTGCCAGGAAAGAGTCGGAATCTGGAATTAAAGAGGAGAACATGATTTCCTATATTGAAATCTTTCTTTATAATTCTTTTGTCATGCCAGGATTTGGTTCTTTCTTTATATATTATGGCATTTTCGTAGGCAGATTGGCGGAGTTCTTCTAGTTTATGAATGTCAAGGATGCGCTTTTCTCCAGCAATCAAATAATCAAAGTTTAGGGTTTTAATGACCCAATAAGGCTTGTGTTCTAACTCAAAGGGTAGATGACATAACTTTCCATAGAGCAATTGGTAAGGAGTTGTTCCAATAGTGGTTTTAAAGGCGGTTCTGTAGGCCCATAGTGCGTCTTGTAGCTTCTGAGACCAATATTTTCTCGTTATTGAAACCGTTTTCTCTAAGGTTTGTTTAATATCTCTATTAGATACCTCTACTTGGCTACTAGTTTGTGGATGATAAGGTGTTTTTATTTTATGCTTAACTCCATATTTTCTTAAAAGTTTATCAAAAATCCTTGATACGAAGTGCGATCCACCATCGCTTATAACAAGACGGGGTACTCCGAATCTAGGGAATATATAATTCCTAAACAGTTCAATCACTACGCGCGTGTTGTTTGTGGGTGAGGCTATAGCTTCAATCCACTTAGACACGTAGTCAATAACTACTAATATATATTTATTTCCTAATGAGGATGGAAATGGTCCCATAAAATCGATGCCCCAAACATCGAAAAGTTCTACTTCCTGAATGTTCCTCAAGGGAGTTTCATCACGCTGGGAGATGTTCCCAACGCGCTGGCACTGATCACATTTGACTATATAAGCATGCACATCACGCCACATTGTGGGCCAAAAAAGGTCAGCTCGAAGAATTTTAGCGTGTGTCTTAGAGGTTCTAGCGTGTCCTCCGTAGGATGCAGAGTGGCAGTGTTCTATGATATTTCTTACCTCTTCTTCTGGGACACAACAACTAAAAATACCGTCTATACCTCTTTTGAAAATAAGTGGCTCGTCCCAATAAAATTGTCTTATATCGTTAAGGAACTTCTTTCTCTGTTGATAGTTAAGGTCAAGGGGTATGATATCGACGGCTAGGTAATTGACAAAATCTGTGTACCAAGGTACGCCACTCACTGCCAGAGATTTTTTAGGGTTCTTATAAGGATCTAGGTTATTATCTTCGATGGCTTCTATCTTAGCTATTAACCTGTCATAGGTAAAATCATCATTTATAGGTACTAAATCTGGTTTCAGGTACTCAAGTCTAGAAAGGTGATCAACAACTATATTTTCTGTGCCTTTCTTGTCTCGAATATCTAGATCAAATTTTGTAGTAAAAGGATTTATCGAAGTAACCAAGGTTTGGCATCTTTCTTGTTTAATAAGTAACGAATGGCAGCGTGATCTGTGTAAACTATAATTTTAGCTTCTACCAGATATGATCGAAATTGTCCATAGCAAAAACTACAGCAAGGAGTTTTTTTTCAGTGGTTGCGTAGTTAAACTGAGAAGCATCTAGGGTTATACTAGCATAATAAATAACATGTAATTTCTTATCCTTTCTTTGTCCTAGAACGGCTCATACATCATAATCGCTAGCGTCGCACATGATTTCGAAAGGTTCGGCCCAATCTGGGGGTTGCATAATGGATGCTGAAATTAGCGCTTGTTTTAAAAGGTAGAATGCTCCAAGGCATTTTTCATCAAAATTAAACTCGACATCTTTCATCAGGAGGCCAGTTAAATGTTTTAGTTATTTTAGAGAAGTCTTTGATAAAACGCCGGTAGAAACCAGCATGTCCAAGAAAACTTCGGACTTCTCTACGGTTTTAGGGGGTTTTAGGTTTTCTATTACCTCTATCTTGGCTCTATCTAATTCAATACCCCTCTTAGAAACTACATGTCCTAAAACTATACCTTCGGTGACCATAAAGTGACATTTCTCCCAGTTTAGCACCAGGTTTACATCAACACATCTTTTCAGGATTTTCTCAAGGCTAACGAGACCGTTTTTGAAATCAAATCCGCATACCGAGAAATAATCCATGAATACTTCCATAATTCCATCAAGGTAGTCAGCGAAGATTGCCATCATGCAACGCTGGAAGGTGGCTGGTGTATTATAGAGGCCGAAAGACATTCGTCTATAGGCAAAGGTTCCATAAGGGCATGTAAAGGTAGTTTTTTCTTGATCTTTTGGGTGGATAGGAATTTGGAAAAATCCCGAATATCCATCAAGATAACAAAAATAGGAGTGTCTGGCTAAACGCTCCAGCATTTGGTCTATAAATGGTAAAGGGAAATGATCTTTCATAGTTGCTTTGTTAATTTTCTGTAATCTATGTACATACGCCATCCTCTTTCTATCTGTTTCGCTATATGTTCCCCTTTCTCGTTCTGCACGACTGTGATGCCTCCCTTTTTAGGTACTACATACACAGGGCTCACCCACTTACTATCTGAGATTTGATAAATTATACCTGCTTCCAGTAACTTAAGAACTTCCCTTTTTACAATATCACTCATTATGAGGTTTATCCTTCTTTGATGTTCTCTAGAGGGTTTTGAGTCTTCCTCTAGTAAAATCTGGTGCATATACACAGATGGACTTATACCTTTTAGATTAGAGATATCATATCCTAAGGCTGAGGGATATTTCCGCAAGACATATAAGAGTTGGTCTGTTTCTTCTTGGTTTAAGGTAACACTGACTATAACTGGACGATTCATTTCCTTGTCCAATAACTCATATGTTAGATTCTTGGGTAGTTCTTTAAGTTCTAAAGTTGGTTTCTTGGGGCATGGTATTGGATCGGGGGTAAGGGATAAACATTCGTAAGATTGTCATCAATGTAGGGTTCCAAAAACCCATCATCTTCCCTTATAAAGGTTGAAGGTAGTGTGATGGGTTCTTCTTGATCTAGTTCCCTAACGCATTCATCAATGATGTTTATGGCATAACATGCGTCTCCTATTACTGGTGCCATAAGATATTTCGACAAAATGAATTCTATCTTTTCATCACCTACCTCAAAAGTCAACTTTCCTCTCTTAACATCTATTATGACTCATGCGGTTGATAAGAATGGCCTACCTAGGAGGATTGGGATGTCATCATCTTCTTTAATGTCCATGACAACGAAATCGGTAGGGATGAATAACTGACCGATCCTGACTAGGACGTCTTCCAATATGTCAACCGGATACTTGACAGATCTATCGGCTAACTGAAGAGACATCTTAGTAGGCTGCAGTTCTCCTAATTTTAACCTTTTAAAAACTGCCAGAGGCATTAGGCTCACACTAGCTCCTAAGTCTAGGAAAGCTTTATTGATGACATGACTCCCCAAAATACAAGGAATGGAGAAATTTCCAGGATCTTTCTCCTTTTTGGCAAGTTTATTTTCGGAAATGGAATTGCATTCCAAAGGTTTTGGATCGTCAAGTCTACGTTTATTGGTAAGGATGTCTTTGAGGAACTTTGCATAGGATGGTATCTGGGTGATGGCTTCTGTGAAAGGGATCCTCACATGAAGTTTCTCTATGACTTTAATGAATTTTTGATATTGGTTATTGATCTTGGTTTGTTTTAGTCTTTGTGGATATGGTATAGGAGGTTTGTATGGCGGGGTGGTTCATTGGTTTTTTCTATAGTTTCTCTCTTATCTTGGTTTTTATGTTTTTCAGATTCTACTAGTTCCTCTACTTCGTCTGTGGGTACAATGCTTTTCTTAGAAGTTTTGGGTTCGCTCAATGTCGGGTTAACCGGTTCATTGTAAGCAGTCCCTGTAACACCCCATTCTAACCCACTGGATAATTAGGCAAAACAATAATCAGAGTGCACAAAAACAACTATCATGACAGTCGTAAGGAACTAGCACGACCGTGGGGGTCATGACGACCGTCATGGATGTCACAACCGTGACGGTCATGACGAGCGTCATAGAGTGGTGACGACCGTCACACTCACAAATTCTGGGACGCATCAGAGGTGTCACATTTTCACCTTAACAGATAACATACACCTGCAACAAAACATTTAATAACATACATAACACAGATCCGGATGAACAAATAACGACAACTTGTTTAACATCTTAATTACAAGACAACTTGTTATTTTGCAGCGGAATTTAATACACTTCCAACATTTATAATAAACCAAAGCAAGACTAGAAAAGTCTAAAACTAAATTCCATTAAAATTCAGCAAGTAATAATCTTGCATAAATTCACTAAAACACTAGTTTCAACCATAACAATCAGCATACCATTTCATCGGTCTAGTGCGTACAACCAACATTTGGCACTATCAGAAGCAACCAATTTTAAAGAAAGGTACTTAATAAAATTCAGCAACAAGTAAATCAATTAACACAATAAAATTAATCGTTCATCCCCCCAAGAGTGCTACGTATCAGAGCGACCAACGACCTTAAACGAACAACGACACTCTATTCTGGGTCACCTGCAAATTACCACCAACGGAGGTAACATACAACATAAAGGGTGAGATATCAAAATTATAACATAAGGCATGGTAAAATGTCATGTCAGGATTATATCACAACAATTAATATTCTCGCAGTTTTCCAAATAATATCGACAACCAATATCAGGAACTTATCGTTCATATTCACAACAATTAACAATCAAATTCAGCAACCCATCTTCACTTACGACCACATAACGACGCGACATTATGCGACTCAACTATGCATATGCATGCGGTACCAATTTAGAGCAGCACTCCACAACCAATTTAATTGTCATTATAGGCCGCCAATACAGGCACAACCAACACCAATACAGGCCAACCAGGATGATATGCTTTGAGATGCAGCTATTATAGACTACAACACAACCACCACAACCACGCAACAAGGCATTAAGCCTACAACCAAATTGTCCATAACCGAAGCATCACAATTTCATACGGATCACGTAACCACAACTTTCAACATAGTATAATCAAATGAGGACACCATAACAACCCTCTCAACAAATTGGGAATTAACGCGTGTCGACGCCGTTTCCCAATGTTATTACATAGAACTAATGACACAAAACACCAATTCAGGCACAGACAAACATTAACCCTTAATATTTCTCAACCTACGGGAACTAACCCCATGATTCAATTCCCTTCATGAAATTGATCATACCCATAGTTATAAAATTGAACCCCACCCTTACCTTTGGATTGAGGACAACTCTAAACTTCCTGGTTCCGGTCTGCTCTCCGGTGACTCTTCTGCAACTACCTTGAATTTTCTCCGGCGGTTAATTCCTATGTTCTCAATTTCTCCCAAACACGTTCCTTTTTCTCCCTTTTTCCCCTTCTCCTCAACCTTTTCTCCTTAATTTTGGTTCTGAGCAGTTTATCGTGTTTTCCTCTTTTCCCCCACACTTCTCTAATAACTCCCCTATTTCACTTATTCCATTCACTAATATTACAATTAATAATAATAATAATAATAATAATAATAATAATAATAATAATAATAATAATAATATTACTACTAATTATTAAATTATCATCATTATTAATTATATTATATTATTATTAAACTCTATACTTTATTAAATGATTTCCTATACTTTAAGGACACCCACCAACGCTCTCAGACACACTCCCACATAAAGGCACACCAACAATTTATAAATAATTTCATTTAAACTGAACGGGCATTACAACTCCCACAAACTTAAAAGAATTTCGTCCTCGAAATTAACTCGATCAAACAGCTCGGGGTAAGACTCTCGTATCTTGCTTTCCAGTTCCCACGTCAAGCTTTCGCCAGCAGCTCCCAACCAGACCACTTTCACCAAAGCAATCTATTTTCCTCTTAATGTCTTCACCTCCCGATCATCAATTCTTACAGGCATCGTCTGCACCGTAAGATTGTCACGTACTTGCACATCGTCCATAGGGATGACATACAACGGATCTGAGATATACTTTCGGAGTTGTGACACATGAAATACATCATACAGATTCGAAAAATTAGGCGGCAACGCCACTCGATACGCAACTTTTCCAACTCTGTCCAATATTTGGTACGAACCGATGAAACGAGGGTAAGCTTCCTAGATTTCAAAGCTCTACCAACACCAGTCACAGGCGTGACTCTCAAAAATACATGATTGTCACGGTGAAATTTGGATACCAAGCTATTGATGAGCTTGAATCTAATTCATTTGCAACCGAACTTTGATTTGTCCAAAGGAAGGGAAAAAAATCGAAATACCCACAATGCGATGCAAATGCAAGCTAGAGAGTTATAGGTTCGGGGGTTGGTTAAACTTAGGGAAGGTGCTAACATCTTAAGTTTCTGTAGTACTCTACAGGAACCTCTTGTTTTATGTTTTTTATTGCTAAGATTTATCTGCTTAAAGGATGAGAGACCTAGGGGTTTATTTCTAAGTATACTCGATAAGATATCGCATCTTATGCCTACATATCCTGACGGGAGTGGAATCAGAGTATCTGTAGTTCCCCTAAAGGGTTTGAGGAGTTCTTTGACTGTGGTCAAAGTTCCTACGGGTTTAGGGTAGTTGATTTATTTTAGGAGAAAAGATGAGTTGTCATTTTAAGGGAGATTACTTAATTGAACCACCACAACTTTGTAGGAAAATAGTCTTTGTATCGTCTTAAGAGAAGGGCTTAAGTACTCGGAATTTAATCGACAAGTATGCCACTATCTCTCTTAAGGCAAAGTCCCTACGAATTGATTGAATTGTTATGGGGTAGGAGTTTTATCTCACTTAAGATGATTAACATCTTATTCTCTAATGTGTTTGAATGATGTTTGAATTGAGTTGAATTGTTTGTCTAAGTTGTAAAGATAAAGGTCCTTCCTATGGGGTAGGATCTAAACTTAGAAGATCGACTTGAATGGGATCAAGGATCATAGGGAATGATGCAAATGGGATGCATACGCGCAAGTTTTACGTTACGTGCAAGTTCTTCCTTTGGACGGAATGCAATGCGATAAAGTAAATGCGATAAACGTAAATCGCGGGTAAAATAGAAGCAGATAAAGGCATACACACGCATGAAAGCGCTGAAGTGCACAAGTGTGAATTGTGAATAATGTGAATGTGCGGATACGAAAGCGCGCGCGAGTGACGTTGATTTACGATGTTTGATTTATTGAGTTAGGGATATTGATTTATGAGAAAAGGTTGACCTAAGGGAGAGCTTGATTAATTTAGGCAGGTTGAGAAAATATATTATTTGATGAGATTTGGTGAGGTTTAATTGATTTTGGGAGAGATGTTGAATTGATTTATGAGAAAATACATCAATTATATTAGTTTTGATAAAATGTTTTAATTATAAATTGATTAGATTTTGGTAGAGTAATTTTGATTAAATGAAGATTTACTCAATAAATTATGGTAAGTGAGAAAAAGGTTTTATTAATTATTACAAATTGATTATGAAATAGGTTTTTTTTGTTAATATTATTAAATAAATTATTTTGAATTATATGAAAATATTGTCCTTGTATTATTTAGAAAAGAAATAAATTACTACCTCATTATTAAATAAATTAATTTATTTTAAAAAAGGTTTTACTAACTAAGAAAATAGTTTATTATTATAAAATAGATTTCTATTAAATTAGTTAAATAGCTTTATTTATTTATAAATGCTAACTTGAATTTAATTTAGAGATAAATAAAAAAACTCTTATTATGTAAAAGTTTGTTTCATTATATGAAAGTTATTTTAAATGTGAAAAATGGGTTTTAAATAAATTATATTACTAATAAAAAGGGGAATAATTAAAAAGGTTATTAATAAATGGCTGGCTTTAAATATTAGTTATTAGTTTATATTTTATAAAAGATGGTTAAGGTTGATAATTAATTAATTAGGTGGCTAATAATTAGATTAGGGATTAATCAGATTAATTAGTGGATAAATTGGGTTAACTAAGGGGTTAATCTGGGCGAGTGATTGGGTGAGGGTGTGTTGCACCCTAAAATTTGCTCAACCTATTTCACTTGGTTTATGTTTCAATTGCATTGGCATTTTGCATAATAAGTCATGTATATAGTCTAATCATTTGCATAACATAGCATAACAAGGCATCTAACAAGGGATCTAGTGCCATTTTCATCAGAAAGAGGCCCATCAAGGGGTTTTATTCAAGATCAAGATCATCCAAGTAATCAAGAAATAAGTTGAAGCTTTGAGAAGTTTGAAGGTCAACCAGTGGATTTATCTCCCAAGCTTGGGGATATGTTGAAGATCATCAATGAGTGTGTGAGCCATGGAAGGTGTACAAAGATCATGGAAGACATAGAGGGTCATTTTGAAGATGAGACAAGTCATTGATATAAGTACAAGAGCCAGAGTTGAAGTACAGTCAACTAGGGTTTCATCTGGGTCAACCCTAGGTCAAATGGTTGATTGGAGGGCATCAAGGCCTACTTGGAGTATGTGGAATTCATGAATTGGTATGTGGATGCATGTGTGGTATTGTGCCAAGGAGAAATCAAAAGGAATCAAGAAGAAGAGGAGTTACTAGATTAGGGTTTCAGTGTAAAAAACCCTAATTCAGGCCTAACTTCCAAGGCAGATAAGTCAAAATGCAAGTTTCAAATGAAGTCTTGGTCAACATGAAACTTGTAGAACATCTCAATAGATTTAATTTTAGTACTATAAGCCTTTAAGGAGATTTATAGAACTCAAGTTATGGTTCTTGCAAGTTATGGGTCCCCAGAGGATACTGAAATTTATCTATGAAAGTCACTTGACTTCCAAGCAACTTTTGCCCATCAAGGAGTTGTCAAATGGATTCTTGGCCAACATAAGAGTTGTAGATCTTGATCTTAGCTTTAACTTGAGTACTAGAAGTCCTCAAGAGGATTTGTATAATTCAAGTTATAGTCTTGGCAATCCAGGGGTATTTTGGGAAAGTTGAATTACAGGTCATTTTTTAGCATAGGTCAAAATCTCCATGTTCCACTTCTCAAATGAAAAATTGTTCAACATGGAATGTGCTTAAAATGATGTTTTTAGGCCAAAAAAGTCATCATGGTGGATTGATCGTCTTATTTCAAAAAAGTCACTTAAAATGGCCTAAAAAAAGGGAATAAGTCAAATAAAGTTTGGTGGAAAAAAATCAAATTTTGGGTTAGATGTCACAAACAAGCCATATGACATACCAATTTGATTGTAAAATGAATTTTAAAGACAATGGAATTGCCACAATTTTGAATTGAGGGTTATTTCAAGGACTTGCTTTGTAAATTGGTTACTTGAACCATAAGGCACAATTGCAAAACCACACTTCCAAGCAAATGCAAGGCTCCTTTCCATCCATACACCTCCAATATCTCATTTGGAGAGAATTTAAACTCATAACCAAGTGAATTACAAGCCAAAACATGAGATGGTATGTGCATAGCATAAGAAGAGATTTTCATGACATGAGAAGTTGATTTTCTCATTGGATCAATCTAGAACTTTCTAGGGTCTTCAAATACATTCTCATTGGATCAATCTAGAACTTTCTAGGGTCTTCAAATACATTCTATATATACTTGTGAAGAGGTTCAAAGCAAGGGTTGGTGATTCATTTGTGCAAAAACCATAGATTGACATTGGAGTTTGGAAGAGAAAAAGTGAGAGATCAAAGCATTTTCAAGAGTTATCAAGAATTTAATCTTCTCCAACAAACTTCAAAGGTTTTCCGCACTTTTTGGCAATAAAAAACGAGCTCCAACTACTCCGTTTCGACGCTCCGAAGCCGGTATGTGAAATTTAATTTAATTCATTTTCGTTCTTTTTTTTCTGTTTTAATAGCTGTTTGGATTAATTGCGTTAAAAATAGTAAAAATGATCGAAAAATTATGAAATGTTTTTCTGTAGATTTTGATTGTATTAAGAAACTGTAGGAGTTGAGTTTGCATTTTTAGAATTTTATTTGAATTAGTTACGAATTTTCTTTTGTGCTAATATCCATTGTTATGCATAATTGATATTGCTGTTTGTTTAATTTTGTTCTCTTTGATGCTTTATGCTTTTGAGCTGATTCTTTCGATATGATTTAGAGAACATCCATAGGTTTCCCCAGGAATTTTCTTAGAATTTGTAAAACTGATTAGATTCTGTTTTAGGTGTGTAGTTTAGAGCCTTCCCAAATAATGATTTCCTATGACCAAATTTCATTTAGTAATTGTTTAGATGACCTAGAAATTGATTTAGGTCCTGATTCTGGAATTTTAGAATGTTCAAACATGCACGTTCACATAGGAATTTTATTAGAATTTTACAATTTAGTTTGCTATTTTTTTTTGGATATTGCAAATGACTGTTGCTTTCAGTGTTCTCTCTTGAGTGCTTTGCCTTGTTTGGAGCGTTTGATGGACTTGGAGCTTGAAGACTTTGGATTCCTTTTTAGAAGAGCTTCTGGACATGATGAAGATGCTTTGGCTAGAAGATTGGGGCTTGGAGTGGAGCTTTCTTTCTCTTTTAAGTTTATTTTAGGAGTTGGTAGAATTAGGCTTTTATGGAGAGCTTTTGTAGAATTAGTTCATTTCTTCCATCGAACATAGAATGCATTGTTTGCTTCTATTCTATCCTATGATGCAAAGTCCTCTTAGGGAAGTTCCATATCTCCTTAGGAGGGAAGTGGGGCATACCCTAGAGAGTAGAACTTTTGAGGATACACTTCCACTTCGATGTTGGTTCTTGTTGAATTCCTTTGGTTTTCAGACAGTATGCCAACATTGCAACTTGATGTTGATGACAAATCTCTTCTTGGAGTGTGCTTGCTAAAGCTTGGAGATGAAGATTGAAGATGCTTGAAGATGGAATCTAGCTCAAAGATAAGTCCTTTGCTGTCATTTCAACTTTGCTGTTCAGAGCGTGTTGTTGCTGTTTGTTGTAGGAGTTTGTTGCTGCTGCTTGGGCTGCCTCCTCTGTATCTTTTGTTTTTCTCTGTATTGTCTGTTGGCTTGTGCTGCTTGCCCTTTAGACTTGAAGTGAAGTTGATTCACTTTGCCTGTTGCTTTCTTAGGTTCGAGGTTGAGTGGGACTCCCTTGCCTTGCTTGTTTTGCTGCATCTCATGCATTTTACTATTTATTGTATTTTCGTTGTTTCTTTTCCGTTTATCCCCTAGGATCTCTGATTTCCTCTGTGCAGGAGGGAATTATGACAGACATTAGGTGTTAATCCATGCATGACAACATTAGGGTAGTTTTGATTCCCCTTTCAAACCCTAGGATTTTTTAGACCTCTTTCTCTTCTATCTCAGAACAATTCAAAACACAGTAATAAGGATGATCGAGGCCGTACGCTATGAGCCTTAAGCTATTTGAGAAAGGTTGCTGGAGGGTCACTCTTCAGTAATCTGATTACTTAGTGTGTTACCCTTAGGGTGACATACGACGTAGTCACCCTCAAATCATAGTCTCTAGTGCGTCAGAGATTGCAAACATCATAAAAGACAGTTCTTGCGTAAAAGACTGAAAACAAACATCAAATTGTCATTTTTGTCCGCTTGAACCTTTAATCAGGAAAAATCCTTTCATAAAGAGATAAAAAACACTAAGACAAGCTTGTGTCTTCCGTAGCCCGAACTACGTTTGCTCTGATCTTTCATGCTGTATGAAAGTACGTAGGCATAGGATGCGATATCCTAGCGAGCAACCTTCCCCTCCTTTCCAGTAGATAGGCGAACTACGTTGACTCTGATTTCTCGTTCCAGACGGGAATACGTAGGCATAAAGTGCGATACTTTGCCGAGTCATTTTCTTTCTTTTTAACCTCAGACCTGTAGAATAGATAGAATAACAATCCGTACTAGAAAACAAGCGTGGATCCCGTCGAGTACGATGGACGTGAGGGGTGCTAATACCTTCCCCTTGCGTAACCGACTCCCGAATCCAGGATTTGGTTGCGATGACCATTCCTTTCCCGTCTTTGCGGTAGGTTTACTTTGAGCATTTCCTTTCCCTCTGTTGGGATAAATAACGCACGGTGGCGACTCTTCTGTTCAGCCGGCGCCAATTTTCGCAGTAGCGACAGCTGGCGACTCTGCTGGGGACCTTCTTTTTGCAGTCTCGCCTTGTTTTTCCTAGCTGTCTGGGCCTGTCCCCAACAGCTGGCGACTCTGCTGGGGACAGGAATATCCCCTATGCGAGTCAATCCTAGCGCTTGTTTTCCCGTCAGGGGTGTTGTATAGATTTACTTTTCTGTCTTTACTTTCCGCATTTTATTATCAGCTTTATACTGTTATTGCTGCTGTGGGAAGGGGGTAGTCTGTTGAGAGATAAGCCGGACCTGGGCTTGAGGTTACACATAGACTTAGAAGTAGAGAGTAGTAGTTAGCCTGCTTGCTTATCCCGCACCAGCTAGCCACGAAATTTACGCTCGGACGAGATTCTCTTTGATGCTTCTTGCCTGGCCCGTAGGGCTCGACAAGTTGTCTGACACGAGGATTGTCGACTCTGGGAACCTATCAATTGGGATTCAACTAAGTGAGGCTGCTTCAAGTGATGATGATGCCACACCTTCTGGGTATCGTATCATCGCTCTTGAAAGTCTGTGACGTTGAACCCGCATAGGATGCCGTACCTCGTCTGCGAGTTAAGTACATACCTGTAAGGGGTAGGTGGGTCTGTTTGCATGAAACCTTTGACCTCAGAACACCCGGTTTATCTCTGTCAGTGAGATGTGGTTACAAGGTTCATTTGAGTAGTTTAGTTTGAGATAAAGATTGGATGGTTCTCAGGCTTCAGTACAGAGCAGCCCAGTCTACCAGCATTGCACTTGGTTCCTTGTTTGCATATGCATGTGCATTTTCATGATTGCATTTCATTAACATGTATTTATGTTGCAGGTGATCATTCCCCTCTGATTCTAGTATACCTTCTAGCCAGACATGGAGTCCCTGAAGAAGACAGTTGCTTACCGGTTGCATTCACCAGATATCAGTTCATTGCTGGGTTTATTTGCTCTGGTAGATGAGAGTGTGAGGGTTGAGTTCAGAGTATCTTATGGGAGATTGCTTAGCTTGTTGTACAGACCTTCAGCATTTGAGACGACTGGGGTATATACTTTGTTGCAGTTTTATGAGCCGCAGCTGAGAGGTTTCTTATTTCTTGACTATATTCTGGCACCCACTTTGGAGGAGTATTCTGCGATGTTGGGAGTTCCTGTGTTGGACCAGATGCCTTTTGTACATGTTGATGCTGAGCCTGAGTTATCTGCACTTGCTGAGATCGTTAGTTTGGACGCTTCTGAGTTTCCTGGAGGGTTGGTTAAGCTGAATGGAGCCTATGGCTTTCACTTGTCGGTCCTAGTTGAGAAGGCTACGCAATGCGCGAAGAGTGGATGTTGGGTTGCTTTCAGTGCTATTCTAGCTGTCTGCATCTATGGGATTGTCCTGTTTCCTAATGTGCCAGATTTTGTCGACTCTGACGCCTTTCTGATTCTTGCCTCGAAGAATCCAGTTCCTACTCTCTTGGGCGATGTTTATCATTCCGTTCACTACAAGAATGAGAAACGCCGTGGCAAAAATGTTTCCTGCTGTCTTCCTCTCTTGTATAGGTGGTTCCAGGGGCACCTTCCGAAGACAGGACCTTTTGTTTATGCGGTTGATACTTTGGATTGGTCTTCCCGGTTGATGGGGTTGTCTGCTGAGAATATCGTTTGGTTTGATCGGAGTATGCTTGGTACTGACCTTATATATAGTTGTAGTGGCTTTCCGAATGTTCCCCTAATTGGGCGAAAAAGCTGTATTAACTATAACCCTTCATTGCTGGTACGACAGTTCGGTTACGCTTTGAGAGACGCTCCTATTGAGAAGGAGATACAGGAATCTCTGTATCTCACAGGCTTATCGGACACGGCTGTTTTGATCAGATTGAGACATGCATGGGCTAACATCCATAGGAGGGGGAAGGCTTTGCTCGGTAAGAGCAACAACAGAGCTTATGATCCTTATTTGGCGTGGATCCGCGAGAGAGCTAGTACTTCCTTGATGCCTTATCCTGCTGTAGAACCCCTGTATCTTCCATTGATTGAGGTACCTCCTGCAGAAGAGAGTGAGAAGTATAACAAATTGTTGGCTGAAAACGAGGAATTGAAGAAAGCCAATGAGGAGTTAGAGAAGGAGATCTTCCAGTTGCATCGTGAGAAGAAGGAAGCCACCTTCACTGTGAAGGAACAGACTGAATTGATCAACAGGTTAGGATCGGAGCTGACAGAAGCAACCAACAAGAAAGAAAAAGTGGGGATAGCCTTGAACGGTGTTAGCAAGGTGCTTACTTCCAAGAAGGAACTTCTAAGCAAAGCTTATGCCCGTCTCAGCAAGTGGGAAGCTTTGTGGAATGCCACGCTTGACAAGCGGAAGGAGCGCGAAGACAAATTGAAGCTGCAGAGTGCCACGCTAGAGGCACAGGTTAGAGACCAAGACGTAAAGATTGCTGAAGCGACATCACTTAGGAGCGCTGCGGAGCCCAGAGTAAGTGACATTGACGAGAAGCCGAGAGGTTATAAAGAGAAGGCCGGTTCCAAGAGGTACAAATTTGACGAGAGTTCTGGCAAAGGAACCTACCAGGATGATGCCAAAAAGCTGAGATCCACTATCGAGCGGCATGCTTTACTGATTCAGGAGCTGATCTCCCGACTAGGGCACTCGAAGACGATGAGTATATTGGAGGACGTCAGAGCCCGTCATCTGGCCTGATTTATCTTTGTCTTGCCTTTGTTATTTGTACTTGTATTTGGACCATCGCCAGGCTTGTTGGCCGAGGTCTCTTCAGTTGTATTCAGTTGTACTCTTGTACTCAGCCTCTTGGCATTTGTTATATATGAGGGTTTCCGGATTCCTTGCTTGCTGGATGGGGACTCCATTGTCGTGATGGCCTTCTCTCTGAAACTAGAATCAGGGGGGAATGTAACCTGTAGCATATTTATACGTTTGCATTTGCATCCTCATATTGCATGACCGGTATTTTTGAATATGTACCTTATTTCCTGCATCTCGAAGGTTTTTCAGGATTGGCGACCAGAGAGTCCACCGCTATTCAACCAGAAATAACTACAAGAAGATAATGGATCAAGTTCAGAATGAGATGTAGGAGATGCGCGGCAACATGACGCAGTTCATACAAGCAATGGAAACCATGGCCAAGGGCCAGGAGCAGCTGCAGGCTATTGTACAACCTCTGATTGCACGGGCTAATGATAGTACTGCTGACCGTCAGGGTTTCCTCCAGGGTTTTGGACGCCGACTTGCAGAATAGACATGGAGCATGTTCAAGCTGAGTTAATTGAAGTTCGAGGCCAACTGGGGCAATTCATGAAGGACATGCACACGTTGCGCTCGAATCAAGAGACGCTCGAAGAGGAGAATTACCGATTGAAGGCTCAGGTAGGATTGATGGCTGAAATATTGAGGAATGTACTCAGAAGATAAGGTGAGCAAATGTCCGAAGCTGTGGTCGGTTTACTTGCCCCACAGGGGTCGGATGAACCAGTGCCCAGGCATGATAGGCCTAAGAGACCCTCTACACAATTCGAAGCTCGGGATTCTCCTCGTCGGCAGTCGCGACTGATTGCTCAGGATAACTCAAGGGGGTATGATAAAAGGATGAAGCTCTCTGGCAGGGTATTTGATGAGATTCCGGTGGATTACGATCAATTGGTGCAACTCTTGTTCCAACTTCAACTGATTAAACCCCGCACTTTGGCTCCATTGACTGGGAAACCACCACTAGGCTATGATGTGAACGCCCATTGTGTCTTCCACTCCAGTGCACCGGGGCATAACATCGCGAACTGCAAGTCGTTCAAGCAAAAGATTCAAGATTTGCTGGATGAGAAGGCATTTGAATTTGTGTCGGGCGGTATAAAGGTCTCAGGGACCGATATTCCTATTTCCCTACCGGAAGTTGCAAGAGAATTGAGGCATATCCTGGAATCATTGGAAACTGAATCTCTAGGTCCACAACCGTTGCCAATGCCTGGGCTGAATTTGAGGATGACAGTGCATGAGTCTAAGGAACGGGTTAATCAAAACCAGCAGCGCATGAAACACCAGCATCCGGCTCAGCGAAGAATTCAGGAGGGGAAGTCAAAGAGAGTATTTGAGGCACCCCCATCAACGTATGCTGAACTCCTTCAGACCTTGTTAGGGATGAACCTTGTTGAAAAGAGAACGATGGCCCCACCAACGGGCGCACCTCCATCTGGTTTTGACGCCAGTAAGCATTGTGAGTTTCATTCTGGGGCACCCGGACATGATATTGAGGGTTGCCACGCTTTCAAGCATAAAGTCCAAGATTTGATCGACAGCAAGGCTATCAGCTTTTCTGATAGGGTCCCCAAGGTGGTGCAGGGCCACGGACAAGCAAAGGCCGGGTCGATGAAAAAGGTTTCTAAGTTTGGTCGGGCCGTGGAAAACAGGTCAAGACAGCAGCAGGCTACCTCCAACAATTGTTTCTGAGGATGGTTGACTCGCCAATAAGTCAGGATGCAAAAAGTCCGGTCCTGAGACGCCGACATTTTTCATGTTATCTTGTTCATGTCTTTACATTTGTAGTTGCATTTCTGTTCAATTGCGAATTTAGTTTGTAAAACTTGTTGTTTTTCAACTGGTATTGATAAATGAAATAAATATGCATGTTTTGAATTGATCCAGTCGTGTTCACTCTTTGTGTTTTCATTTATTTCAAACGCTTGTTAAGTGGAATCCAGGGAGGATGACGAAAACAGATGACGAATAAGCTTCCGATTGTATGCTTTTGGATCAAAACCTGTTGATGATGTACAGGCATTGTTTCAATCCATAAACACCGGAGATATAAGGAAGATAATCCCTTGTTAACCCCTTTGAGCCTAGTAGTAGGAGTTTCTTTCTGAAAATGAAAAACCCTCAATCTTAACCCGGGGAAGGGTAGGTGTCAGGTAATTTGACCAAGCGTTCTAATAACAAAATGAGTGTCCGTTCGAGGGTCAATCACGCCGTTATAGGTCGTACCTAAAAAACCATGATGGTTAAACCTGGCCGATCAGGAGTGAAACAGTCACAATCTCTTTAACAAGTCATACGAGCCGAGGCCATACGATTTGTTCAGAAAAAAGGAAAAAAGAAAAATCGAAAAGAAAAAGCCCGCTAAGTCGAATCTTGAAAGCAAGCGACTTAGGAAAAAAATTAGGGTACCCCACTGGACTAAAAAAAAAAAAAAAAACGAAGAAATTCAAAAGAGTTAGTCCAGGCAAAAGTTAGGGGAAAACGAAAAAGCGAAGAAATGAAAAGCGAAAAAGGATCACGAAAGAAAATCCTCGGAAAAGAACGAAATCGTATGGCTACCGGTGCCCAAACAAAGACGAAAAGAGAGTGAATGTCACTTTGAAAAAGAATGATTTCTTGAACTATCACTCCACCTTTAATAGGTGAACGGGAAGTCAAATTAGCTAAACATAGGATTGGAGAACATCACGGAGAATGGGCGGGTTGAAATAAACTTTGAGCCTGTATCTTTCCTTGTTAACCGTGAACCTGACCACGTTATAACCCGAGAAAGTCCTAATTGAAAAAGGTTTAGTTCAAGAGCATACTCCGGTAAAAAAAATCGCATCGAAACTGACTCCTTAAAGGGTCCCTTTTATCAGCATTAATATTGACATTTTGATAATTGATTCATTATATGTCACAAATTTTTTCCAGTGAACAGACTTGGGATTTTGAAACTGTCATATGCATTGCGTTTAATATATCTTTTATGCAGAACAACTTGTTTTACTTGCGAGTAAGCGCATGCAGCAGGAAAGTTTCCTACAGTGGGAAGTCTGATCCGGATAGAATGTAGAATGTCTGAATGTTTCGTAAGTCGGGGCAGGATATATCCGTTAATCCCCCGTGGGAGTCAGCCACCCAAGAATTAGTTAATCTGGGGGCAATTAGGTCGAGATTTGGCAGATCTCTCACAGCTAGGGGGCATTGCTTCACGAATCGACCGATCAGGGGCAAAAGGTTATTGCAAGACCGGGGCAGATCACCCTAAGAACAAAAGGTTTTGTTGGGACATCCTTTTGGGTTTGATGTGCAGAAGCAATTCCTATCTAACCGTCAGGGTACAAAAATCGAAGAGTCTTTATCAGGAAATTGGTGTCGGTTCGTGGGCAAGGTATTGTGAGGTAGCACCATGGCTAGCTTTTCCCTTCAAGACGAAGTGTTCAGACTGGGGCATGTTGGTATTTCTGGGGCAAATTTCCGAGAAGGTGGATGGAACTCGTGGTTCCCCAGCCAAAATCTTTTGATGAAGAGCCTGATTTCAGTTGATGCTAATCCCCATGCAGGTTGCATTTCATCCCCAGAGGGATCAATTTCCCCAGCTAGTCGCAGCTTATCCCTAGAGGATATCCCCAGCCAGTTAAGATCAGTATCCCTTGTAGAGGTTGCACTCCCCAGAGAGTCGAGTATGTGAACGATCAATCCCCATCTTGGAGGATTCCCGCAGTGTTTAGCCAAGTCATAGTTGGTTCAGAAAGATTACTCACATAGAAGACGGTTTTTCTTCCCGCAGGTCGTCATGCCTTCGTCAGGATGATTATCCCCAGCGGAGTGGTGGCTCCAAGCTTGTAAGCCGTGCCAGGACAACATCGTTTCCTCCAGAAGGATTTCCTCGTTCCCCAGCTGAGTCGTTTCTTGCTCAGTCAGTTTACTTTCCCCAAGAGAGTCGATTCTTCCCCAGCGGAGTTACTCTCCCCAGCAGGTGTTCTTTCCTCCCAGTGGAAATCAAAGTTCAATCTCCTCGGCAGAGTTGGCTGTATGTCCGACATTTATTTTGGCCGGAGGACTTTATGATACCCGTTCATCCCCAACATGGTGATATTCGCTCTCAACAACTGTGTTGAAGCAAGCTTGTCAAAGTTTCCCCAGCAGCTTGAAGCCTGCATTTGCATTTGCATATAGTGTCATATTTGCATCTACCCAAAAACGCGTAGCATAGCCGTGCTGTACGGAGCATTACGCCATTCTCAAACATGCGCATGTTAAAACATAAGCCAGGTTGGTTAACCTGTTGTTTTCAAGTGTTGTTTCTCTTGCAGGTGGAGAGAGCTCTTGCTCAGATCAGTTACCAAATATTAAAAGCCTCAGACGTGTGATGACAATGTTCGTCTCGTCATTATTCCCCACAGAGTTGCATGTTTAAGTTTCTCTTACCCCTCCAACGGAGTATTTCTTCAAAATTGTTGTTATGTCGTTGTCAAAAGACTTCGTGAATCGATTTTTGAAAGTTGCCACTTATGTCGTAGTAAGTGTCTGGCAGTGTGATTTCAGAAAATCCCCAGTAGAGTCCTTCTCAGATTTATTGTCATGTCAGCATTAAAGATTGAAAGATTGGACTCGTACTGTGTTACCCATTTGATTGATGGAGTTAGCTACTGCCAAGATAGGCAGAGAAGTTGTAATCGGAGTATTGCCCGTAGTGATGGCGGAGTTATTTCCTGTAGTGATGGCGGAGTATTTCCCGTAGTGATGGCGGAGTATTGCCCATAGTGATGGCGGAGTTATTTCCCGTAGTGATGGCGGAGTATTTCTCGTAGTGATGGCGGAGTTATGTCCTGTAGTGATGACAAAGTATTGCCCGTAGTGATGGAGGAGTTATTTCCCGTAGTGATGGCGGAGTATTGCCCGTAGTGATGGCGGAGTTATTTCCCGTAGTGATGGCGGAGTATTGCCCGTAGTGATGGCGGAGTTATTTCCCGTAGTGATGGCAGAGTATTGCCCGTAGTGATGGTGGAGTTATTTCCCGTAGTGATGGCGGAGTATTTCCCGTAGTGATGGCGGAGTTATGTCCCGTAGTGATGGCGGAGTATTGCCCGTAGTGATGGCAGAGTATTTCCCGTAGTGATGACGGAGTTATTTCCCGTAGTGATGGCGGAGTATTGTCCGTAGTGATGGCGGAGTATTTCCCGTAGTGATGGCGGAGTATTTCCCGTAGTGATGGCGGAGTTATGTCCTGTAGTGATGACATAGTATTTCCCGTAGTGATGACGGAGTTATGTCCTGTAGTGGTGGCAGAGAGTTATTACCCGTAGCAATGGCGGTGTTGTTTTCCCGTAGCGATGGCGGTGTTGTTTACCCGTAGTGACGACGGTGTTATTATCCCAGATTATTACCCGTAGCGATGGCGGTGTTATCTTCCCGTAGTAGTGGCGGAGCTCTTTTCCTGTATCGTTGGCAGAGTTATGTTTGTTGACAGAAGTACTTCCCCAGTGAAGTCGTCCAGGTTCAATGGATGGATGTTGTTCCCCAAGCAGTGGTGCAGTTTATTTTCGCAGTTGGAAAATTTCCAGGTTCTTGGTATTCAACCGTCTCGTACCTCGAATGGTTGAAGGTCGTTCGCTCTTCACCCAGTCGGGTCCAAGCCGTTTGAATAGGGGCAGTTGTTGCACCCTAAAATTTGCTCAACCTATTTCACTTGGTTTATGTTTCAAATGCATTGGCATTTTGCATAATAAGTCATGTATATAGTCTAATCATTTTCATAACATAGCATAACAAGGCATCTAACAAGGGATCTATTGCCATTTTCATCAGAAAGAGGCCCATCAAGGGGTTTTATTCAAGATCAAGACCATCCAAGTAATCAAGAAATGAGTTGAAGCTTTGAGAAGTTTGAAGGTCAACCAGTGGATTTCTCTCCCAAGCTTGGGGATATGTTGAAGATCATCAATGAGTGTGTGAGCCATGGAAGGTGTACAAAGATCATGGAAGACATAGAGGATCATTTTGAAGATGAGACAAGTCATTGATACAAGTACAAGAGCCAGAGTTGAAGTACAATCAACTAGGGTTTCATCTGGGTCAACCCTAGGTCAAATGGTTGATTGGAGGGCATCAAGGCCTACTTGGAGTATGTGGAATTCATGAATTGGTATGTGGATGCATGTGTGGTATTGTGCCAAGGAGAAATCAAAAGGAATCAAGAAGAAGAGGAGTTACTAGATTAGGGTTTCAGTGTAAAAAACCCTAATTCAGGCCTAACTTCCAAACTAGATAAGTCAAAATGCAAGTTTCAAATGAAGTCTTGGTCAACATGAAACTTGTAGAACATCTCAATAGATTTAATTTGAGTACTAGAAGCCTTTAAGGAGATTTATAGAACTCAAGTTATGGTTCTTGCAAGTTATGGGTCCCTAGAGGATACTAAAATTTATCTGTGAAAGTCACTTGACTTCCAAGCAACTTTTGCCCATCAAGGAGTTGTCAAATGGATTATTGGCCAACATAAGAGTTGTAGATCTTGATCTTAGATTTAATTTGAGTACTATAAATCCTCAAGAGGATTTGTAGAATTCAAGTTATGGTCTTGGCAATCCAGGGGTATTTTGGGAAAGTTGAATTACAGGTCATTTTTGAGCATAGGTCAAAATCTCCATGTTCCACTTCTCAAATGAAAAATTGTTCAACATGGAATGTGCTTAAAATGATGTTTTTAGTCCAAATAAGTCATCATGGTAGATTGATCGTCTTATTTCAAAAAAGTCACTTAAAATGGCCTAAAAAAAGGAATAAGTCAAATAAAGTTTGGTGGAAAAAATCAAATTTTGGGTTAGAGGTCACAAACAAGTCATATGACATACCAATTTGATTGTAAAATTCATTTTAAAGACAATGGCATTGCCACAATTTTGAATTGAGGGTTATTTCAAGGACTTGCTTTGTAAATTGGTTACTTGAACCATAAGGCACAATTGCAAAACCACACTTCCAAGCAAATGCAAGGCTCCTTTCCATCCATACACCTCTAATATCTCATTTGGAGAGAACTTAAACTCATAACCAAGTGAATTGCAAGCCAAAACATGAGATGGTATGTGCATAGCATAAGAAGAGATTTTCATGACATGAGAAGTTGATTTTCTCATTGGATCAATCTAGAACTTTCTAGAGTCTTCAAATACATTCTCATTGGATCAATCTAGAACTTTCTAGGGTCTTCAAATACATTCTATATATACTTGTGAAGAGGTTCAAAGCAAGGGTTGGTGATTCATTTGTGCAAAAACCATAGATTGACATTGGAGTTTGGAAGAGAAAAAGTGAGAGATCAAAGCATTTTCAAGAGTTATCAATAATTTAATCTTCTCCAACAAACTTAAAAGGTTTTCCGCACTTTTTGGCAAGAAAAAACGAGCTCCAACTACTCCGTTTCGACGCTCCGAAGCCGGTATGTGAAATTTAATTTAATTCATTTTTGTTCTTTTTTTTCTGTTTTAATAGCTATTTGGATTAATTGCGTTAAAAATAGTAAAAATGATCGAAAAATTATGAAATTTATTTCTGTAGATCTTGATTGTATTAAGAAACTGTAGGAGTTGAGTTTGAATTTTTAGGATTTTATTTTAATTAGTTACGAATTTTCTTTTGTGCTAATATCCATTGTTATGCATAATTGATATTGCTGTTTGTTTAATTTTATTCTCTTTGATGCTTTATGCTTTTGAGCTGATTCTTTCTATATGATTTAGAGGACATCCATAGGTTTCCCCAGGAATTTTCTTAGAATTTGTAAAATTGATTAGATTCTGTTTTAGGTGTGTAGTTTAGAGCCTTCCTAAATAATGGTTTCCCATGACCAAATTTAATTTAGTAATTGTTTAGATGACCTAGAAATTGATTTAGGTCTTGATTCTGGAATTTTAGAATGTTCAAACATGCATGTTCACATAGGAATTGTATTAGAATTTTACAATTTAGTTTGCTATTTTTTTTGGGTTTGGCAAATGATTGTTGCTTTCGGTGTTCTCTCTTGAGTGCTTTGCCTTGTTTGGAGCGTTTGGTGGACTTGGAGCTTGAAGACTTTGGATTCCTTTTTAGAAGAGTTTCTGGACATGATGAAGATGCTTTGGCTAGAAGAGTGGGGCTTGGAGTGGAGATTTCTTTCTCTTTTAAGTTTATTTTAGGAGTTGGTAGAACTAGGCTTTTATGGAGAGCTTTTGTAGAATTAGTTCATTTCTTCCATCAAACATAGAATGCATTGTTTGCTTCTATTCTATCCTATGATGCAAAGTCCTCTTAGGGAAGTTCCATCTCTCCTTAGGAGGGAAGTGGGGAATACCCTAGAGAGTAGAACGTTTGAGGATACACTTCCACTTCGATGTTGGTTCTTGTTGAATTCCTTTGGTTTTCAGCAAGTATGCCAACATTGCAACTTGATGTTGATGACAAATCTCTTCTTGGAGTGTGCTTGCTAAAGCTTGGAGATGAAGATTGAAGAAGCTTGAAGATGGAATCTAGCTCAAAGATAAGACCTTTTCTGTCATTTCAACTTTGCTGTTCAGAGCGTGTTGTTGCTGTTTGTTGTAGGAGTTTGTTGCTGCTGCTTGGGCTGCTTCCTCTGTATCTTTTGTTTTTCTCTGTATTGTCTGTTGGCTTGTGCTGCTTTCCCTTTAGACTTGAAGTGAAGTTGATTAACTTTGCCTGTTGCTTTCTTAGGTTCGAGGTTGAGTGGGACTCCCTTGCCTTGCTTGTTTTGCTGCATCTCATGCATTTTACTGTTTATTGTATTTTCGTTGTTTCTTTTCCGTTTATCCCCTAGGATCTCTGATTTCCTCTGTGCAGGAGGGAATTATGACAGACATTAGGTGTTAATCCATGCATGACAACAATAGGGTAGTTTTGATTCCCCTTTCAAACCCTAAGATTTTTTAGACTTCTTTCTCTTCAATCTCAGAACAATTCAAAACACAGTAATAAGGATGATCGATGCCGTACGCTACGAGCCTTAAGATATTTGAGAAAGGTTGCTGGAGGGTCACTCTTCAGTAATCTGATTACTTAGTGTGTTACCCTTAGGGTGACATACGACGTAGTCACCCTCAAATCATAGTCTCTAGTGCGTCAGAGATTGCAAACATCATAAAAGACAGTTCTTGCGTAAAAGACTGAAAACAAACATCAAAGTGTCATTTTTGTCCGCTTGAACCTTTAATCAGGAAAAACCCTTTCATAAGGAGATAAAAAACACTAAGACAAGCTTGTGTTTTCCGTAGCCCGAACTACGTTTGCTCTGATCTTTCATGATGTATGAAAGTACGTAGGCATAGGATGCGATACCCTAGCGAGCAACCTTCCCCTCCTTTCCAGTAGATAGGCGAACTACGTTGACTCTGATTTCTCATTCCAGACGGGAATACGTAGGCATAAAGTGTGATACTTTGTCGAGTCATTTTCTTTCTTTTTAACCTCATACCTGTAGAATAGATAGAATAACAATCCGTACTAGAAAACAAGCGTGGATCCCGTCGAGTACGACGGACGTGAGGGGTGCTAATACCTTCCCCTTGCGTAACCGACTCCCGAATCCAGGATTTGGTTGCGATGACCATTCCTTTCCCGTCTTTGCGGTAGGTTTACTTCGAGCGTTTCCTTTCCCTCTGTTGGGATAAATAACGCACGGTGGCGACTCTTTTGTTCAGTCGGCGCCGATTTTCGCAGTAGCGACAGGGCGCGCTGGAGAGGGCTTACGATGGAACGTGATCTGGAACACCCAGTAGGACCTGTTGGAGATCCTATGGCTCGTGTGTGAGGGTGTAGTGTAGTTAGTGTGTGTGTGAGTGTAGGTGATTATAAGATAAAAACAAAATTACAAGCAAAAGAGAAACCATAATCCCCCATTCGATCCCCTCCCCCTTTCCGTCAATCTTTTCCGCCTCGCGATCTCACTCTCTCTGCCTTCGTCTTCCCTACTTCTCCTTTGTTTATGTGTTCGACTTCTTAATCCCCGATCCTTTTCCTTCTTTCGAATCCTGAAACACAACCAAACAAATTAAAAGTTTCAATAAACTTGACACGAATGAAAGGATTACCGCGGGTTATGGATGACGGAGATTCGAGATAATAATGGCGATGACGGTAGATTTGCGATTTTCGATGGCGGCAACACGAAAGATAAGTCTATCGGACCCTCTTCTCTCTGTGTTGGTGTTTCGTGATTTTATGTGTTTAGGGTTTTTTTGTGTATATGTTTTTCGTCTGTCCTTTCGAATCTCTGAATCTCCTCCTTTTATAGTTGTACGATTTCTCCTCTGATTAACTCTCATGATTTCCTGTTAAAATCATTACCAATTTCGTACGAACATGTTTATACGGTTTTGGAAAAACAAGTTAATGTTGTCTCAAACATGTTTGTGTATTTGCCTTATGTGTGATATCTTATTGATTGAGATGCCAAAATATTTCCTTTTTGTGAACTGTGTGGTAAATGTTGGAACTGATTCATTTTTCTCGTGATATTTTGTATCGCTGCAGGTACTCAAAGCAAACCTTCAATTCAATTCCTTCTAAAAAATTCTGTTCTTGTTTTAACAGGGCTGAAAAAACGAATGGTCGAGGAAAGAGGAAGACTGTACGTGTTAACCGAAATTCGCCATCCTTAGCTGTAATGTTTGTTTCATCTTCTCAATTCAATTTTGTTTTCTTCTCAATTCATCTTCTATTTTAAAAAAGCTTTGCTGTCAGCTGTGCTGTGTTTCGGCAAGAGCTTCATGGTTTTGAGGATAACATCTTTGCTTGGTTATATTAACCGGGTTTCATGTTATGCTCTCTTTCACGAGTAAGTATGGTTATAGCCATTGTGCATAATAGATGTTCCCTTATATTTCGACTTAGTTTGAGAAGTTGAATCAACAATATTTCCCTTGCTGCAGGTTTTGGGAAGAGAGCTCGTGGCGGAATTGCAGAGCAAGAATGGTGCAAAGGAGAAGTCAAAGTGGTGCAGACGTGAATGCGTTCCTCTGTTTGAGTCATAATGGTAGGATTTTGCTTTGAATACTCCCTAAATCCCTCTATTAGTGTCGAACCAAGGCTGTTAACTGCCTTGCTTAATTTTGCAGCTCTAGATAAGCTAGTTGGAATAAGAGGTGTGAGATGTAGCTCAGACTGTGCGGTGTGGATCCTGGTTCTAACAAAAGCTTGCTATGGGTGCCGTTGCCGATGCAACGACAACTAGGTTTGCTTCACTCAAGAGCGAAATCCAGCACCGAGTGCTTTGGGTACCTATCTAATACTTGCAACTCCTCAATGTAAATTCCTGCTAGTTACCTGTAGTTGGATACTTAGCAAAAATTAAGAAATTCTTTGTGTCCAAACATGTAACAATGTTGGTGATGTTGGTTCTGTTTGCAAATCTGAAGTTTGATGGTGAGTTTTAAATCCCCTTCATGCTTGAATTACTCCTTTTCTTTCAGCATGTTTTAATCATGCTTGACGTTCGTTTGGTAATGCACTTGCAAGCGACAAATTAAGCAGCTAGTTATCAAGAACGTGATGAAGTCTCCGTACTTTCGCCAATATCTCGGCTTTCCCTCAACCGGTCTTCGCACTGTATGTACATTAATCCTAGAACTCTTCTGATGCTTTTTTCTGAAATCGTTAGCTGGCCTAATAAACAATGGTTTACTTTTTCTAGACACCTGCAAGTCCAACGTATGGATACTATACACGGGATCAAAGGAAGCGCGATGAATACTAAGAACTCATCATATAGAATTGCAGTGAGAGCAAGTAATGAGCTGGTGTGTTGTGTTTCTTTCTCTTTATCTTACAGTAACTTTCTCAACACCTTGATTTAGCTTTCCTAGAATTGTGGTCGCACTTCGTAGATGTATGCCATAATTGTGGTATGTCATAATTGTGATGTTGTATTACTTGACTGGACCATAATGATTAAAAGAAGAACTAATTAATTCTGGACAGGTGCTGGCGACAGATTGCCTGCTTGTTGACAAAGATGGATGGCGCTCTGGGCCGTGGCATGCTTTCTATGACATCTCTTCATTCCAGACGAACATGTGACTTGCGAACATGCATCTTTTCAAATTGGGGACGTACCCCAGTTTAGCAGGTGACTCCGTCAAAACCGAACTTGGTGTTTATGAATGGAGTTGTACCGACACTGATCTTTTGTAATGTTTTCACCTTTGGGATTTGTCTGCAGGAATTCTACGGGCGCCGCCGAAGGAAACTGAGTTTGATGATAAGGTGGGACTGCTTGGAATTGAGTCAATTAATATTTGACTGTGTTTCCTTCCAAATCAATGCCGGTTAATGCTGTCAAATTCCAGATTTCAAATGATGGATTCCTCCTCTCTGTCAGCTTCAACATGTTCGACTGGTCTTTAGGAGATACGTTGCGTATGCGAGGACAACTGTCAGTTCGGTTCTGTGTTATTCTTAGCATGATGTAATGAGGCGCAATCTGTAATGGTTAATGGTCGGCACCCGCTTTTGTATTAGCCAATGATCCCTTTCTAGATATCTCTTTCTTATTGCACCTGTAATTGTATACTAGGAATTCTGTTCCTTTATTTATGATAATTGTAATTGAAGTGTTTCACTTCCAGCTTGGTACAAATTGCAAGTTTAGAGAGGTTATAAATACCAAAGTCTTGTACCAATCGGACAACTCTTTTAGTGACAAATTATCATATCATATCCCTACTAATAAAACGTGGATAGATCGAAACGGTGGGCTAGGAAACCAAATGCTTAATTGTTGAATTCCTTGTCATTGTAATATGCATGCTCACAACAGTCCTCCAATAATTAGCCATATAATTTGGTCTCGTGCAATAGAGTAATACACATTAGCAATTGCTTTTTCCTCAGTCAAATTCTGGAAAAGGCAACTTCAACATAAGCTCCTCGATAACTTAATCATTAATGACAAGTATTCACTCCTTCAACATGATGAAGTTCTTGATGTGACAAAATGAGACAAAACTCTTTGCAAACACACTCGTGAATGAATGGTAACTTGGACGAATTTTAACATAGTTGGAAGCTTAATTCTTTAAAAGTGTTCCTTGCCAAGACTTAGTTCAAGATCTCATGCAATCTTAACATCTCAAATCAACTTGACCATAAACCACCAATAAGAGCGTTCCCAATCTCTCCTTGAAAATAAATGACACAACCTGCAGTGTAGTCCCCCCATGGGAAACATAATAGGCCTCAAACGCTTGCACCCTGAAGTACTTGACTGTAAGGGTCTACACTTGTCATTATCGCACCTGCACCAACTGGTTAGTTATAACATATAAAAAGCAAAAGATAACACACAAGAAAAACGCACAAGGAGGTGGGATCTTAAGGTCAAAAATTAGGGTGCGACATATGTCCGTATTTAAGTTACTTCTAGCCGGAGATATGGAGGTTGAAATCTTCGTCTCGACGAGATATGAGGGACTTAAATACAAACATTGCACGAATTTTTGGCTCTAAGAAGCCACCGAATGCAGATGATATGCAATGATATGAGATGCAAGGTAGGGGGTCCTGTGAGGAAAAGATGTCACAGGGGAATAACTGGACACGACACACGGAGAGCAAACTCAACGACACGAGACACCACAAGAAGAGACAACAATCAACATTATGGGTTCTCTAAAAATGAAGATATGATATAACAATACCACCAGGAGTACAGTAGCTTGAACAGTGAAATGTGATCTTGAAAGTGAAGGGTAGCCCACTACCAACGTGTGGCAGCCTAAACAAAGATATCCGGTTGAAATAAGAAATGCATGTTACCTACTATCAAACATATGATAGCCTAAACAAAGGCAACATGAAGAGGAAAGATAACCTACTACCGAACACGGTAGCCTAAGCCAAGGCAACTGACCAAAAAGGATGGTATATTACCTACTATCAAATGTATGATAGCCTAAGAAAAGGTAATAACCAAAACAAAGTGTATTACCTACTATCAAATGTATGATAGCCTAAGAAAAGGTAATAACCAAAAGGAGAGATCACCTACTACCAAACATATGGCAGCCTAAGAAAAGGCGTCTGACCACAATAAGATGTGTTACCTACTACCAAACATATGATAGCCTAAGAAAAGGTAATCACAAGAGGAAAGGTGACCTACTACCGAACATGGTAGCCTAAGAAAAGGTATCTGGCCAAAAAAGATTGTGTATTACCTACTATCAAGTGTATGATGGCCTAAGCAAAGGTAATAAACTTGAAAGGAGAGATCACCTACTACCAAACATATGATAGCCTAAGAAAAGGTGTCTGACCAAAAGAGGTGGTATATTACCTACTATCAAACATATGATAGCCTAAGAAAAGGTAATGAACTTAAAGAAGGAAAGATCACCTACTACCAAACAAGGTAGCCTAAACAAAGGTATCTGACCAAGAGAAAGGTATATTACCTACTATCAAATGTATGATAGCCTAAGAAAAGGTAATAACCAAAAGATGTCGAGATCACCTACTACCCAATATGGTAGCCTAAGCCAAGGTGTCTGACTAAAAATCAAAATGTACTAGAGATTGTAAAGCTTCAACGGGGATCTTCTGAAAAGATGTAAGCCGGTTGATCAGCAAAATATGTCCTCTCAAATAAAGAGAGACCAATTGTAATGAATTTCACCAAACTTCTCAAGAGAGATGCCATTTGATGGAAATAAACTTGTGTATTGAACTCACTGAGGAGTAAACTCCTGAGGAGTACCTTATTTATTTTAGTTGTAAGAATATGTCTGAAACTCTGTAGATTCTCAAATAAAGAGAAAATATCTGTAAAGTCTTCGACCAACTTCTCTGAAGGATTTCCAAAGAGATGCAATCTGTCAGGTTGATAATCTTGATAAAATCACTGGGGATGGGCAAACCGTTTGGAGGAGACTGCCATTTGTCATCTTTGATAGAAAACCTGATCAAAACGAGTTGCTCAAATAAAGAGAGTGCCTGCAGTCTAGATGTAAATTGTTGAGGAAATCTGATAATGCCGCTGGAGAAAATATCCATCTTCAATAGTTATCTTCATAAAGGCCAATCTCGAGGTAAAGTGCAAAATAAATGCACACTTAATCCATATTCAAAAGTTGGAGATGTCCACAATGTGATTTCCAGAGACCGAAGTTCAATTCAGGAAATAATTGAAGAGAAACTGTCAAGCAAGACTCGGCCATTGAGGTATGAACTCAATTGGGGATGTACCAAAACAACCGTCTTCCACGAGGATCAAACTCCATGGGGAAATAGAAGTGTTGAGCTCTTTTCTGCCTAGGGTTGACAACTCTACTTGGAAGGAGAAGACATACCCAGTCACTTGAGGATAACCACGACCAAAGCGACAGAACAGACAAACACAAAGATGCAACAATGCGTATGCTATGCTATTTACCTATATGCCATGCGTATGCTAACAACAGAGATGAAAAACATTCCGGGCACTCAAACCAAATCTTCACAGATCAAACATTGCCTGGAGAAATGTAAGCTTGCTTTTAGAATTCCTTATGGGGAACAAATATCAAACTAATCTTCGAAGATAGAAGCATCACTATGGGTAGGTAGAGGACCATATATGGGATCATAGTCTTGCTTCAAGGCTTCAAAACCTCCCATCTGGGGAATATAAAACTTTCCACTTGGGGGGTAAAACATCTTGATCTTACTGACGGATTGTCAAGAGGAATCCGGGTATCCTGTTAAAAATGAGAATACATATCCATTGGGGAACGAATCCCATCTCATAATTGGGAGAACCTTCATGGATAAAATAAATATCCACTTCACATGGGGAACCCTGGGTTAACCAAGCTGCTGAATACGCTGGAGTCGAGGCTTCAATGGGGATGCAATAAACATCTGCTTCGCTGGACAGGTGAAGCTAATCAGCTCACTGGGAATTCTAAGGTCACCAACTGGGGTTTCTCTTTAACTCTCAAATGCCCTAAGTCACACGGTTCATGAGAAAAGGTCATCTCGAGGGGATTTTGCAGAAAACATGATGTCCAAATGCCCCACCGTTTTCAAACTCTTGTAGAGATTCATAGAAGCTCGACGTAACTGCCCCTGATTGACGGTATTATGACCGAGTCTTCAGAAATAGCTCTTTAGGTGAAATCAATTTTGCACAGAATAAACCACCTGGAAATAACTTGCCCCAGGTCAGCAGAGTCTTCAAAATTTAATCGGCGATGTCTTCGCGTTATCTTTCTAAGATATCAAGCAAAGTTAGCAAGTCATAAATGTTAATTTCAAAGCTGTTAATGCAACACACGTTTGTCTTGAAGTTTTGAAAGAGATATCACGATAACTTGTGACAAAATCACTAGTTAGGATATAAATTTAAATTTATTTATAAGGCTGATACTAAATTTGAGCATAGCTCATAGGAGTCAGGAAACGATATCTCATCGAGTATGCTTTTGAACTAAACCTTACTTCAATTAGGACTTTATGGGTTATATATATGGGTTTAGTTTATGATTTGTAAAGTAGAGGAATAAAGGGTCAAAGTATATTTGTGCCCACCCAATTTTTGAAAGATGTTCATTTTTGATACCCTGCCCAGGTTAAAACGAGGTTTTGATTTGGGAGAGAAAAAAATAGATCTTTTCTCAAGGCTTAAAAGAGGGTTTAAATATTTCTGGTGTTTTAGGAGGTTCGAAACAATGCCTTACATCATCAGTAGGACTTTATTCAAAAGCATACAACGAGAGATCCTGCGTTTTACTTCATCATCCTCCTTCCAATTCTCTATCAGAGCAAGAAATCGGGTAAAGTCGGTATTATAAATTATGAAGAATATTTTACGAGTGAATACGAATGGATTTCTTCAAGACAAACATTTTATTGCATTAATTATTCAAAATAACAAGTTCTTACAAGCCAATCACGCTTTTATTCAAGGAAATGAAATATGCATAAGAAAACGAAAAGAAAACACCCTGATGAACCCCTATCAGGATTTTATTCAGTCTTTGTATGGAATGGAGAAGCTTGCAGAATCGTCTGCTATGTCGCCTTCAGATTCATCTTAAGGCACTATATTGATATGAGCTTCCCTAATAACCTTGGATCATGTTCGCGGAGGACGAACCATGCTGAGGTGGGGAATTATCTTGCACATTAGGAATGGAACCCTTAAAGGATAAAATTCCTCACTTAACCAACTTTTGAACGTCTGCTTTCAAACCATAACAGTTCTCAATATCGTGGTTTGGAGCACCTTGATGGTATGGGCAAAATTTGTCAGCTTTGTACCAATACGGAAATTTCTTGGGTACCTTAGGTGGAGCTCTTGTCTGGATGTGACCTTTTTGAATCAAAGATGGGAACAAGTCAGCGTATGTCATCGGGATGGGATCAAAGTCTACTCTTTTGTGTACACGACTCTGATCGTTGAATGGCTAATTTTGCTTATTTTGTTGATGATGTGGTTGATAAGTCGGAGCGTTGACTACAGGTGATATCGCAGCAACCTGATGTGATAGCGGATACCCTCTCTTGGATCGTCCCTGCTGCACAACACTTACCTCGTGTTCTCTCTTTTTCACAAAACCACTCCCATACTTTTGAGAATTATTGGGAGCACTCCCTTCCTTGACTAATCTTCCTTCACGAACCCCTTCCTCCAAGCGTATTCCCATGTTTACCATTTCGGTGAAGTCACTGGGTGCACTTGCTACCATTTTCTCGTAAAAGAAAGGACCTAGAGTCTTTAGAAAAATCTTGGTCATTTCCTTTTCTTCTAATGGCGGTATGACTTGAGCGGCTAACTCGCGCCAACGCTGAGCATATTCCTTGAAATTCTCTTTCCCTTTATGAGCAATGACCCTCTACTGATCACAGTCAGGAGCCATGTCCACATTATACTTGTATTGTTTGATGAAGGCTCCGCCTAAATCGTTGAAGGTTCGAATATTCGCGCTATCCAATCCCATATACCACCTGAGCGCGACGCCTGTTAAACTGTCTTGGAAATAATAAATGAGTAATTGATCATTATCAGTTTTTGCAGACATCTTTCTGGCATACATGATAAGATGACTCTGAGGGCAAGCATTCCCTTTGTACTTTTCAAAATTAGGAACTTTGAATTTCGGCAGAACCTTGACATTCGGAACCAAACACAAGTCAGAAGCACTCTTTCCAAAAAAATCCTTCCCGTGAAGGGCTTTCAATTCTTTCTGGATTTCAGAGAACTGGTCTTGAAATCCATCCATCCTTTCTCCAAAACCCACAGTTTCACTGTGTGCCCTATGGAGAATTGGTTCATCTAGAACATATGGAACAACATTCACATGCGGAGGCGCAGTGGTCATCACAGTAGTTGCAGGAATGGTTTGAACGGTGGTTATGGTAGGGACCTTAGGAACAGGTGGGCGATAACCAGCCGGAGTAAAATGAGAAGGAATTCACCACGGGAAACCTGGCGGCATGCTATAGGTCACTTCAGCAACAGTAGGCACCACTGGGATTGGTGCTGATACTACTTCGGATATAACGGTCCTTTGAACTTCCTGATTATTGAGTGCAGACTGGTTGGACAGAGCTTCAACTAAACCATTCAACCTGTCCAAATTTTCCTTCAGGATTGCAACTTCGTCACGAAGCACTCTGTTCTCTTGTCCCAATTGATCCATCTTTTAACATTGACTAGCTCGAGTGTTGTATTGGTGATTTAGTTTGTCTGTGAAGATGAAGTGAGAGTGAGACCCCCCGGAATGCAAAGGATGCTATGCTGATGCAAAATGCGAAATACAAATGCAAGAATGCAAAACGAAATGTTTCATGGAACTCAAGTATTTATAAACGTCACAGAGTACCCAAAGAAAACTCGTTTATTATTTTTCTGATATCAATTACAAATGAACATTCTCATAAGAGTCCTGACACCAATAGCTAAATAAAGCTAATAAAGTCCTAAAGAAGTCCTTCATCGTGCTTGTTGATTTGCTCTTCTATCTGGACTTTCTTGAATATAAGTTGTTCACGATCCGCTTCTAAGTTATATTTTGATAGAGGAAAATAAATCCTCCAGCATTCTTCTTTTCTTGCTGGAAGATAAGGAAGGAATCCCTTGTTTATCTGGATCTTTAAATATTGGTGAAAGCCTTTTGAACTTCTATTGATATTCAATGGGAGCTTCTAACTTCCTTAGGTCATCCAAGTTAGGACTCTTAAAAGAATATTTAAAAATATTTTTCTTTTGTAATCACTATTGGCTCTATAATGTTTACAAATAAACTTGGAGTTCTGTGAAACCGATGCAATATGATGCTTTATGAATGCAACAAATACAAGTAAGCACATAGAGGCATAAAGATAAACAAACAAGAGATACCCTAGGTTTGCAACGAGCATGGAGCAAAGGGTATACCCATTCCCAAAGGACAAGGACTAAAGGTGGATTGTACCTACAGAACAAGGTTCTAAGGGGTTCCCAAAATCATTAGTCCATCTTTTGGATATTATCAATTTCCCGACTAACTCGGTAGTTAATAATATTCTCAAGAGAACCTCTTTTGATTGTAGCATCGCGTAGCACTATTTCGGGACTACTCCCTCATAGCCTCACACTACGTCCTAATAAAGGCCAAAGTTGGGTTAAAGGTAACTACGGTCCTCAATATCATGGACTCCAATCAAAATAGTAAAAGTTTTCACGACTATACTCGTTCAACCGAACTATTTTAGAAAGGGTCTCAACTGAGCGGTGATTCTCGAGTCAACTTGGTCAGGACTCACTCCCTATACGCCTCGTCGAATATATCACCATCCTATCTTAAGTTCACTCAAGTCCGGGTGTAGGACTTTGTCTCACCACTCAAGGATCATCCCAAAAAGCAACAATTAAACAATTATACAAATAAATAGATAATCAAACATAACAATAAGCAAGTATAAATAAACAAGTTAGGGAAACCCAGAGAGAATCCCCAGTGAAGTCGCCATTTCTGTCGCGGTGAAATTTGGATACCAAGCTATTGATAAGATTGAATCTAATTCATTTTCAACCGAACTTTGATTTGTCCATAGGAAGGGAAAAAGATCGAAATGCCCACAATACGATGCAAATGCAAGCTAGAGAGTTATAGGTTCGGGGGTTGGTTAAACTTAGGGAAGGTGCTAGCATCCTAAGTTTTTGTAGTACTCTACAGGAACCTCTTGTTTAATGTTGTTTATTGCTAAGATTTATCTGCTTAAAGGATGAGAGACCTAGGGGTTTATTTCTAAGTATACTCGATAAGATATCGCATCTTATGCCTACATATCCTGACGGGAGTGAAATCAGAGTATCTGTAGTTCCCCTAAAGGGTTTGAGGAGTTCTTTGACTGTGGTCAAAGTTCCTACGGGTTTAGGGTAGTTGATTGATTGATTTTAGGAGAAAAGATGAGTTGTCATTTCAAGGGAGATTACTTAATTGAACCACCACAACTTTGTAGGAAAATAGTCTTTGCATCGTCTTAAGAGAAGGGCTCAAGTACTCGAAATTTAATCGACAAGTATGCCACTATCTCTCTTAAGGCAAAGTCCCTACGAATTGATTGAATTGTTATGGGGTAGGAGTTTTATCTCACTTAAGATGATTAACATCTTATTCTCTAATGTGTTTGAATGATGTTTGAATTGAGTTGAATTGTTTGTCTAAGTTGTAAAGATAAAGGTCCTTCCTATGGGGTAGGATCTAAACTTAGAAGATCGACTTGAATGAGATCAAGGATAATAGGGAATGATGCAAATGGGATGCATACGCGCAAGTTTTACGTTACGTGCAAGTTCTTCCTTTGGATAGAATGCAATGCGATAAAGTAAATGCGATAAACGTAAATTGCGGGTAAAATAGAAGCAGATAAAGGCATCACACGCATGAAAGCGCTGAAGTGCACAAGTGTGAATTGTGAATAATGTGAATGTGTGGATACGAAAGCGCGCGAGTGACGTTGATTTAAGATGTTTGATTTATTGAGTTAGGGAGATTGATTTATGAGAAAAGGTTGACCTAAGGGTGAGCTTGATTAATTAAGGAGGGTTGAGAAAATATATTATTTGATGAGATTTGGTGAGGTTTAATTGATTTTGGGAGAGATGTTGAATTGATTTATGAGAAAATACATCAATTATATTAGTTTTGATAAAAGGTTTTAATTATAAATTGATTAGATTTTAGTAGAGTAATTTTGATTAAATGAAGATTTACTCAATAAATTATGGTAAGTGAGAAAAAGGTTTTATTAATTATTACAAATTGATTATGAAGTAGGTTTTTTTGTTAACATTATTAAATAAATTATTTTGAATTATATGAAAATATTGTCCTTGTATTATTTAGAAAAGAAATAAATTATTACCTCATTATTAAATAAATTAATTTATTTTAAAAAAGGTTTTACTAACTAAGAAAATAGTTTATTATTATAAAATAGATTTCTATTAAATTAGTTAAATAGCTTTATTTATTTATAAATGCTAACTTGAATTTAATTTGGAGATAAATAAAAAAACTCTTATTATGTAAAAGTTTGTTTCATTGTATGAAAGTTATTTTAAATGTGAAAAGTGGGTTTTAAATAAATTATATTACTAATAAAAAGGGGAATAATTAAAAAGGTTATTAATAAATGGCTGACTTTAAATATTGGTTATTAGTTTATATTTTATAAAAGATGGTTAAGGTTGATAATTAATTAATTAGGTGGCTAATAATTAGATTAGGGATTAATCAGATTAATTAGTGGATAAATTGGGTTAATTAAGGGATTAATCTGGGCGAGTGATTGGGTGAGGGCGCGCTGGAGAGGGCTTACGATGGAACGCGATCTGGAACGCCCAATAGGATCTGTTGGAGATCCTATGACTCGTGTGTGAGGGTGCAGTGTAGTTAGTGTGTGTGTGAGTGTAGGTGATTATAAGATAAAAACAAAATTACAAGCAAAAGAGAAACCCTAATCCCTCATTCGATCCCCTCCCCCTTTCCGTCAATCTTTTCCGCCTCGCGATCTCACTCTCTCTGCCTTCGTCTTCCCTACTTCTCCTTTGTTTATGTCTTCGACTTCTTAATCCCTGATCCTTTTCCTTCTTTCGAATCCTGAAACACAACCAAACAAATTAAAAGTTTGAATGAACTTGACACAAATGAAAGGATTACCGCGGGTTATGGATGACGGAGATTCGAGATAGCAATGGCGATGACGATAGATTTGCGATTTTCGGTGGCGGCAACATGAAAGATAAGTCTATCGGACCCTCTTCTCTCTGTGTTGGTGTTTTGTGATTTTATGTGTTTAGGGTTTTTTTGTGTATATGTTTTTCGTCTGTCCTTTCGAATCTCTGAATCTCCTCCTTTTATAGTTGTACGAGTTCTCCTCTGATTAACTCTCATGATTTCCTGTTAAAATCATTACCAATTTCGTACGAACATGTTTATACGGTTTTGGAAAAACAAGTTAATGATGTCTCAAACATGTTTGTGTATTTGCCTTATGTGTGATATCTTATTGATTGAGATGCCAAAATCTTTCATTTTTGTGAACTGTGTGGTAAATGTTGGAACTGATTCATTTTTCTCGTGATATTTTGTATCGCTGCAGGTACTCGAAGCAAACCTTCAATTCAATTCCTTCTAAAAAAAACTCTGCTCTTGTTTTAACAGGGCTGAAAAAACGAATGGTCGAGGAAAGAGGAAGACTTTACGTGTTAACCGTAATTCGCCATCCTTAGCTGTAATGTTTGTTTCATCTTCTCAATTCAATTTTGTTCTCTTCTCAATTCATCTTCTATTTTAAAAATGCTTTGCTGTCAGCTGTGCTGTGTTTCGGCAAGAGCTTCATGGTTTTGAGGATAGCATCTTTGCTTGGTTGTGTTAACCCGGTTTCATGTTATGCTCTCTTTGACGAGTAAGTATGGTTATAGCCATTGTGCATAATACTTGTTCCCTTATATTTCGACTTAGTTTGAGAAGTTGAATCAACAATATTTCCCTTGCTGCAGGTTTTGGGAAGAGAGCTCGTGGCGGAATTGCAGAGCAAGAATGGTGCAAAGGAGAAATCAAAATGGTGCAGACGTGAATGCGTTCCTCTGTTTGAGTCATAATGGTAGGATTTTGCTTTGAATACTCCCTGAATCCCTCTATTAGTGTCGAACCAAGGCTGACAACTGCATTGCTTAATTTTGCAGCTCTAGATAAGCTAGTCGGAATAAGAGGTGTGAGATGTAGCTCTGACTGTGCGGCGTGGATCCTGGTTCTAACAAAAGCTTGCTATGGGTGCCGTTGCCGATGCGACGAAAGCTAGGTTTGCTTCACTCAAGAGCGAAAGCCAGCACCGAGTGCTTTGGGTACCTATCTAATACTTGCAACTCCTCAATGTAAATTTCTGCTAGTTACCTGTAGTTGGATACTTAGCAAAAATTAAAAAATTCTTTATGTACAAACATGTAACAACGTTGGTGATGTTGGTTCTGTTTGCAAATCTGAAGTTTGATGGTGAGTTTTAAATCCCCTTCATGCTTGAATTACTCCTTTTCTTTCAGCATGTTTTAATCATGCTTAACATTCGTTTGGTAATGCACTTGCAGGCGACAAATTAAGCAGCTAGTTCTCAAGAACGTGATGAAGCCTCCGTACTTTCGCCAATATCTCGGCTTTCCCTCAACCGGTCTTCGCACTGTACGAACATTAATCCTAGAACTCTTCTAATGCTTTTTTCTGAAATCGTTAGCTGGCCTACTAAACCATGGTTTACTATACACGGGATCAAAGGAAGCGCGATGAATACTAAGAACTCGTCATATAGAATTGCAGTGAGAGCAAGTAATGAGCTGGTGTGCTGTGTTTCTTTCTCTTTATCTTACGGTAACTTTCTCAACACCTTGATTTAGCTTTCCTAGAATTGTGGTCACACTTCGTAGATGTATGTCGTGATTGTGGTATGTCATAATTGTGATGTTGTATTACTTGACTGAACCGTAATGATTAAAAGAAGAACTAATTCATTCTGGAAAGGTGCTGGCGACAGGTTGCCTGCTTGTTGACAAAGATGGATGGCGCTCTGGGCCGTGGCACGCTTTCTATGATATCTCTTCATTCCAGACGAACATGTGACTTGCGAGCAGGCGTCTTTTCAAATTGGGGACGTACCCCAGTTTAGCAGGTGACTCTGTCAAAACCGAACTTGGTGTTTATGAATGAAGTTGTACCGACACTGATCTTTTGTAATGTTTTCGCCTTTGGGATTTGTCTGCAGAAATTCTACGGGCGCCGCCGAAGGAAACTGAGTTTGATGATAAGGTGGGACTGCTTGGAATTGAGTCAATTAAAATTTGACTGTGTTTCCTTCCAAATCAATGCCGGTTACTCCTGTCAAATTCCAGATTTCAAATGATGGATTCCTCCTCTCTGTCAGCTTCAACATGTTCGACTGGTCTTTAGGAGATACGTTGCGTATGCAAGGACAAACGTCAGTTTGGTTCTGTGTTGTTCTTAGCATGATGTAATGAGGCGCAATCTGTAATGGTTAATGGTCGGCACCCGCTTTTGTATTAGCCAATGACCTTTTTCTCGATATCTCTTTCATATTGCACCTGTAATTGCATACTAGGAATTCTGTTCCTTTATTTATGATAATTGTAATTGAAGTGCTGCACTTCCAGCTTGGTACAAACTGCCAGTTTAGAGAGGTTATAAAGACTAAAGTTTTGTACCAATCAGACAACTCTTTTAGTGACAAATTATCATATCATATCCCTACTAATAAAACGTGGATAGATCGAAACAGTGGGCTAGGAAACCAAATGCTTAATTGTTGAATTCCTTGTCATTGTAATATGCATGCTCACAACAATCCTCCAATAATTAGCCATGTAATTTGGTCTCGTGCAATAGAGTAATACACATTAGCAATTGCTTTTACATCAATCAAATTCTGGAAAAGGCAACTTCAACATAAGCTCCTCGATAACTTAATCATTAATGACAAGTATTCACTCCTTCAACATGATAAAGTTCTTGATGTGACAAAATGAGACAAAACTCTTTGCAAACATACTCGTGAATGAATGGTAACTTGGACGAATTTTAACATAGTTGGAAGCTTAATTCTTTAAAAGTGTTCCTTACCAAGACTTAGTTCAAGATCTCATGCAATCTTAACATCTCAAATCAACTTGATCATAAACCACCAATAAGAGCGTTCCCAATCTCTCCTTGAAAATAAATGACACAGCCTGCAGTGTAGTCCCCCCTATGGGAAACATAATAGGCCTCAAACGCTTGCGCCCTGAAGTACTTGACTGTAAGGGTCTACACTTGTCATTATCGCACCTGCACCAACTGGTTAGTTATAACATATAAAAAGCAAAAGATAACACGCAAGACAAACGCACAAGGAGGTGGGATCTTAAGGTCAAAAATTAGGGTGCAACAGTGATCTCCAGCTTTAAATTCTAAATCCTTTCTGTGCTTATCATGGTAACTTTTCTGCCTACTCTGTTAAGCTCTCATCTTTTCTCGAATAAACTTCACCTTCTCGGTCGTCTCCCGAACGATTTCCGATCCAAGTACCACACTCTCCCCGGATTCATACCAACACAACAGAGTCCTACATCTCCGACCATACAAAGCTTCGAACGGTGCCATTCCGATACTAGAGTGGTAACTGTTATTATAAGTAAACTCTATCAATGGAAGATAGGTATCCCACGAACTGCCTTCCTCGAGAACACATGCCCTCAACAAATCTTCTAAAGATTGAATAGTCCGTTCGGTCTGACCATCTGTTTGAGGATGGTATGCTGAACTCAACCTCAGCTTGGAACCTAATGCCTCTTGCAGACTCTTCCAAAATTCAGAAGTAAACCTCAGATCTCTATCTGACACAATACACAACGGGATACCATGCAACTTAACAACCATTCTGACATAAACCTCTGCCAACTTCGATACCCAAAAAGTGATGTTAATAGGAATAAAGTGAGCTGACTTTATAAGCCTATCAACAATCACCCAAATGGAATCACATCCTATCGAAGTGTTCGGCAAACCCGTTAAAAAATCTATCGAAATGCTGTCCCATTTCCATTTTGGAATTTCTAACGGTTGCATCAACCCAGCAGGTTTCTGGTGCTCAACTTTCGACTTCTGACAAGTCAAACATGCGTAAACAAATCGTGCCACGTCACGCTTCATACCAGGCCACCAAAACAGATTCTTCAAATCACTATACATTTTCGTCGCTCCTGGATGAATGCTCAACTTACTCCTATGACCCTCTTCCAGGATCGCTTTCTTCATATCTGCACTATCAGGAATACAAATATGACCAAGGAACCTCAACACGCCTTGCGCATCCAACTGGAAATCACTATTTTCCGAATGTCCTACTCCAGACATTAAATCTATCAACTTCACATCTAATTTCTGAGCTTCTCTGATGTTGTCCAGAAATTCATTATTAATCTTTAACATGCCCAACTTTACACTCCTCGGTGTCACCTCGCAAACTAAACTCAGGTCTTTGAATTGCTCAATCAATTCCAACTCTTTGGCCATCATTGCCGACATATGCAAAGTGTTGCGACTTAAGGCATCAGCTACAACATTGGCCTTTCCCGGATGGTAGTTTAAACCAAAATCAAAGTCTTTTAACAGTTCTAACCACCTTCGCTGTCTCATGTTCAGTTCTTTTTGGTCAAACAGGTACTTCAAACTCTTATGGTCACTGAACACCTCGAATCTTGAACCATACAAATAATGTCTCTAAATCTTCAGCACAAAAACAACAGCAGTGAGTTCTAAATCGTGTGTAGGATAATTCTTCTCATGAATTCGCAACTGTCTTGACGCATATGCAACTACTTTGCTACCCTGCATGAGTACACCTCCCAAACCGAACTTAGAAGCATCGCAGTATACAACAAACGGTTCCTTTGTGTTAGGCAAGGTCAACACTGGAGCAGACGTCAACCTCTTCTTCAACTCTATAAAACCTGCTTCGCATTGAGCATCCTACACAAAAGTTTTCCCTTTACCAATCAACTTAGTTAACGGAAGGGCCAACCTAGAAAAACCTTCAATAAACCTTCTGTAATAACCATCAAGTCCCAAAAAGCTTCTAATCTCAGTTGCCGACTTTGGAGTTTCCCATTGCAACACCGCATCGACCTTAGATGGGTCTACAACAATTCCACTATGATATAACATGACCCAGAAAGCTAACCTTTTTCAACCAGAAGTCACACTTCGACAGTTTCGCATACAACTTTGTTTCTTTCAAAACTTGCAGTACTAATCTCAGGTGCTCCAAATGCTCTTCCTTCTACTTAGAGTAAATTAATATATCATCAATGAATACCACCACAAATCGATCCAAATAATCGTGAAAGATACGGTTCATGTATTCCATAAAAACTCCCGGCGCATTAGTAACACCAAAAGGCATTACCGTATACTCATAGTGTCCATATCTGGTTCTGAATGCAATCTTCTGAACATCCTCATCTTTCGCCTTAATCTGGTGATACCCCGACCTCAAATCAATTTTACTAAACACCCGCGCACCAACCAACTAATCCATCAAGTCATCAATTCTTAGAAGCGGATATTTATTCTTAATTGTCACCTTGTTCAGTTGTCGGTAATCAATACACAACCTCATACTGCTATCCTTCTTCTTTACTAATAATACTGGAGCTCCCCACGACAACACGCTCAGTCTAAGGAACTTCTTCTCAAGTAAGTCCTCCAGCAGTTTCTTCAACTCAACCAATTCAGATGCATACATCATGTACGGTGCCATAGAAACAGGTCTGATACCAGGTACAAGGTCAATAGAAAATTCAACTTCTTGTTCCGGAGGAACTTCAGGAATTTCATCTAGAAACACTTCAGGAAAATCACGAACAACCTCTAACTCACCAATTATCGCTTGATTTTCAACGGATAATGACGCCACCAACGCAAACACCTGAGCATCTTCTAGCAGTATCTGCCTCATCTATTTTGTAGTTACTACGCGGGCTCCCTCCTCCTCAGGAGTAGAAAACCTCACCGACTTATCAAAGCAATTAATATGAACGCAGTTATACTCTAACCAGTTCATACCTAAAATTACGTCCATCCCACTTAGTGGCAAACATACTAAGTCAACCAGGAAATCTCTATCAAACATTGACATAGGACATTTCAAACATATCAGAGGTGTAGTCAATGATCCCTTAGCTGGAGTCTCAACTAACATCTCCCCATTCATGTGAGATAACACAAGACCCAAACTTTCAACACAATCAGCAGCAATAAAACAATGAGAAGCACCAGTGTCAATAATAGCAAGTAAAGGAGTACTATTAATGAAACAAGTACCTTCAATGAGCCTGTCATCGCTGGATGTCTGAGTCCCAGATAGAGCGAACACCCTTCCACCAGTCTTTTCTTTCTTAGGCTTCTGACACTTGTCACGCAGGTGTCCCTCTTCACCACAGTTGAAACAAACCATCCCCTTGCGTTTGCACTCAGCAATAGCGTGTCCCAGCTCACCGCAACAGTAACATCTCACTGGTCCAGAGTTACACACATTACTCTTATGACCAAGTTTCCCACAATTATAGCAAACAATACCAGCAGGAGCATCTCCCCTACTAGTTTTCTTGTCCTCAGTTGCTCTCTGTTTCCCTTTGCCAACTGGAGGATCATAAGGCTTACCGTGATTCTGCTGCGACTTGCCTCTCCTCTCATTCAACAACTTGTAATGAGCATTGCTATCTTCTTCATAAATTCTACAGCTTCCAACCAACGCATCAAAAATACGGATCTTCTGATACCCAATTGCCTTCTTGATTTCAGACTTCAATCCATTCTCAAACTTGATACACTTAGAAAACTCAGCGGTTTCTGCGCTGTAGTGCAGATAAAACTTAGCCAACTCTTTGAATTTCGCAGCATACTCGGTAATAAAATTGTCTCATTGCTTCAGTTCAAGAAATTCAATTTCTTTCTTACCACAGACATCTTCCGGATAAAACTTCTTCAGAAATTCCCTGCGGAATACAGTCCAAGTGACCTCCTCACCTGCAGCTTCCAATACCGGACGAGTCTCTAGCCACCAGTCATCGGCTTCAACTGCTAGCATATGAGTCCCATAACAGACCTTCTGTGCTGGAGTACAATCCATCACATAAAAGATTCGCTCAATTTCCTTCAACCAGTCCAGTGCACCATCAGGATCGTGCCTACCCTTGAAGGTAGGTGGATTCTCCCGCTGAAACATTGCCAAACTGGGAGACCCAGCATCTCTAACAGGATTCGGTTGATTTTCCATAGCATTAGCTATAGCTTGCAGAGCAGCAACAATTGCAGCATCATTCCTTCCAGCCATTTCAACTTAAACTGCAACAACCAGCAGTCAGATTTCACAAACAACAATACTCGATTGTTAGACACGACGACTGACTCGATAACCTGGTCGAATGGAACGACCTGCTCTGATACCACTAATGTAACACCCCATTCTAACCCACCGGATAATTAGGTAAAACAACAATCAGAGTGCACAAAGAAAACTATCATGACAGTCGTAAGGAACTGGCACGACCGTGGGGGTCATGACGACCGTCATGGATGTCACGACCGTGACGGTCATGACGAGCGTCATAGAGTGGTGACGACCGTCACACTCACAAATTCTGGGACGCATCAGAGGTGTCACATTTTCACCTTAACAAATAACATACACCTACAACAAAACATTTAATAACATACATAACACATATCCGGATGAACAACTAACGACAACTTGTTTAACATCTTAATTACAAGACAACTTATTATTTTGCAGCGGAATTTAATACACTTCCAACATTTATAATAAACCAAAGTAAGACTAGAAAAGTCTGCAACTAAATTCCATTAAAATTCAGCAAGTAATAATCTTGCATAAATTCACTAAAACACTAGTTTCAACCATAACAATCAGCATTACCCTTTCATCGGTCTAGTGGGTACAACCAACATTTGGCACTATCAAAAGCAACCAATTTTAAAGAAAGGTACTTAATAAAATTCAGCAACAAGTAAATCAATTAACACAATAAAATTAATCGTTCATCCCCCCAGGAGTGCTACATATCAGAGCGACCAACGACCTTAAGTGAACAACGACACTCTATTCCGGGTTACCTGCAAATTACCATCAACGGAGGTAACATACAACGTAAAGGGTGAGATATCAAAATTATAACATAAGGCATGACAAAATGTCATGTCAGGATTATATCACAACAATTAATATTCTCGCAGTTTTCCAAATAATATCGACAGCTAATATCAGGAACTTATCGTTCATATTCACAACAATTAACAATCAAATTCAGCAACCCATCTTCACTTACGACCACATAACGACGCGACACTATGCGACTCAACTATGCATATGTATGCAGTACCAATTTGGAGCAGCACTCCACAACCAATTTAATTGCCATTATAGGCCGCCAATATAGGCACAACCAACGCCAATGCAGGCCAACCAGGATGATATGCTATGAGATGCAGCTATTATGGACTACAACACAACCACCACAACCACGCAACAAGGCATTAAGCCTACAACCAAATTGTCCATAACCGAAGCATCACAATTTCATGCGGATCACATAACCATAACTTTCAACATAATATAATCAAATGAGGACACCATAACAACCCTCTCAACAAATGGGGAATTAGCGCGTGTCGGCGCCGTTTCCCAATATTATTACATAGAATTAATGACACAAAACACCAATTCAGGCGCAGACAAACATTAACCCTTAATATTTCTCAATCTACGGGAACTAACCCCATGATTCAATTCCCTTCATGAAATTGACCATACCCATAGTTATAGAATTGAACCCCACCCTTAACTTTGGATTGAGGACAACTCTAAACTTCCTAGTTCCGGTCTGCTCTCCGGTGACTCTTCTGCAAATACCTTGAATTCTCTCCGGCGATTAATTCCTCTATTCTCAATTTCTCCCAGCCACGTTCCTTTTCCTCCCTTTTTCCCCTTCTCCTCAACCTTTTCTCTTTAATTTTGGTTCTGAGCAGTTTATCGTGTTTTCCTCTTTTCCCCCACACTTCTCTAATAACTCCCCTATTTCACTTATTCCATCCACTAATATTACAACTAATAATAATAATAATAATATTACTACTAATTATTAAATTATCATCATTATTAATTATATTATATTATTATTAAACTCTATATTTTATTAAATGATTTCCTATACTTTAAGGACACCCACCAACGCTCTCAGACACACTCCCACATAAAGGCACACCAATAATTCATAAATAATTTAATTTAAAATAAACGGGCGTTAGAGTCCCACTTCGTAAAGTAATTACATTGGCTTGCCCTCGAGGGTTTTGTTGAGGTTGTCCAAGAAATTGTCCTCCAGGTGTGGTTTCGGGAACTTGTTTGAGAGCTACCTGAGAGATCTGGGTTTCAAGCATCTTATTGTGGGTGACTATTTGGTCTACCTTGGTTTCTAACTGGGTAATCATTTCGTTTACATGAATGTTCTGGTTTAGGAATTCTTTGTTTTGCTGGGTTTGAGCCGAAATGAAATTTTTCATGATCTTCTCAAGGTTCGGCTTGGGCGGCACAACTTGTATATGTGGGTTTTGTCTCTGGGCTTGAAAACCCGGTGGTCTCGGAGGTACTGGGTTTTGGATATGGTTATTGTTTTTGTAAGAAAAGTGTGGATGATTCCTCCATCTAGGGTTATAGGTGTTTGTGAATGGGTTCCCTTGGGCATAGTTGACTTGGTCTGAATGAGTTTCATTCAACAGATTGCATTCCGCTGATTGGTGTCCTTTGGTTCCACATAATTCGCATTCCGTCGAGACTGTTGCTGCAGTAGCTAGGTTTGCGTACATATGTTCGACCTTAAGGGCCAAAGAGTCTATTTTGGCTTGCATCATGTCTATAGAACATATCTCATGTATTCCTCCTTGGGCTTCTTTCTTCTCCACCGTTGCTCATTCTGTCCCCGATTGACAATGGTTTTGAGCCATATCCTCGATGAGAGCGCAAGCTTCAGGGTAAGGTTTATTCATCAAAGCACCACCAGCGGCAACATCAATGGTCATCTTAGTGTTATAATGAAGTTCATTATATAAGGTATGAATGATTAGCCATGATTCCAGGCCATGGTGTGGACATATTCTCAATAGGTCTTTATATCTCTCCCAAGCCTCAAAGAGTGATTCACCTTGGTTTTGAGTGAATCTGGTTATCTGGTTTCGAAGAACAACTGTTTTACTTGGGGGAAAATATCTAGCAAGGAAAACTCTCCTAAGGTCTTCCCAAGTTGTTATAGAATTGGCTGGAAGGGAATCTAACCATGTAAGGGCTTTGTCTCTGAGGGAGAAAGGAAATAGTCTTAGACGAATCACCTCAGGAGTAGCACCATTGGTTTTAAAAGTGTTAGCTAATTGGATGAAGATTTTTAGATGTTGATTCAGGTTCTCAGAAGGGAGACCCACGAATTGGTTTTACTGTACTAATTGTAATAGGGAGGGTTTTAGTTCGAAATTGTGAGCAGGAATATTAGGGTTTACAATACTAGAACTGAGTTCATCATCGGATGGCTGAGCGAAATCCTTAAGGGGTCTTTGGTTACGGTCTTCGGCCATAGTTTCCTTAATTCTACGAAGTAAGAGACATGCGTAAGTGTAACATTCAGGTTCCTCTAAAGGATCTATAAGACTATCGGTGCTGCGAGTTCTTCGCATTGACCAGTAGGTAAAACCTTAGTTTAGACGGTGTAACAACAGGGTACAAAATTTTGACGTAAATGATCCCCGACAACGGCGCCAAAAACTTGATGCTGTATTTTCGCAAGTATACGAATCACGTCAGAGTAATATAAAAGATTATCGATTCCACAGAGACCAAACGTCAATCTATCGATTTCTATTGTTACGATGTTTATCTAACAAAAATTAATCGGGAGTTCGTGAGTGCACAGTAAAAGTAAAGTACGAAGATATAAAATTCAATTTAAAATAACAGGCTTGAATGTAATTCACACAGCCGGGTAGTATTCCAAATGCTTGTAAATAGAACTTCTAATGGGGTAATGTTTTCTACTTATGAAAAGAACTAATTTAACGGGAACTGTCGCTTTTGCATATTCAGAACCAAGTTTATCCCTTAATCAAACCCTATTATTGTCACTTATAAAAAGGCGCGCATTGTGTTAAAGTAATAAACCTATTTTTAAGAAATATAGTTTCTTGACTTAGTTGAAAAGTATTTTGACTTGGAACTTTTAACAAAAAGAGGTTCATGCGAACTGGACTTTAAACTCTTAAACGCGTCCGAAAATAGTTTTAAAATCGTTTTTCTAAAGTATTAAAAACGCCTACTTTACTGGACAAAGCGCTTTCTCTTCCTTCGAACAGTTAAGACTAACCAAGTTTAACCAAAGGTTGGACGACTTTCGATCTTACCCAACAGAAATGAAGTGTAGAAAACTTGTGTTAAAAATCAGAATAACCCCTTAGTATTTCTATTGACAGCTTGTATGGAATACCACTTTAACTATGATCCTCACATTCTAACCTTTAAGATTTATCCGGACATGGAAATGTAAATAGACATGTTAAATAATGCGAGAAAGTAAATAATATGGGAAAGTAAATGGAAACCTGCTCCAAACGGGAGGTTTTAAATCTGGTATAACTGGAAATAAATGATTGGAAAGGAAATACTGGCAGGATTAACTTCTACCAGAGTGTTCCAAACTCGATTACAGACTCGATCGAACGATGTGATAACTCCCCGATGTGAGAAGTTTATCACTTTACAATACTGAAAATATATGGCTTGAGTTCTATAACTATGCTTGGATGCCTAGAAAGGATCAAGAACTCAACTATTTATAGCCTATGAAAATCTAGGAAAGTCTAAAGTGCCCCCCAACTTCTTTTGGGAGGGAAAACAAACTGCAAGGGTGGCTCCCGCCACACCCTCATGGCACCCGCCATGAGAATCAAAGGAGAAAGAAGTGGAGATCGTGGCAGTTGACAGCAATTGACTCTTATCCAAGTCATGGCATACCCTACGGCGCCTGCCATGGTGGATGCCATGTGTACAATTTCCTCAAAAACTGGTTTTTCTTGCCTGTTTTTCTTCATTTCCTCGCAAGGAGCTCTGGGAATACAAAATCCTGAAAACAAAACAAAACAAAAGCATAACACAAGAAAATAGCAATAAAATCCTAGAAAATATGTGCAATCCGAGTCAAATACATAACATGATTCAGTGTTATCACTTCACATCCAAGAATGATCACACTTTGCTTGCTCATAATTCACACGTTTTGCAATGATTCTTCACACTTATGAGCTTCATTCTCCTCTGTTATAAATAGAGTAATCATTTGCAGTGAATTCCAAGCTTAGAAAGCCTCCATAGCCTTTGCTCGAGCTCCCACTTTGCATTGGATTTTTAAGTTTTCGCTTCCAAATTCTAAGCTCTTTCAACCTTCTTTCTTGATTCCATTAGCTTCTTCGGTCTCTTCTGAAGCTTTTATAATAAATACCAAGCTCTAAGACTCAATGAAGTGCTCTAACCAGATCCAACTTTCAATACCTTCAATCATCATTTGGATAAGGTAGTTCTAAGCATCTTTTGGATTCAAAAAGTTACCATATTGTAGCCTGGCTCTCCCTGATTATTTCCCTAAACTTACCTTGTGTTGATTGTTCACATTTGGCATTTAATTTCTCTTATCGTGTTTTCATTTTTGCTGAGTTTTCTTTGAAATTCTCTCTGCTCACTTTAGATCAATGGAAATGAAGCATGAGGTTGAGTTTGCACTAATGAAACAATCAGAATGGTGGCAATTTTGTGACCTAAGCTTACAAAATGCCAAACTCCAGTGATCAACTCACCGGAGAAGACGACCGAAAGTGCTTCCACGGTGGCCTGAAGTTATTTTAATTTGAAATTAATCATGCACGTTATTTCATTTAGAGTCCACCACATTTCATTAGATCCTGACCTTTGGATCTGTTTTAAGTGAGATCCGATAGCTATGTGCGTGTTTGAATCCTAGCCTTTAATCTGATCTGATGGTTGTGTCTTTTTCCAACAATTTTATTTCATTTTATTTGTTTTTAATTCCTCTTTTATTTTGAAAAATCATAAAAAATAGCTCCCTCGGCCTTTTTCACTCCAAATGTTTTTCTATAATTTTCTAAAAATAGTTTCTATCTTATGTGCATTTTTCACATATGTATTTCATGATTTAATATTTTTTTATATTATTTTTCACATTTTTCATGCATTTTAATTTGTTAAAAAAATACTTCTATTCATTTCAAAATTCTCCAAAATGTATTATATGATCCTTGACTTGTTTCTAACTTATCTTGATTTTCTTGAGCATTTAATATTTGTTTAGAGGCTTCATCTTATTTTTCTCTTTTATTTCCATTTAAAAATTATTTTTAAAATCTTTTTCATGCATTTTTAATTGTTTAATTTTGCATTTTAGCTTGGTTGCTGGTTGTTGCCTTGGATCATGGTTTCTTAATAAAGTTTTCCTCAATTTCAATGGACTTTGAGTGTTGATGAGGTTGGATGAATCTTCATCAATTTAAATCTATCATTAAATGAATAATTGATTCATTCTTGGTACTTTGGGTTGATGATAGTTTTAGTATCTTAATCCACCAAGAAAGGTGATTGAAATTGATGATAAATGGATCTTAAGTCTTAATTCAATTTGGTTCCTCTCTTCATCTTTCCTCCTCTTTCTTTTTCTTTTCTCATGATCAATTGGATGATATGGTGTCCATCTTGTTCATGATGTTTGGATTGATGCTTGATAAACTTTCATCATTTCAAATATACCACTCAATTGATCAATGAACATTGGAGGTACTTTGGTTTGATGCATAAGTTTGTCCTAAGTTGTCATGAAGGATGATTGATGTAATGGACCAATCTCATTGCCTTAGTGCTTGATCTCTCCTTGATTTTTACTTGTGTTATATGTTTTAGGAGTATGATTTCTATCATATCTCTAACATGTATCATACATAAATTGTTATTGACCGACCTCTTATGGTATGATCTTCATAATAGATTATGCTACGATTGCTTAACATAGCGCTAAATTTGTCTTGAACCAATTCATTAACTCTAACACTAACACCAACAATATTATTATGCTAAATTTTACTTTATGTCATTTACTTTTCTTGCACCTTTATTTTTATGTCCTTCATTTCTTGCTCTTTATATTGTGCTTTTACTTTTAGCATTTACATTTCATATTGTTTATATTTATGCTTATTTTTCCTTTTTCCACCTGGACTTTTCTTTTTCTTTAAATACATTAATAAAGGAAAAACCCCTAAAAAATTTAATCTCTCTTGGACTTTGGCTATTATCCTTTGCTTGACTTGGAGTTTGACCTATGGATTTAGAATTAGGGTTACCCATGCTTGGAGTTTTCTTGACTGAAACTTAGAAGTTCATCTAATACCATGCTTGCTTGCGGTCTTGAATCAAGCTTGGATGCTTTATTTATTTTTCTAAGACTTTATTTGTCTGGATCATCTTGTGTTTATCTGCTTATTGCTTGTGGCTTACTCCAAAGGAATGGGATTTTGGTCTTGACTTTTGTCAAGTGCTGGCTAGATTCTGGTTAGTCCACTTGCACACACTTTCACTTTATTGGTTTTATTAGGGTAGTCTCTTCATCTCCTCCCCTTCTTAAATTTTCAAAATCTTCTCCCATTTTCAAAACCTTATTATTTTCAAACTTGAACCACTTTCTCAATAAACCTTGACTTTGTCAAGTGATTTTAAAACTTCTTTTTCTTAAATAAATGCTAAGACATCTTAAGCATATTAAAATAAATTCAAAAGACTTAAAAAACACACAACTCATTCAAACTATTTTGTGCCCTTTGTGCACTTTTCTTTTTTAAAACCTTTTCTCAAGGATTAGACATGAGTTATTTTCATAGCTGAGATGTAATTCTCCTATCCCCATAGTAATGACTGAAATAATGTTGATTCTTTTCTACTTGAGAAATTCAGTGGCATACTTGATGATTTCTACCCAAGTTGGAGCCCTTCTTAATAGTGATGCAAAGATCCGTTTCCTCATACTTGTGGGTGATTAGTTGAGTTTTCTCCTTAAAATTACAAACCGTCTTTTCATTTAAAATCAATCAAAACAAACTCTTTTGTTATTTTTACCATAAACTACGAGGTTTTGATCCTCCATTTCACTTTATGGGTACGTAGGCACGAGACTCAGGAAGTCTTGTCAAACACCAAAACCCTAAAACATATTTCTCTTATTATCTCCTTAATCTTTTGCAAACAACTGATTTTAAGCCAAACATAGATTTTCAAGAGGTTCTTATAGAGTACTATAGATGTTTTGGGTTCTAACACCTTCCCATGACATAACCAACCCCCTTACCTTGGTCTCTTTGTTTTATTAGTTTTGTTTTAAAACTTTTATGGGTTTTATTCGCTCTTTTCCCATTCCTTTTGGAAACAATAAAGTGCGGTGGCGACTCTTTCTTTATGAGTTAAGTTAAACAATATGCTAATCTCAAATTTCCCCCGCTACACTCTTGTTTGGAAACACTATCTTCATACTTGGCGTATCTTTGTAGATCCATCTAACACACCTTTGGTCTCAAATCTTTATCCTGATGCAATTGTTTAGAATCAGGTTCTGAACTCAAACTTGCTTCCTAAGGATGAGGATCTATACCTTGTGGACTTTGTTGGAAAGGATTTGCTACTACTTCTCAATTTATACTTGCAGATTGATCTTCCTTAAGTTAAGTTTGACTATTTGAAAATGACTCTTTTTTTTCACAAGGGAAAGACTTTCTTCATTCCTTATGGACGAGTTCTTTCAGAACTACTGGTCCAGCTGGGAGTTATCATAAGTTCAGAGGCTAATTCTTCTAAAATCTGGAGAGACAAGTTTGAAGTTATCTATAAAAGTTTTTGGAGTTAGACTTCAGCAAATTTATGTCATGTAATTGTTAAAAATTTTGTATTAAGCAATCTTTTTTTTTAATCTAAGTTTGTTCATGCTTTTGTGCATTTTAACTGTTATAAATATTCATTTATATTGTTGTTCAAGAGGATAAAACAAATAGGATTAAAAACTCTAAATATGCAACATTCTCATTAACTAGAAGCTATTACAAATTGTTAAGACTTTCTAGGCATTCGTATTTTCCCTAAGGTATTCCCTAGGATCATCTAACATATCTAGATTATCTAAATAATCTTGTCATTCTTCCTTTGCAAACTCTACAACTTCCTTTCTTATTTTATTTATGCGTTTTGACCTGGAATTTCTTCTTCTTATGTGTGTCTCAACAAAGGTTGCTAAAGAAGTGTGTGCTTTTAAAGCCATCTGCTTGCTTATAGATCCTTCAGTTGCTGCATCACTCTTGTTTACTTGAGTTGCTGCATTAAGCATGGATATCTTTCTGAAATCTCTCTTTAGAACCCAAATCTTCTTTTGCTTATACATTTTAGTGTTCAAAAGATTAAGTGATTATGTAAGTGAGTCTGCTAAAGGGTTTTTATAGAGTTTTTACATTCATTACACTGAGTATTCACTATTTTATTATTGATTAAGTCAAATCAATTTTAAATACCGACTCTTGGAAATAATGTCTAGTATTATGACTTATTAATATTCTTTTAACAGTTACAAATTTTATTGTTAACATGTTAAAATGTTTGTTATGTTCATTACTTCATTAATGTCCATATCTGAAAATCTAAATGGCAAATAAAGTGTTTGTACGATTGCATTAATCAAGCATAGAGGATTACAAAAACATAAGGAACTAGTTCAAACTTAGAATAAATCCCTATCTAAATCATCTATTGCCTTGTAAGAGAAGTTGTTTCCATAATCAACTTCTTGTTCATCTTCATCTATATCCTCCTCTTCTTCTTCTGGGACAACAAGAAGGTAAAGCGTCTCGTTGAGGCTCTTACTCATTGTTTTCTTCATGGAATTCTTACTTGGCTTCAGAACAACTACTGATGTACCTGCTTTTATAAGTCTTTGAGGTACTGCTGACGAAGCCTAGTCTGAAGTGTTCAGGGTAGAAGGCACATGCCTAGTAGCATAAGCTTCTAAAGCTGCTGACTTCTGAAGGTTCTGGATATTCTGACATGTATAGTTCTCTGTGAATTCTGTCATAACAAAGATTTTTATGCTCTCAGTTGATGACTCCATAACGTATTGGTAGATGTTGATGAAAATGAACTAGGTTTTGGTTACTTTTATAATGGTGTATGGGTAACCTAAACAATTGAATAAAATCCTTTTCTTAATTCTTGAAATTGTTACAATCAATAAATATTTAACATGAATTGTACAAACCTTAATGACCCCTGTTACTTGATCGTTTTCCCTTCCTTGGAAACTAATTGTGTAATGATGGTCTGTTATGCATTTATGACTGTAATTCTTTTTTTTCTCTTTTTATTATTTTTAATGTGACAAAAGGGGGATAAAAGGTAGTAAGTATTTAATTGGAAACTAAACTCATTCAGTTTGTACATAATGGTCATTTATAATTTTTGTACATAATGGTTATTTAATTTTTGTACATATTGGTTATTTTTCCCGGGCGACACATTTTAACTTTCTTGTACATAAAACTAAGGAGGAGCTTACAAACTTCAACCTTAGACTATCAGACTTAGAAGGAGCTTACAAACCTCGTATTCTGATGTTGCCAAAGGAAGTTAAAATATTATGTTTAGTTTTCTTGAATATAAATCTAAGGGGGGATTACAAACCTCAACTTTGGACTAATTGACTCAGGGGGGCTTACAAACCTTAGAATCTGATGCTACTAAGAAAATTAAATACTTTTTCTTGAAAGTAGTACTTAGGGTGGGTTTACAGAACTTAACTTTGGACTATTAGACTCAGGGGGAGCTTACAAACCTCATACTCTGATGTTCCAAAGAAAATTATAACTGCCCAACATTTTCTTTTAAATACTTATGATTGTCATCATCAAAAAGGGGGAGATTGTTAGAACAATATTTGTTCATGACATATGTTCGTTGGATTTTGATGATAACAAAGTATTAAAAGAAAAATTGTTATATTTGATGCGTGTTTCATGTATGCAGGTTCTAATACTTGTAAATATATTCTCAATGGCTCTATAGTACACAATCTCTTTGGAGACTCAATGATTAAACATGATACACAGTGGATCAATATCTTTTTGTGTATCTATATTCAACGTCTCTTGTACTATGGAGAAAGCAAAGACACTTGATCAAGTTATCTCTCCAACGACTAGTCTTATACAAATAATATATAAATAGCTGAAGGTTCAAACTGAATATTAAAAAAGGATCAATCTGATGGAGGAGTAACAAGATCAGCAATTTTCAACACAATTGGTTATGCAAAATTTCTGTTATAGGTTGTAATTTTAAAAGCCTTAAGATTTCTTAAACATTGAATATTTTAGTAATATTAAGAGCTTTAGGTCTTTGTTATGGTGATTTCCTTGTGCCTCTGATATTTGTATCAAGTACACCTTGCTTTTCATTCTGATGAACATGTTGTTTAGTAGTTTAGATCAAAGTCTCTCACCAAGATGCTTGAACCATGTAAGTCTCTTGCTATGTACTAGAGCATTAAAAGTCTTAATCAAGTGGATTAATTGATCATAAGTCTTGGGTTCGTGGAACCTGAACAAGGGAGTCTCAGATCAAGGGTTTGAACATAAGTCTTGAGCTTGAGGGGCTTAAGCAGGAAAATCTTAGAATGCGGTCTAAGCAGAAAGTCTTGAATCTGAGGGATTTAAGAAAAAGTCTCGATCCTGAGTGGTTGAAGTAGGAAAGTTTTAGGTTGCGGTCTAAGCAGGAAGTCTTGAACCTGAGGGGTTTAAGAAGGAAGTCTTTCGCCAGAGGGGGTTGAGCAAGAAGTCTCGGCTCTGAGGGACCTGATCGGGAAAGTCTTAGGTTAAGGGTCTAAGCAAGGAATTCTTGAGTCTGTAGGACTTAAGCAAGGAAGTCTTGAGTCTATATGACTTGAGCAAGGAAGTCACGGGCCTTACGGGTTTAAGCAAGAAGTCTCGGACTTAGGGTCTGAGCATTATAAAAGTCTTATGCAAAATGTATAAGTGATTGTAATCATGATTTGGTTATAGTGAAAATCCCTTGTGAAGAAAGGGGACTGGACTACTCTCATTTGGGAGGAACCAATATAAATATTTGTGTCTTCTACTATTATTTATTTGCTTTGTTAAAATTCTACTGCTAAGTATTACCAGAATCTAAACACCAGTTTAGATTTTGAACTCTAATCAGACACAAATTAAGAAAACGGAAAATACAATTCTACCCCCATTTTTGTGTACTTTTTCTCACCTTTATATTCATTGAAGAATCAATGTATTTGGACTATGTGTATTCTAGATACATTGATTCTTCAATGAATCAAAAAAGTAAACTTTTTCTTATATTAAGGACCCTAGATAGCAATATGTGTAATTGTGAATATATGTTCAATGTGTGAATATACGTGGTGAAAATGCAAGTATAATATTATATGAATTATTGTACATGCTTGTTGATGAGTTCGTGGGATGAGTAGTTCAGAGTGAGAACTACCGGTGATGCATTGAATGCATATTTGGTTACAGTCAGAGTCGGGCTGTATTTATTACTATGTTGATGTTGTAGTATGATTGCTACTTGTCATGCATTATAAAATTTTGTGTTGTGAAAGAGGCGAGTCACGAGTTCAAAGAGGGGACTAATGACTTGTCCCAAGCTCAAACTAGGGGCTTGGAGCTCAGAGTGGGGGCTTAGGGTTCAAAGAGGGGACCCGGTTTGTATGAAGAACTACTTATTGAGTCGGTACCGCATGTATGAGTTGAGTCAATGTTACATTACATTACATAATAGTTGTGTGGATGAGACATTTGAGTGTTGTTGAATACTCTTGTGTAGATTTGTGTGGTTTTAAAAATCATGAATAATATTGTTATCTGTATCTGAATTGATGATCATATAATTTAGGTGGAGTATGGTAGTGTGATGTTTTGTGTGCATAGGTTTACTGATGTGATGTTAGACAAGATGTCTTGATTGTAAGTGCATTCTTCAACTTAGTCATGTTTTGAACAATGTCAAAACTAGGAGTGAGGCATGTCATACACATCAAAAACCAAGTTTGATAGATTTTAGGCATGTCATACACATTAAAAACCAAGTTTGATAGGTTTGATAGGTTTTGTACATTGGACGGTATAAACCTAAATTTAGATGTGCATTTTTCATTTTAGCCTTAGGATGCATACAAATAGTCTTTGAACAAGTTTGATAGGTTTTAGGCATGCCATACACATCAAAAACCAAATTTTTTGTGTCAACATAACTGCACAGGCCGACCTATACAAGTTCAGGTCAACCTATGAGAGCCTTGGCTTCAGTATAAGTCGGTACATCCAAGTTACATGTCGGCTCCCACACTCCAAAAATGAACCATGTAGGCTCTACCCACAGGTTGCCTTACAGGCCAACCTGAGCACCTTCATAGGCCGACCTATGGCCTTCAATGACCGACCTATCCAACTTTAAACTTGAAAAGTTCTTTTTGCATCTTATTTTTCTTGCATTCTCTTTGCCTAATTCAATACACACACACAGATATATATATATATATATATATATATATATATATATATATATATATATATATATATATATATATATATATATATATATATATACACTTAGAATCAAATGTGAATGAACACTAAACCATGAAGGCCTAGTAACTTGGTTTGCCAAAGGCCTTAACCCTTGATACGGCGAAAAAGCTGACGAGGAACTTTCCCCAAAGAGTGGGCCGCTGTGATGCAGGCTCGACATGAACTCTGTTGGCATCCCAAAGGCTTGGGTGTGGGCATTGTGAAACTAGGCATATATTGCTCCTAGTTCCTGTCACCATAGGCCTAGGTTCAGGTCGACATGGCGTCACGGCAGGCCCACCATGAGCAGTCGAAACCGCTGACACTGTGTCAGCACCAACGTCGGTTGTTTGAGTCACAATCGTATTTCCCTCCGAAGACAGTTCTTTGTTTGGACGTGGTATCACCATCTTACCAATGCACAAATACATACACCCAAACCAACGGGTCCCACTATGTGTGCCAATTTGTTCGCACGCAGTTATTGCACGAACAATCTCTGACCTCCTAACTCAAGTTTACTTGCGGGACCGGCCAAACAAGTCTTAGAATGATGGTTTCAGGTTTATAGGATGGTGGTGGAATGGTGTTGTTTAGAGTAGGTAATTTGAGAAAGACTGTGTCAACTTACATAAAGATGAATGCATAAACAAGGAAAAAAAAACAAAAAACAACAAGACAAGAAATCTTTAAAGTTGATGATATAAATTACTATTAAGAGGAAATGTGGACGCGATCATACATTTTGCAGGAATGAAACTCTTTTCTCTTAACGTTTGGTACTCAGAGTGTTTTTCCCTTACAATGTTACAAAATGCACCCCCTTAAAATGAATCTAGACATTGCCTTAAATAAGAAAATAAAATAACTCCCATGTTGAATTTGGTGGCACCACGTATCCTTCCACCACTTCTGTAACTTCCCACGTTCTTAGCTTTCAAATTTTCTTCCCACTCAAATTTTTTCCTCCTTTGCGTTGGCCTTCTTGCCCATCACTCGACCATGTCGACAAAACATGTTTGTGTCAACCCACAAGCCTACCTCTGCTGGCATCGGCTCATCTCATTTCCTTCACCACCTTTCCCAGCCTGTCGACCCATAAGCCAGTCTTTGTGCTACCTTTCTTTAGTCGAAATTTCCAGCCAACAGACACATATGTTTCACTAACACCCCTCATATCCAACCATTCATATACTTTTTTCCATACTAACCTAATCTTAGGACAAGAAATGAAGAGAAAAGTTGCACTCTCCAAATGACTAAAACAGAAAATGCAAACAATTTTGTGTGTATTTGAAATAATACCTAGTTGAAATAAGTTTCCCCTTGGCGACAACCTATCCAGCAATAGCCTCCATCCAAATACCTTCACTTTGGAAGGACAAAACGATTTCCAAAGACTGCACAAAGCCATTTTGATGCTATCTTCCAATACTCCTCCAACTGTAGCTGCTAGTAATTTAGAATAATATGATTTAATTGAGAACTTGTTCAGACTTTCCCATGGCCAAATGATCACATTAAGTTTCCTTAAACTGGTTTAATCTCCTGCAGCAATGTAGACAAGTCCTGGTATTCATCAATCAATGCTTGAGATAAGTCCAACCATTAGAATTCCATGGACCAAATCCAACCATCTAGTTCCTAATTTTCCATATCTTCTATGATAACACGATCAAGGTTGCTATAGAAAATAGGCCAGGAAATTGTTCCCTTAAAGTGATTTTTCCTATCTACCTCGCACTCCAAAATGGAATTGATTTTCCGTCACCCAACCTAATGGTTAAGAGATCACCAAAAGGCACCACAGCAGCAGTTGTATTGATCCTAATTAGTATTCATATCCTTAAGCCAAACTAGACGATGATCGATATGTCACGGTCTCCAAGAGATTGTAGAAAAGAGTTTCCATCATTAGCCACATCCAAAGAGATAAGGAATCTACCTAAACGACTTATACACTTACCATTAGAAGTATTGAAGGTGAATTTGTTACCTTTCGATGGAAGGTCCACAAGATCCATCTTTCCTATGAATTCTTTTAAGCCTTCCATTTCACCTTTGTGCACCTTACCACACCCCATTCTTTTGCCCCCTGCTCTTAATTGCATTGAAGTCACCCCTCTAACCCAACCTTCATTTGGTAATTTAGCTTTAAGTTGTAATAAATCAGCCCATAATTTCCTTTTTTCGATCAAACAACACGACAAATAGACGTTTACAAAGTAGAAGGTCTTACCATTCCAGATAATGTTAATACACAAATCCTTTACCCCTATAATTTGTGACTCGTTGGATACTTTAATATTAAATTAAATATTAAATTTGGTTTCCATTTATTAAATTTTAAGAGTTAAATATTTTTAAATATATAGATATAAATGAAACTATTAAATGTTGTATTAAATTATTTGTTGATTGGAATAATATATTGAATTATTATAATATGTAGAATTCTGTGCCACTAACTTACTTGATAAAAAAATATTATATTTCACGTAAAATATTATTTATAATCTTTTATAGTTTAAAATATATTTTTTATTCTATTAAAAGATAATTTTCATTTTCATTTTTAACAATAATAAACACTAGAAAGCTTCTGGATGGACATTCCACTCCGCTCGCCTGTTTGCTTTTTTTTTTAAACCTGCACATGCATATAAATTTAAACAATATTTTTTACTTAATTTTAATTTTAATTTCAATAATTCGTATGGTATATATATATATATATATATATATATATATATATATATATATATATATATATATATATATATATATATATATATATATATATATATATATATATATATATATATATATATATATATATATATATATATATATATATATATATATATATATATATATATATATATATATATATATATATATATATATATATATATATATATATATATATATATATATATATATATATATATATATATATATGCATTCATATTATATATTGAATTTTGTTTAAGATAGTGTTCGCGCGCAGTTTTCCTGCGAACAATCTCTGACTTCTTAACACATGTTTATTTGCGGGACCAGTCAAACAAGTCTCAGAACTCTAGTTTGTAATGTATGGGATGGTGGTGGAATGGTGTTGTTTAGAGTAGGTTAAAAATAAATTCTAGCAAGACTGTGTAAAATTAAATAAAGAGTAATGCGTAAACAAGAAGAAAAAAAAAACAACAAGACAATAAACTTTAAAGTTGATGATATAAATTGCTTATTAAGAGGAAAGGTGGACGCGATCATACATTTTGCATGAATGAAAACTCATTTCTCTTAACGCTTGGTACTTAGAGTGTTTTTCCCTTACAATGCTACAAAATACGCCTCGCCTCTAAAATGAAACCGAGCATTGCCTTAAATAGGAAAATAAAATAACTGCCATGTTGAAGTTGGTGGCGCCACGTGTCCTCCCACCACTTTTGTAACCTCCCACGTTCTCAGCTTTCAAAACTTATTCCCGCTCAAATGTTTCCTTCTTTGCGTTGGCCTCTTTGTCTACCAGTTCGACCTTGTCGACCGAACCTGCCTGAGTCGACCCAGCAACCTTCTTCTGCTGACGTCGACTTACCTTATTTCCTTCACCATCTTTCCCAGCCTGTCGACCCACAAGTCAGTCTTTGTGTCGCCTCTCTTTAGTCGAAACTTCCAGCCAACAAGATGCCCCCTCAAAACTCAGTTTCGACGGAATACCCTGTCGACCAAGAAACTGGACGTTTTGGTTTTATGGAATTTCGACTGCATCTTGGTTATGACACAACAAAACTATCATTGTTTTCTGTCGATTCAGCCACGCGTCACCCACAGTCTGACGTGATAATGACGCCTTTCTGCACCATGATTTCCAAGAAAAATTAATCATGTTGGTCACATCCTAACGTCATGGGTTTTGAACCACTTCCACTTACCCTCAGAATCAGAAACGTCTTTTTTCCTTTTCAACTGTACACTAAACTTGCCTATAAATAACTCATTTCACATTTTGTTTCTTTTTCCTCAACTTCTCTCGCTTCAATTTTCCTGCAAACCCTTTCTTTCACAGTTCTTCAGTTTCCTTTCCAATGGCTTCTTCGACCACTTCCACCACTCTCACCACCGACAACAATCTTATAGCATTTGTTCTTTCTGAAATTGATTCTTTTAGGCCCCTTCCAAACCCGACGTCTGTTGATGATGTGGTGGTGGCTGCCTGGCAACGCCAGATGGTTATTCTTTTTGTTGTTGCTAGAAATCAACATGCTTTCCATGGGCCGTATCCTGCTAACAAGCCTAGCCATGAGTAGCTTCAGGCGTTCTTTCCTTACTTTTTGACCACCATCTCTTCTAACATCATGCTCCAATATTGCTCCGACGGAATGTCATGCTGGCGTTGCACTCTAATTGACTGTAAACAAAATTCTACTGGAAAAACAACATCATGAACGAATGTCAAACAAAACAGGGTTGAATTGGTCGACACCTTAAGGGACGTTGGACAAGCCCATAAAATTTGATCCAACGTCTTATGCCAATTCTTGGGCTTCTTGGCAACGTGCTTCTTAATGAGTCCAATTACCACCTTGTTGGCAGCTTTGACTTGACTGTTTGCCTGAGCAGAATATGGTGTCGAAGTGATCAACTTAAAACCTATCTCCGCTGTAAATTCCTGCATCTTCTGGCCAACAAACACATAACCTTAGCCCGTCGTGATGGTTTCAGGAATCCCGGACCTGTATAAAATGTGCTTTTGGATAAATTCAATAACAGTATCTTGGTCTACTTTTACCAAAGGTACAACCTCTATCCACTTTGTGAAATAGTCTATCCCCATAAGGATGAATTTTTGTTGTTTCGATGAGCTGGTCGAATCTCTTCTATAATGTCCAACGCCCAACCACGAAAGGGCTATGGCTTAATGATGGTGTGCAATTCGCTGGCTGGCACGTGCTGGACGTTTGTGTGTCTTTGACAATCTTGGATGATGGTGTGCAACCTTTATCCACTTTGTGAAATAGTCTATCCCCACAAGGATGAACTTTTGTTGTTTCGACGAGCTGGTCGAATCTCTTCTATAATTTCCAACGCCCAACCACGAAAGGGCCATGGCTTAACGATGGTGTGCAATTCGTTGGCTGGCACGTGCTGGACGTTCGTGTGTCTTTGACAATCTTGGCACCCCTTTGCAAAGTCTATGTAATCCTTGAGCCTGCTTGGCCAATACACACCTTGTTGAAACAATAGCCATTTCATTTTGCGGCCTGCTTGGTGATCCCTGCATGTCCCACTATGGACTTCCGAAATTGCTAAGTACGCGTCTGCGTCCCCCAAAAACTTAAGCAACACCCCTTCTGGCGTCTTTTTCAACAAATCATTCCCCATTCGGACGTAACTTAAAGCTCTGTACTTAATCTCTCTATCAGCCCTTCCCATCGGATTGTCCAAATACTCGATGATTGATTTTCTCCAGTCTGACGATGACAGATTGCTGATAGCAAAGATTTCATAGTTTCCCAGACTTTCAATTAAATTCTCTATTGGGATGTTTGCTCCACCGGCTTCTGACAAGCCTGATGACGGTAGTACCTTAGATACCACCTTTTTATTAATTTCGATTAAGTCTCTCAGCCTTCCCGCCGACACTTTGTACCCGGAGGTGATTTGCACTAAATCGTTGGCCTCTTGATTTTCTATCCTGGGCACGTGTGTAATGCTAACAACTTCGAAGCGTTCCAAGAGTCTTTTCGCCATCGTGAAACATCACGAGGTATTCCTTGACGCATTTATATTCCTTCGAGATCTGTTTAATCACCAGTTCAGAGTCACCTTTTATTTCGACTCTCTTAGCACCCATATCCTTAAGGATCTTGAGGCCAGTGATCAAGGCTTTATATTTTGCCTCATTATTAGAACATTTTCCGTCGACCCTACATTTGAATCTAGTAGGATAGCCGTGCGGGGATATTATCAAGATCCCAATACCTGTTCCATTCTTATGACTTGACCCGTCAAAGTATAACTTCCAAGGATCTACATCGACCATCCACAGTGATGATTCGACCACTGCGTGGTCGGCAATAAAGTCGGCCACTATTTGTCCTTTCATTGCCCTCAGAGGCATATATGTCAAGGCGAATTCAGTTAACGCTAGTGCCCACTTCCTAATTCGACTATGCAGAATGGGTTTAGACAACATATGCTTAATAATATCAAAATGCGACGAAACGTAAACTTCAACTGGTTTAACATATTATTTTAATTTCATACATGAGAAGTACAAGCATATGCACAACTTTTTGATCATAGTGTACCTAGTTTCAGCATCTATTAACATTCGACTAAGGTAATAAATGGGTCTTTCGACGCCACAATCATCCTCTTGCGCTAACATGCTTCCTATAGTTGTGTCCGACGCAACGATGTACAAGTTCAGGTCGACCTATGAGAGCCTTGGCTTCAGTATAAGTTGGTACATCCAAGTTACAAGTCAGTTCCCACACTCCAAAAACGAACCCTGTAGGCTCTGCCCACAGGTTGCCTTACAGGCCAACCTGAGCACCTTCATAGGCCGACCTATAGCCTTTACAGACCGACCTATCCAACTTTAAACTTGAAAAGTTCTTTTTGCATCTTATTTTTCTTGCATTCTCTTTGCCTAATTCAATACACACACACACACACACACACACACACACACACACACATACACACACACACACACACACACACACACACACACACACACACACACACACACACACATATATATATATATATATATATATATATATATATATATATATATATATATATATATATATATATATACTTAGAATCAAATGTGAATGAACACTAAACCATGAAGGCCTAGTAACTTGGTTTGCCAAAGGCCCTAACCCCTGATACGGCGAAAAAGTTGACGAGGAACTTTCCCCAAAGAGTGGGCCGCTGTGATGCAGGCTCGACATGAACTCTGTTGGCATCCCAAAGGCTCGGGGTGTGGGCATTGTGAAACTAGGCATATATTGTCCCCTAGTTCCTGTCACCATAGGCCTAGGTTCAGGTCGACATGGCGTCACGGCAGGCCCACCATGAGCAGTCGAAACCGCTGACACAGTGTCAGCGCCAACGTCGGTTGTTTGAGTCACAATCGTATTTCCCTCCGAAGATGGTTCTTTGTTTGGACGTGGTGTCACCATCTTACCAATGCACAAATACATACACCCAAACCAACGGGTCCCACCGGGTGTGCCAATTTGTTCGCACGCAGTTATTGCACGAACAATTTCTGACCTCCTAACTCAAGTTTACTTGCGGGACCGGCCAAACAATTCTCAGAACGATGGTTTCAGGTTTATAGGATGGTGGTGGAATGGTGTTGTTTAGAGTAGGTAATTTGAGAAAGACTGTGTCAACTTACATAAAGATGAATGCATAAACAAGAAAAAAAACAAAAAACAACAAGACAAGAAATCTTTAAAGTTGATGATATAAATTACTATTAAGAGGAAATGTGGACGCGATCATACATTTTGCAGGAATGAAACTCTTTTCTCTTAACGCTTGGTACTCAAAGTGTTTTTCCCTTACAATGTTACAAAATGCACCCCCTTAAAATGAAACTAGACATTGCCTTAAATAGGAAAATAAAATAACTCCCATGTTGAATTTGGTGGCGCCACGTATCCTTCCACCACTTCTGTAACTTCCCACGTTCTTAGCTTTCAAATTTTCTTCCCACTCAAATTTTTTCCTCCTTTGCGTTGGCCGTATTGCCCATCACTCGACCATGTCAACAAAACATGTTTGAGTCAACCCACAAGCCTTCCTCTGCTGGCATCGACTCGCCTCATTTCCTTTACCACCTTTCCCAGCCTGTCGACCCACAAGTCAGTCTTTGTGCTGCCTTTCTTTAGTCGAAATTTCCAGCCAACAGACACATATGTTTCACTAACACCCCTCATATCCAACCATATACTTTTTTCCATACTAACCTAATCTTAGGACAAGAAATGAAGAGAAAAGTTGCACTCTCCAAATGACTAAAACAGAAAATGCAAACAGTTTTGTGTGTATTTGAAATAATACCTAGTTGAAATAAGTTTCCCCTTGGTGACAACCTATCCAGCAATAGCCTCCATCCAAATACCTTCACTTTGGAAGGACAAAACAATTTCCAAAGACTGCACAAAGCCATTTTGATGCTATCTTCCAATACTCCTCCAACTGTAGCTACTAGTAATTTAGAATAATATGATTTAATTGAGAACTTGTTCATACTTTCCCATGGCCAAATGATCACATCAAGTTTCCCTAAACTGGTTTAGTCTCCTGCAGCAATGCAGACAAGTCCTGGTGTTCATCAGTCAATGCTTGAGATAAGTCCAGCCATTGGAATTCCATGGACCAAATCCAACCATCTAGTTCCTAATTTTCCATATCTTCTATCATAACACGATCAGGGTTGCTATAGAAAATAGGCCAGGAAATTTTTCCCTTAAAGTGATTTTTCCTATCTACCTCGCACTCCAAAATGGAATTGATTTTCCGTCACCCAACCTAATGGTTAAGAGATCACCAAAAGGTACCACAGCAGCAGTTGTATTGATCCTAATTATGTCTTTCCACCATTGCGAATCCGATTGTTTTACTACATACGACTCTCTTGCAAGAATATTCATAACATAATTGTTGTATTTATATCGCAGTAAGTCACACTAAATTGCATTAGATTCATTGATGAATCGCCTTAGCCATTTCCCCAATAAAGCCACGTTGAATAATCGTAAATCTTTCAATCCTAAACCTCCTTATTCCTTAGTCTTGCAAATAGAATCCCATTTTACCCAAGCCATCCGTTTTGATTCATTAATCCTGTGCCATGAGAAGTTTTGTTGCAAAGAGATGAAATCCTCCAAAACTTTCCTAGGAGCCTTATAAAATGACAAGTGATGAATTGGAAAATTCGTTAAAACCGAATTAAATAAAGAAACCCTACCACCAATAGAAAGAAGTATGCCTTTCCAAGGAGTTAGCCTTGTTTTAAAAACCTTATTAATAGGATTCCAATATGACAACCTGTTATGTCTATCACCCACCTTCAGGCCCAAAAATCTGAACATAATCGCTCTACTCCTACAGGTTAGAAACTAAGAATTCATCAACACCAATGCCATACAAACAACTCTTAGTAGTATTTATTCTTAAGTCAGATGTCATTTTAAAACTCTTCATACTTGCTTTGGTAGCCCATAAGTTTGACTGCTCGCCATTGCACAAAATTACAGTATCATCTGCAAACTATTAAAGAACAGCTTGTCACATCATTTACTTTAAATCCTTTTAGAAAACCCACAACAATTGCCCTATTTACCATAATAGAAAAGCCTTCAACCACTATTGAGACAACGAGTCTCCTTGCCTCAAGCCACGAAAAACCTGGAAATCTTCCGTAAGACTACCATTCATGAGAACAGACATATAACTCGTAAATACTCCCCCATCCATCTACCTCAAGCCAAATCCCATAGAGGACACCATATACTTCAGATATGGCAAGTACAAAGAATCATATGCCTTAAAAAAATCAACCTTAAACAACACACATCTTTTCTTCTTCTTTTTTCTAGATCTATTACTTCGTTTAAAACAACTACCTCATCAAGTAACTGTCTACCCAGAATAAATGTCGTATGAGTCTTGGAAATCAACTTACCCATCACAGTTCTTAATCTTGATGCCAGAATTTTAGATCGAACTTTATACGCACATCCTATAAGGCAGATGGGCCTATACTCATTAAGTGTCTGATGGAAGTCTATTTTTGGGACCAATGCAAGGAAATACGAGGTCATAGATTTGGGTAGTCTAGCCGTGATATAAAATTCCTAAATACATCGGACAAGATCAACACGTATAACTTCCCAGAATTTTTGCAAGAAGCCCAAGTTGAACCCGTCAGTTCCAAGGCTTTTGCACAACCAAAATCTGCTTCTCTTATTTCCTCATCAAATCGACCTTCCATTATTTGGCTATCCTCAAAAGATAACCTTGCCATACCTTGATTTTTAAGTAATGGCCTAGGTGTATAAGATGACCTAAATAAATATGAAAAATGTTTCTTTATTGATTCTTTGACAAGCTTGACTTCTTCTACAGCCTTCAAACCCACCCTAATTAATGTTATAGCATTCCTCCTAAGTACTGTTTGAACTTGCTGTGGAAAAACTTAGAGTTCAGATCCTCGTGTTTTATCTACTTAACCCTCGATTTTTGATGAATAATACTCTCTTTCAGATGCATCTTTGCCCACATACTCTTTTGAGCACAACTCCTTTTTCCCAAGTCCTTTACTATACCTCAGCAACATTACAAGCCAGATCTTGCTCCGCCTCATTTATTACGTTCATATCTGCTTAAATTTGAATGTCTAAAAATCCAAATACGTTTAAGTTTCACCAACGCAGCCTATCCCTAAGCAATTGAAGCTTTCTAGAAAAAACGAATGTTGCACTACCATAGACATTAAAAGCTTTCCATTCACGTTCCACAAAAGGCAAGAATTCTGGGTGGTCAAACCAGCAATCAAAAATATTAAAAGTCTTAGGGCCCAAATTAGTATTCATATCCTTAAGCCAAACTAGACGATGATCGATATGTCACGGTCTCCAAGAGATTGTAGAAAAGAGTTTCCATCATTAGCCACATCCAAAGAGATAAGGAATCTACCTAAACGACTCATACACTTACCATTAGAAGTATTGAAGGTGAATTTGTTACCTTTCGATAGAAGGTCCACAAGATCCATCTTTTCTATGAATTCTTTTAAGCCTTCCATTTCACCTTTGTGCACCTTCCACACCCCATTCTTTCGCCCCCTGCTCTTAATTGCATTGAAGTCACCCCTCTAACCCAACCTTCATTTGGTAGTTTAGCTTTAAGTTGTAATAAATCAGCCCACAATTTCCTTTTTTCGATCAAACAACACGGCAAATAGACGTTTACAAAGTAGAAGGTCTTACCATTCCAGATAGTGTTAATACACAAAAATCCTTTACCACTATAACTTGTCACTAGTTGGATAAAATCTACTTTCCACAGCAAAATCATTCTCCCAGAATTCCCCACTGCATCAATCACTGACCATTGACAGTTAGAACCTCCCAAGTACTCTGAGCTATAATATATGTCATCTTCTTGCATTTGGTTTCTTGTAGAAAACAAATATCAGCATCTCCTGGTGACAAACTATATTTGCATGTGTCTTTTCATTATCATAACCTTGTAAATGACAATCACATCATTAAAGTATCTCTTATTTTTTTGTTTTGTTTGAGGAAGATGATAATATCAGCATCTCCTGCTTTCAATTATCATAATGCAGTGGTTGGCTTTTCTGAGAAATCAATGTATCAGATTATGATGAAGAACTTGGATTTTGAAATTGTTTCTATTGATCAGTCAAATGCTTTTGGTTGGCTTTGGAAACTGAAAGTCCCTGCGAAAATTTTGTTGTTTGGTTGAAAATTGCTTTGGAATAGGTTGGCTACTAAGGATCTCTTGATTAGAAGAGGTTTTGGTGAGTTGGATCCCAAGTGTGTGTTATGTAATGTTGAAGAAGAAAATTTGATGCACCTTTTCTTTATTGTCTTGTGTCTATGATTGTTTGGGGAAAAAAATAGGAGATTGGTGTAGGTGTTTTGGATCCTTTGCAGGTTGTGTGTGGAAATTCTTCTTGGAGTGGGATGAAGTTAGAAACAACAAAGTTGAAAATATGAAGTTAGGTTCTATTTGGATGGCACTAGTGTGGTCTCTTTAGAAAGATAGGAATAACATCATCTTTAATAGTCGTATATGTAATGTAAACAATATCTAGTAGAATATTAAGATTTTGGCCTGGAAATGAGCTTGAATGAAAGACATTTCTTATTCCAACAATTAATGTAAAAATACTATGTGAAAATAACATTTTTCAAAATGGTACTAGAAACACACTCTTAAACTTGTTTGAATAAATATAAATTTATTTTAACATTTTTTAATAATTCACCATAATAAACTATAGCCAAGTTGCATTGAATAGTTTTCTCTACTTTTTGCCATCAATTGATTGTGAAAGGTCATGTTTCAGTAGGTGATGCCTCTTGAATAGGAGAAGAATTATCAAACCAGAGTTTCTTCTATATAACTTCTTCAATCCTTTTATCTTCAGCACTGAAAAGGTCTCCATAACACACAATTAGGAGGTCTTCACAATTTTCAGCTCGTAGAGTGTTAAGACTTCTCTTGACAGTGTTTGGTTTTCTTTCATTATGCCTCTTTCCATAAAATTGAAAATAATTTCATTAAAATTTAGCACATATCTTTTATGCATACACCAGATAATAGAACATTGAAATTATTTATTGTTATGCAATTATTTATTTATTTATTAATTAAATTATTTCTTAATCATATCTAAATTTTACTCAAAAACATTTCTATTTTTTTTATAAATACAAATAAATTTTTTATAATTATTTTTTTTGATCAAATGTTTAAAAATATATGAGACCAACAAAAAAAATGTTTTTCTTAGTTAAGAAGAAATTAAAAATAGATAACAAATAATACAATAAACAGAAATAGTCTCTATTCCATAACAATATATTTTATTTTATTAATACTTTTATCATTTTTTTAAAAAACAATTTATTATGCAGCCTACCTATCATTTTTTCAAAAACTAATATAAATTTTTGCTCTTAACATAATATTTAGATTCAATAATAGTTCAAATGCATTTTATTCCATACATAAGCTTCTTATGATAATCTAATTCTTAGGTCTTATTTCTATTCCTTCAAGAATGAAACCACTCTTGGAACGACCAGCCTTTATCTCGAGGACACCAATCTGAATGACTTCATCTTGTTCGCCTGAACTGAAGAACTCTCCGATCTCAATCTCCAACCAGCCATCACTTCTCAGTTTTGGACTCTCTAACCCTAATAACTCATCATCTCGTTCCTTATCATAGTTTGGATCTAACCAAACTTGTTTTGTAGATATGCGGTCTTCAAATTTATCTATAGTTAATTCCACGGGAATAACATCAAACTGACGGGGATCGATCAACTTGAACACGAGAACAGCTGCATATTGTGTATTTGAGGACAAAACACGTGTGTTGATTTTCCCATAAATTTCAAACCACCACACATAATGTAGCCTAGCAACCTCTTGGAATCTGGTAGAAACAAGAATTAATAGCAAAATCAACACGTTAACAATGTGAGAAAGTTATTTAAAATAGATTTAAATAGGCTATGAAGCACTAGACGCATACACGACCGACGCTAATACATCGACATTTGTAATAATTTAAAAAAAAAAATGCAAGTGTGCGAAATTGACACATAAGCTAGGTGTCACTACTATATTGTAAATAAGAACTGACCTGGACTCTGGTAGAGTTATCCAATCCCAATAGGTAGGAGTGTCACCCCAAGTGACGGAGAGATCTCTAGCACTAAGCATGTATATCTTTTTTCCACTTTGTTTCTCTAACTGAAAGCTCTGAATTTTAGTATAACACCATTTTATTAGTTAGGATTTAGGGTTTAGAATTAAAAAATCAAATATTTAACTTATAACAGTGAGAATGATACCTTTTTACCATTGTCGATAATGATTGGATTGTCAGAGAGCGTGAGATAGAGAGACTTCTTAGAGGGAGAGGTGGCGAGCAAAGAGGATCCAGATTGAGATTCAGAAATGATTGAGATCAAATCAGATGGAAGAAAGTGTTCCCAAACAATGTCTGATTCAGAGGCAGAACAAAAATCTTTGGAAACAATGGAGAACTTACATGAATCAACTGGATCTGTTAGCAACAATATATTAGCAATGCATTCCTCTGGAAGAACCTCAAACTTGTTATCTTCTTCTCCAGACTTTGCTTTCATCTCTGTTGCCATTTTGATATTGTTGGTGGAGTATGCGATATAAACTATGAAATAGATGATGATAGCCTTAAAAATTTTGTTTAATTTCTTATATTTTGTTCCCTTCTTAAATAGACCAAGAGATCTTCGAGAAAGTTTTTTTATTTTATATGATTTTAGAAATAACTTAACCACTAAGAATACTAATTTTCTTACTCACATAAATTACTATACTACAAAAATATATTATATTAGGCAAGTATAATATAGTAGATTTTATTAAAAAAATTAGGTGTAACTGACTATATATATATATATATATATATTTCAAAAGGAGTAAATAATATTTGCTTCCCTTTATTGAACTTTAAGAAAAATATTAAATTAGGCAAGCATAATATAGAAAATTCTATAAAAAAGTTAGGCGTAATTGACTGAAAATATATTTATATATACATACCGTTTACTTTTATAAATATAAATGTAATACTTAATATTAAATTAAATATTAAATTTGGTTTCCGTTTATTGAATTTTAAGAGTTAAATATTTTTAAATATATAGATATAAATGAAACTATTAAATATTGTATTAAATTATTTGTTGATTGGAATAATATATTGAATTATTATAATATGTAGAATTCTTTGCTACTAAGTTACTTGATAAAAAAATATTATATTTTAGGTAAAATATTATTTATAATCTTTTATAGTTTAAAATATATTTTTTATTCTATTAAAAGATAATTTTCATTTTCATTTTTAACAATAATAAACACTAGAAAGCTTCTAGATGGACATTCCACTCCGCTCACTTGTTTGCTTTTTTTTTTTTTTTAAACTTGCACATGCATATAAATTTAAACAATATTTTTTATTTAATTTTAATTTTAATTTCAATAATTCGTATGGTAAAAATATATATATGCATTCATATCATATATTAAATTTTGTTTAAGATATTGTTCGCGCGCAGTTTTCGTGCGAACAACCTCTGACTTCTTAACGCATGTTTATTTGCGGGACCAGCCAAACAAGTCTCAGAACTCTAGTTTGTAATGTATGGAATGGTGGTGGAATGGTGTTGTTTAGAGTAGGTTGAAAATAAATTCTAGTAAGACGGTGTAAAATTAAATAAAGAGTAATGCGTAAACAAGAAAAGAAAAAAAACAACAAAACAATGAACTTTAAAGTTGATGATATAAATTGCTTATTAAGAGGAAAGGTGGACGCGATCATACATTTTGCAGAAATAAAAAGTCATTTCTCTTAACGCTTGGTACTTAGAGTGTTTTTCCCTTACAATGTTACAAAATGCGCCTCCCCTCTAAAATGAAACCGAGCATTGCCTTAAATAGGAAAATAAAATAACTGTCATGTTGAAGTTGGTGGCGCCACGTGTCCTCCCACCACTTTTGTAACCTCCCACGTTCTCAGCTTTCAAATCTGTTTCCCGCTCAAATGTTTTCCTTCTTTGTGTTGGCCTCTTTGTCCACCAGTTCGACCTTGTCGACCGGACCTGCCTGAGTCGACCCACCAACCTTCTTCTGCTGGCGTTGACTTACCTTATTTCCTTCACCATCTTTCCCAGCCTGTCGACCCACAAGTCAGTCTTTGTGTCGCCTCTCTTTAGTCGAAACTTTCAGCCAACAAGATGCCACCTCAAAACTCAGTTTTGACGGAATACTCTGTCGACCAAGAAATTGGACGTTTTGGTTTTATGGAATTTCGATTGCGTCTTAGTTATGATACAACAAAACCATCATTGTTTTCTGTCGATTCAGCCACGCGTCACCCACAGTCTGACGTGATAATGACGCCTTTCTGCACCACGATTTCCAAGAAAAATTAATCATGTTGGTCACATCCTAACGTCATGGGTTTTGAACCACTTCCACTTACTCTCAGAATCAGAAACGTCTTTTTTCCTTTTCAACTGTACACTAAATTTGCCTATAAATAGCCCATTTCACATTTTGTTTCTTTTTACTCAACTTCTCTCGCTTCAACTTTCTTGCAAACCCTCGCTTTCACAGTTCTTCAGCTTCTTTTCCAATGGTTTCTTCGACCACTTCCACCACTCACGCCACCGACAACAATCCTATAGCATTTGTTCTTTTTGAAGTTGATTCTTTTAGGCCCCTTCCAAACCCGATGTCTGCTAATGACGTGGTGGTGGCTGCCTGGCAACGCCAGATGGTCATTCTTTTTGCTATTGCTGGAAAGCTGCATGCTTTCCATGGGCCGTATCCTGCTAACAAGCCTAGCCACGAGTAGCTTCAGGCGTTCTTTCCTTACTTTTTGACCACCATCTCGTCTAACATCATGCTCCAATATTGCTCCGACGGAATGTCATGCTGACGTTGCACTCTAATTGACTGTAAACAAATTTCTACTAGAAAAACAACATCATTAACGAATGTCAAACGAAACGGGGTTGAATTGGTCGACCCCTTAGGGGACGTTGGACCAGCCCATAAAATTTGATCCAATGTCTTATGCCAGTTCTTGGGCTTCTTGGCAACGTGCTTCTTAATGAGTCCAATTACCACCTTGTTGGCAGCTTTGACTTGACTGTTTGCCTAGGCAGAATATGGTGTCGAAGTGATCAACTTAAAACCTGTCTCCGCTGTAAATTCTTGCATCTTCTGGCCAACAAACATATAACCTTAGTCTGTCGTGATGGTTTCAGGAATCTTGGACTTGTATAAAATGTGCTTTTGGATAAATTCAATAACAGTATCTTGGTCTACTTTTACCAAAGGTACAACCTCTATCCACTTTGTGAAATAGTCTATCCCCACAAGGATGAATTTTTGTTGTTTCGACGAGTTGGTCGAATCTCTTCTATAATGTCCAACGCCCAACCACGAAAGGGCTATGGCTTAACGATGGTGTGCAATTCGCTGGCTGGCACTGCTGGACGTTCGTGTGTCTTTGACAATCTTGGATGATGGTGTGCAACCTCTATCCACTTTGTGAAATAGTCTATCCCCATAAGGATGAACTTTTGTTGTTTCGACGAGCTGGTCGAATCTCTTCTATAATTTCCAACGGCCAACCACGAAAGGGTCATGGCTTAACGATGATGTGTAATTCGCTGGCTGGCACGTGCTGGACGTTCGTGTGTATTTAACAATCTTGGCACCCCTTTGCAAATTCTATGTAATCCTTGAGCATGCTTGGCCAATACACACCTTATCGAAACAATAGACATTTCATTTTGTGGCCTGCTTGGTGATCCCCGCATGTCCCACTATGGACTTCCGAAACTGCTAAGTACGCGTCTGCGTCCCCCAAAAACTTAAGCAACACCCATTCTAGCGTCTTTTTCAAAAAATCATTCCCCATTAGGACGTAACTTAAAGCTCTGTAGTTAATCTTTCTATCAGCCCTTCCCATCGGATTGTCCAAATACTCGATGGTTGATTTTCTCCAGTCTGACGGTGACAGATTGCTGATAGCAAAGATTTCATAGTTTCCCAGACTTTCAATTAAATTCTCTGTCGGGATGTTTGCCCCACCGGCTTCTGACAAGCCTGATGACGGTAGTACCTTAGATACCACCTTTTTCTTAATTTCGATTAAGTCTCTCAGCCTTCCCACCTGTTCCATTCTTATGACTTGACCCGTCAAAGTATAACTTCCAAGGATCTGCATTGACCATCCACAGCGATGATTCGACCACTGCGTGGTCGACAATAAAGTCTGCCACTATTTGTCCTTTCATTTCCCTCAGAGGGACATATGTCAAGGCGAATTCAGTTAACGCTAGTGCCCACTTCCTAATTCGACTATGCAGAATGGGTTTAGACAACATATGCTTAATAATATCAAAATGCGACGAAACATAAACCTCAACTGGTTTAACATATTATTTTAATTTCATACATGAGAAGTACAAGCATAAGCACAACTTTTTGGTCATAGTGTACCTAGTTTCAGCATCTATTAACATTCGACTAAGGTAATAAGTGGGTCTTTCGACGCCACAATCATCCTCTTGCGCTAACATGCTTCCTATAGTTGTGTCAGACGCAACAATGTACAACTTCATGCTTTTATTCATGCTAGGTGGCAATAAAATGGGAGGCCTCGTGAGGTACTCTTTGATGGTATCGAAAGCCTCTTGTTACTCCTGTCCCTAGTGAAAGTGATTTTGTTTCTTGGCCTTGAGCAATGGCGAGAAAACCTTCATCTTGCCACTTATATTTAATATAAACCTTCTCAAAAAGTTTATCTTCCCCAACAAAGCATGGATTTGTTTCTTCGTCGAAGGAGACTTGAGATCCAAAATTGCCTTGGTTGATCTTGCATGTTGTTGCGGTGAGAATCGTGATACCAAGCTATTGATTAACTTGAATCTTAATTCTTAAATTCACAACCGGACTTTAATTTATCCAAAAAGGAAAGGTTTAAAGAAAGAAAAACCTATAAAAATGCAAAGCAAAAAGCAAGGCTTAAAGCTAAGCAAAGAGAGATCTAAAGGTTCAAGGGTTGGTTATGCCTAGGGTAGGTATTTCACATCCTAAACATCTGTAGTACTCTACAGGAACCTCTTGTTAATATTTGTGTTTGCTAAAGTTTTCTTGCTAAAGGGAATGTGCTAAGGGTAAAGATACAAAGTATATACAAAGTTTGGTAAAGTTTGCTCGCGAAGACATCGCATCTCATGCCTACGTATCCTGACGGGAATGGAATCAGAGCAACCGTAGTTCCCTTGGTAGGGTGAGGAACTCTTGACTGTGGTCAAGGTTCCAAATGGAATGTAAGCATTCATAGGGAAGTACTTACATGGAGTGCAGCGACTCCTATATCTATGTTGAGATGGTTGTAGTAGAGAATGTCCACGGTGGGACGCTAAACATGAGTACGGCGACTCAAATCCTAAGGTTAGGATAAAGGATATCCACGACGGGACGGTAAAAGTGAGCACGGTGACTCAAATCCTAAGGTTAGGATAAAGGGATAAAGGGTGTCCACTGCGGGACGCTAAAAGTGAGCACGACGACTCAAATCCTAAGGTTAGGATAAAGGGAAAGGATGTCCACGGCGAGACGCTAAATAGAGCACGGCGACTCCAATCCTAAGGTTAGGAAGGTGTAAGAATGTTCACGGCGGGATTCTAAACATGAGTACGGCGACTCAGATCCTAAGGTTAGGATAAAGGGTAAAGGGGAATATATAAACCAACAATGTCACACAATGTAAACAGAAGTGCTCAAAACCTCAAAGGGGATAATCAACGGTTTTTTAAAGGTAAATCGTTTAAACGCGTACAAACAAAGTTGAAATTAAAACTTAAATGCACAAGGGAGACAACAAGTCAAGTCCATGTCATCTTAAAATTAAACTCAAAGAGGAATAAAATAAAAGTTCGAAAAATGAAAGATAGGGGGGTGAAAACCCTAAAATGATTTACGATCTTCCCATAATGAAAAGTGTTTCTAAAATAAGAAATTTAGAATTCTTTGATCATTATATGAAAATACACATTAAAATAAGAATTTAGCAAAAAGAATCAACTAAAAAGGATTAAAAATGGAGAAGTTATGTAAAATTGAAAATTGAATGAAATTAAATAAAATAAGTAAACCAAGTGCTAAAAAAAATATAGGAATGCCCCCACCCAGGCTTGAACCCACGTCTGGTGATTTCTAGGTTCAAAACAATACCATTCCAACCAACATGCGCATGTGAAATTGAATGGAAAAAGGAAGGTAAAATATTAACAACTTGAAGAATCACAAAATTGATAAAAAAAGTGGCCTCGCTGAGGCTCAAACAAAGGACAAGGCGCATGGTAAGTGACTTAAGGCATTGCATTTAACCACTGGGGTGGCGATACATCCAATGTATCCAACCACCCCATTTGAATATGTACCATATGGCGCGTATTTTTCTGGGCAAAGATCATGGCAAGGCAAGTGAAAAACATCAAAACGGTTTCAACATAACTCTTTCAATTCTCCACCAAAATTGATAAAATTTGAGTCTAACTTGCTTGATTTTTCACAAGGAAGAGGATGGTGCAATCCAATTTCCCAAATAATACACATATAACAAAATTCGAAAGCTTATGCATAATGATGCTTTGAAGTGCATTTTTGAAATTTGAGTGAAATGCAAACAAGTTTGTATCAGTTTGAAGGTATGCACCTCTTCTAAACAGTTCAACAATAAGATTCACCCAAAGACGCAGTTCAAGCTCTTGCCAGATCAACAAATGACTACCATGTTGCAAACTAATGAAATGATGTTGAAGGAACAAAAATAGTCATGATGCATATCAATGAGAGGTCCAAATTGTTAAATTCAAAATTGATTGAAGGTTTATACATGCTCCAAATATGTTGTGGAGTGAGTTCCAACAGAGGCATTTGCTTAAAACACATTAAAGTGAAAAGTTGGTTTTTTGAGTTGGTGTTAATTTGCAACTAAAATTCAAGCAAAATCCATGACAGTGATTGCCAATGGATTCTACAGAAAAGACCAACATGGTAACACAATGAAACACACGAAAAAAGGTTCAAGGATCAGAGGTTAACAAACTTCAGATCATAACAGTAAGCACAACCAAATGTGTTTCTCCAGATTATGATTTTTGAAATACTTCTTATCATAAGCTCAACTATGCATATATGGTAGCCAGCTTAAATCTAGTTCACAAATGTAAGCAGAATATGATTCTACTCTACATCCAGCAGCAGTTACCACAAAGCCCTGATGGGAGATTAAAATGGTTTAACCCTTAAACTGCTGTGAGGTTTCAAACATAACACCAATCAAATCTAAACCACTAATTGCTCATTACCCATGAGAGGACAGTTACTTTTTAAAACAAGTTTCAATATGGGAAATAGGCCTTGGCAGCAAAGGCCATCAGCTTGATAAAAAAACTTGGCAGACATGAACATGTTGCATTGATAGGCTTGACATAAGTCAAAGTTCAAACATGCGTCTACAACCAACATGTTAAACCAACACACACAGCCAAATACAAAATGCAAAGTCCTGTAATGACAGTCCACAATGCTATGCCTTAAAGTATATCCAAATGAATAGGTAAACTCCTCTCAAGGACAAACTTTGACAGAGCTTAAAGTAGTGTTCTCAGGGCTACCAACATGACCAAACCAACTCAAATGATCTAGACAAATTAACAAAACCAGACCTCTGCAAGCTTGACTGAGATGAAACTAACAGGCCTTAAAATCCCTACACACACATTGCTCACTGAAATATGGCAGCTAACTTAGCAATATAAAAGTGAAACCAGCCCTAACAGTAATCAGGTCATGAGTTGACAAACTCTACAAAATGACAGTCCTAATCATTATAATACCACATAATTTCCAATCAATGCCTTATGACAGCTTTGGTTATTACAATGCATAAGAAACATCCAACAACTAGAGTCTTGTGCTATCAATAGCCAAGTAAACTCATCTCAACAATTAATAAATGAACAACAAGCCCTATCACAAGGCTCTAAATTCATTCATCAATACAAATAAGTAATAGCTGGCAATGAGATAAACTCCAACACCAACAATCATGAAATGATAAACTTCACAAATAAAAAGTGGCAGCTTGATCACTATAATGTCAAATGATCAAATATTGAAGTTCTCATGACAATATGCACTTCTTAGAACATAAATGCAACCCCTTTGGCATAACCATACCAAACATTAAACAACAGCCCTAATGCAAGATTCAAATGACTGTCTAATCCACACAAACAGCAATTGGAAATGAGACAAACTTTAACTTCCAAGACAGTTTAGGTAACAAAATTTACAACATAACAATGTCTAACTTATCCAACAAACCAAATCCATACATATATGATGCAAAATAATGAGAAGGTTTAGGATTACATACCTCTTGTAGTCCTCCCTATGCTAGCAGCCAAGAAAACCAGAGATAAATCCTTCCCTTTGAGCAAGCTTGTGATATTACTTCCCTTTGAAGAAAAGTGCAATCTTATAGACAATTTGAACAAATGAACTTCCAGCTGTTGTTTGAGACTTTAGATAGCTAGAGTATCATGGATATGAGGTGTTTGGAGTGTTAAAATGGTAGGAATGGATATAGGTAGTGATTTGGTATGAAAGATGCACAAAAGTCAAACTATGGTGTGTGAACAATTGACTTTTTGATCCAAAGGTTTTTTGAGGAAACCAATGGTGGGAACAACTTCAGAGGGTCATTCTAAGGGTTTGTATATGGTTTTTAAAGTGGTGGAATGTTTGGAACAAGATCTGGTATGAAAAGTGTAAAGTGGTAAAAATGATGATTTTGTAAATTTCTTCACTTTCAAGCAAAGAGAGAAAGAAAGAGAGTTGTGTATTTATGGTATTATTGATAGCTCTAGTGTGAAAAATAGAGTGGGAGGAAACCTCTATTTATAGGCAAAGTGAGAGATTGGGGCAGATTTGAAGTTAGGCTTTTGGAGGGAGTTTTGGAAGGAAATCCATGAATCCACATGATGGTTTCTTATTCTGCTGGCCTTGCTTACTTTCAAAGATACTAACTTCCCTAAAACAAGCTACAATAGGCTGTAAGAAGTGACCAAAGAGTGTACAAGGACACCCTCCCATGCTGCAGCCACTAATCTTCTCTTTCATGGTGTACTTTTTGTACTTTTCATTAATAAACAAATAGATCTTGTCAAGAACTTTGGATTTGCTTGGATCCTCTTCTGAATTTGTCCATTTCATCCTCTAACACATCATATCAGAGGTCATTATGTGGTTAGAGATGAAGTTCATAGTTGGAAATCAAGTTCATGTTGGGTTTTGGCAAGTTGACAAACTAGTGCACATGCCCAACTTTCTCACTTCATAACTCTCAGCTCACAAAGGACATGGAGAAGTTCTATAACTTTTTGGAAAGCCCTCATGATGCTCTAAAACTTTCATGTTCACTGAAATTTCAGAATTCAAGTGGAACTAGGTCAAAAAGCCTTTCAAAGTTGGCTAAAAACATGATTTGTAAGGCCAAAAGACTTAGAAATTCTCTAAGTGTTTTCCCTTCTCGTGATGTTTTTGATCATAACTCCCAATTTACTCATTTTTTCAATGGAAATATGTGAGACTTTTGTAGGAATTGTCAAGAACTTTCCAACAAGCTTTGAACCACATCATTTGGATGTGTGGTTAGGAAGTTATGGTCTGACCCCTTTCAAAACCCTAATTCCCGATTTTTGCGATTACTCCCCCATCCTTGATCCAATGGTAATGAAACTTCATGGATAGGTGTAATATGACATTAGGAACATTTTTTATTCACACTTTAAGGTCAAATTCCTTATAGTCGGAGAGTTGACTTTTTGGTCAACGAAACGATCGATCGATGACGATCGGATCGACTGTTGTCATTCTGGGTCTCCTGAGGCCTTGAAACTTCTTGAGGGGACTTGAATAAGTCATATGAGCTTCATAGACCATAATTCCATTATTGGAACACCTTTAAAATCAAAATTCAAACCACAGTTGACTTTTCCTGATCAAAAACCCTAATCGGGGATTCTGAACTGCACTGTTTTCGGTCTTTGTGTGACAACCTCAAATTGGACTCATGCTTGACCCAATGGAGTATTATTGATGGTGTAGAAACTTTCTTCATGGATAATCAATCCAATACATTGACTGATTAAATTATTGAAACCTCGATTCTTGACTATACGGAACCCTAATTCACATGTATCTTAACAAAGACAAACTTGAAATAGGTTATGGTTAGATAAACAAATGAAAATGATCCTAGAATGACGATGAATATCTAAGGGGTCAAAATTTGGGGTGCAACAGATGCCCCTATTTAAATATCTTCACGAGATGGCAATGAGAGATGATAATCCTCATAGAATCGTAGTGAAAGGTATTTAAATATAGCAAACCAAAAATTTTATCACTTAGATCGGATGGTATGCAAAAGGACAAATGCTGAAATGCAATGACAACTAAATGATGCTTTATGATGCTTGGATGCAAGACAAATGCAGACACACATGCAAAAATTAAAGAATGATAATACGACGAGTAATTACTCACAGGGGACCCGACACACTGGGGAAACAATAAACATCATCCATGAACGGAACTGGATGGAAAAGAGTCACAACATTCAAAATATCAATGAATGAGGTGAGGAGGAACCTGAGAAATATAACAGGGACACAGAAGCAAACATCAGAGACATTCGGAAGAACATCGAATGAACTCTGAAATATACTAGAGATACTCGGAAAAACATCGAATAAACTCCTGAACATATCAAAGAAGCACATTGAAGACATATATTTGAAGGTTCGTCTGAAACATTTTATAAGGGTATTTAAATGTAAGGGGAAATGGTTTGAAGACATATCTGGGAGAACATCAAATAAGCAACAAAGAAGTTCTTGAAGAACATCAGAATAAAAGATATATATCCGAAAAACATTGGAAAGATTCTGGAAAAACATCAGACTTTAAAGTAAATATCTAGAAAACCATCAAATAAGTTCTGGAAAAACATCAGAACAAAGACTCAATCTGGAAAAACATCAGAGAGAGAAACATATCCAAAAAAACATCGGATAGATTCTGGAAAAACATCAGAACCAATATAAATATCTTGAAAACCATCAGATAAGTTCTGGAAAAACATCAGAACAAAGACTCAAACTGGAAAAACATCAGAGAGAGAAATATATCCGGAAAAACATCGGTTAGATTCTGGAAAAACATCAAAATCAAGGTAAATATCTGGAAAACCATCAAGTAAGAAATGTCATATCTGGAAGAACATCAGATAGACACGACACAAAAATCTGTTTGGTAGGTGCCAAGTGAGTTGGACTTTGACCACAAGGTAAGACGTGGATAAAACACGACCTCGGGAGAAATACAAATGAGGATGAAACACCCATGTTATGCATATGTATATAAATTATGCAGATGGTATATGATCAAATGCAAATGCAAATGCAAATACAGACGACAAGACTCGACTCTTTTAGTGAGAAGACACGACTGGAAGACTGATTCCTCAACACAGAGATCACTTTCGTTATGCTTAGGGACCAAAGATGCTACTGATGAACATATCTCTACCACACTGATAAACTGTGTCAAATTGATGATCCTTGTAGGAAGGATGAAGAGATGCCTGGGGATTCTTTAAGTAAACTGCCCCAGTTTAGCTATCTGTTGTAGATGAACTGATAATCGCTTCAGCTTGTTGAAGATGACTGATCCGCTGGGTGCTCGGAAGCTTGCCCCAGTCTATGTCTTGAAATATCTTCTGGATAAACTACATTTGAGAAGACCTTGCCTTGAACAAATATTGAACTGATTCTTCGACAGGATGTGAAAAGAACTTGCCCCTGATAGGATCACCGACCAAGTTTCTCAATGTTTGAAAATTCCTTGAGAGGAAAGCCAGTTTGCAAACAAAAGTGTTCATACAAACATGGTAATGCAAAGTTCATGCAACTTTTGAAATCAAAATCATTTTCAAAAGATGAAAAATAAGTGAGTCATTGGTTAGAACACGATGGTTCAAAACACTCAAAGTTTAAAGGTAAAGCAGAAAGGTATAATGTCGAACAAATGATCTTCAAAGATCTTTTGGAGTCAGTTTACGCAACCTTGTTGTAGTATGCTTTCAAAATAACCTTGTTTCAGTTAGGTCTTTTGAGGGTTGTGTAACCCGGTGAACTGACTTTAAACAATGTTGCAGATAGCAAGAGTCGCCACCGACTTTTATTTTATCCATAAGGAAAGGTTATAAAAGAACAGGAAAGACCTTAGAGAATATTTTGGGTCCGGGGGGTAGGTTATGAAAAGGGAAGGTATTAGCATCCTTTTCATCCATGGTTATCCATGGGCTCTTAGGTACTTAAGCTCACTTTTGAATTGTTTTGAAATTGTAGTGTGTGAATAGAAAATTTTCAGAATAGTTAATAAATAATCCATGTAAGGATGTGTTAAGAACTTGTTTGAAAACTTGTTGAAAATTTGTTTAAGTGCGAAACAGTTTTGAAGTGAGCAAGCACCTAGGAGTAACCTACTCTAATGTTTAAAGGTCTTTCTTATTCTTTATTCTTTCCTTTAGTAAGGCTATCCCTACTATAATGGAGTAGGTAGTCCTTACTTTGGATGTTAAGGGACATGTGAGGGACAATTTGACTTTGAAGGCCCTTGTGGGATGTAATAAGCACATATAAGGGACCATCATCATTTTTCGAAAGGGACTCGATTCGTAAAGGCAACCATAAGGGACTTTGATGATTTTTCTATTTGAGGGACTCGCTTTATACACCCCACTTAACCATTTTTCGTAGGCAACTTGAGGGACATCCTTAGGAAGTGAGACGGCGATTAAAATCGACTTACGTGTGTGACGTGTTTATTTTAATTATCTTTATTTAAAAGTGATCTAATTTAATTTTTTAAATATCATACGTATTAGCACTCCCTAATTAATAACTATAATGATAATAATAATTAAGTAATTACAATTTACATCCAAGAGGCAATTACAAAATTATAATAAAGGAAATAAATGGTAAAATATAATCAAAATAAATAAAAAAAATAACAAATAAGTAAGTAAAATATTGGGGTTAGTAAGTAATAAGAAAAATTAAATAAGGTTAGTAGAAATATAAAGTTAGTGAAAATAATTAGTTGAAACAATAATAATTAGAAAAATAGACAAAGTTAGAAAAAATAATAAGATAGAAATTTCAAAATAATAATAAGCAACAAAATATGATTAGCAATAATAATTAATTAATAACGCGATTAAACATAAAATTTGATTTTTTATTTAAAAAAAAGGCTCATTATTTATCTAGAAAATAACTTTTATTTAAATAAAGGGATAAAATAACATTTATTTAAGTTTTTTAAAAAGGATTTATTTTTAAAAAAATAAAACAAGGTTACTAGGTTAGATTAATAGTTAAAGGTGATTAGGAGGGTGCAAGTGTGTGGCTTACTGTGGGCACGCGTAATGTGAGCCGGGAGATCTGATCTATTGGAGATCAAACGGTGGCAATGGTGGAAGTGTACGGTAACGTGGTGTGTGCATGTGTATAGAGTGTAATACATAGTAAACGTTACAACAACACAAAGGACAGAAACCCTAGTTCCCCGAAACCCCCTTTCACCGATGGTTTCCCTCATCGCGAACGTCTTCCTCCTTCCCCTCTCTTCACGGATGACGGCTCCATGGAAATCGAAACAAAACAAGCAACAGCAAACACAGTTAAATCCAATCAAACAACAAAAGGATGAGTTAGATAGAGAACGGGTTTACCAATTCGAAGAGGTAATCGTGTGACGGACGGTGAAGCTGCGGCGACACGAGCGATGGTCGTTCTCAGAGGTCTTCGGCGGCGGTAGCGATGTCACTTAGAGATAAGTGCAAATCCATTTGCTTAATGTTCTCTTTAGGGTTTCGACCTTGTCGCTATTTTGTGGATTCGTGATTTTGTGATTCTTCTGAAAAAGTTTATGGCAAATCGTTAACCATGTATTCGGTTTTGTCTTTAATTGATGTGTTTTACCGTTGCAGGTGATGCTGTTGAACACTTCATTCCGACACCAAAAGTTGTGAGCCATGAAAGCTGCTCAGCACAGGTGAGATGGACCGTGGCAGAAATGTGAGAATTGTACTGTTGTTCAAGTTCAGACTTAGTTACTCTGGATTTCAAGACCTCTTACCGGCACAGCTTACATTATTAACAACATTCTCTGTTTATGTCTAGCATGATTTGGTTTAAAATGGTGGGACTCAAACTTTGTTGTCGTGTTAATTTATTGCTGCATTTATCAGGATTTTGAACTTTGGAGCTGTCCCTGCAGTGCCGTTACGGAAGGATCCTCAGATTCCTTACATGTGGGAGGAGCAGGAAGCACATCGTTATCATTAAGTCTTGGTTACTAATAACAGTCGGAGTCTGGCTAGAGATTCGAGAACCAAGAGAGTAACAATGATGAAGAGTACGAGTTCAACGATCTTTCGGAGTCGAGTGCTGATCTTGGATTGAGCTGTGGCTTGCTTGCTATGAAAATTCTCACCCAACTGTGTGTTTTGCAGGTGCTTGACATGGAGGACCAAAGCTTCAAGGTGAACAACATTCATTGAGTTTGCTGCCACTAGTAGATTCTCGCTTTCACGCCGTCAGCACCGTTAGTAGCTTCTCCATGAAAATCAAACGTTCTGCGTCGAAGCATATGTACATATGGAGCTGTAAAGATGGTTTTGTCGGAGTGATCATGCAACATAATGCTGTTGCTGCTTTGTATCAGGATTCGGTGAGGATTTTAGGTGTAGGTGGAATACCAGAGCGGAAACTCCGAAGCTCGCGGTTGTAGATGAGTAACAGCGGTTTAAGGTCCTTATTGTAATATATGCTATAGCGGTCCGAATTTTGTTTGAATATTGGAGAATGATTGTAATTCTTTGGCTTGAGATATTTTTGTAAATTGCCTCTCATGTACTTGCTTTGGCTGAAAACTTGTGAAAATTAATGACAAGGATGCCTTCTTGATTTGAAATATGCCTGTTTTTTTAAATGAAACTCCGTGCGATTGCTTACGTATGGGAATAGGTAGGATTGTAACAATATTGATTATAGCACCCCATCCGCTTACCCATGTAAAGGCCACGTGTAACAAGGTCCTGTGGGAGGATAACCGTTCTTTTTCCAACAATGCCTCACGCGGCCATAACTTGTTGACTCATACTTCAAACATAGTGGTAGCAAAGTAGAAATGGCTAGCAAATAACATCCTCCACGTATGTTTCTTAGCAAGTGTCTATTCCTTTTATTATGATGAAAATCATAAGATTAATCATATTGCATAACACTTATAATGAAGCAAAATTCCTTGCGAGGAGGAACTCGTGAACGAATATTAATTTGGATGAGTTTCATCATAGCCGGTGTAACGTGGACCCTAGGATCCTGTAGCTTCAGTTATTTATGCTTTGAATTTGTAGCTTTGAATGAACATGAAATTATTTTGATTATGGAGATGAAAGCATGATATTGTCTTGCACTTGTAGCATTGAAAAAAAATCTTGTGAATCCAAAGAGGTCATCATTTTTATTTTAATTTCATTCTTGGTTCACTCGGTTGATAAGTTGAATTTGAAAGCTTTTCAACATGCCAAACCTGGCGTGCTTGGATGTCCTTGAGCCGTGGCAAAAACACTAGTAGCTTCCGCTATGAGAAGTCCTCCTTGAGATGCTCTCTATGCGTAGTAGTTAATGGCGGTGGGTTGAGGAACGTTGTTGTATGATCTCATCCAAATTGTTGTATGATCTCATCCCAGCTGACATGTCAAACTTCTTTGTACTTGTAACTCTTGGATTTAAAAAAAGTTCAAAATAGTCTTCTCTTTTACCGTGTTTTAGACTTTCAAACTCCTTTGACTTCGGACACACTTTGAATTTAGGATTATCTTGTACTTGTAGAATTAAATACTTGAACAATCCAGAGAGAAAAAAAAAATTTTAAATGCACCCTTCAGCCAACTTTTGACGCCTTCGGATCTGATTCTTCATGAGCGTCTTATATTACAAGGGATGACATTCTTGAATCCAATCATTCACGAGCACCTTGTATTAACACATAGTTAGTCTTAATCCCCGTTGGATTAGACTTTGAATCGGGGGCTAAAGGTCATGTCAGAATGTTGATTATGCAACGGGCACCCTCCATTGGAATTTAAAGCCACTGCACAAACTTGTTAGTCGCAAAAGCATAAAAATATGAAATCACGAAGTCCAAAAAGCGCAAGAAGATCACAACCAAAAAGAGGTGGGATCTTACGGTCAAAAATTAGGGTGCAACATATGTGAACCTTGTGAATCTTCTTAGAACTCAAAGTCTTGTATTGTGAGGGCAAATTTTGGGGTGCAACAGCTGCCCCTGTTCAATTTTCTGAAACCTGAGGGGTTAGATTGGTATATTTGCCAGTCGTAACCTGGAAGGTTGAAGGGGATTGAACACAAAAGCCCAAAAATTTGCACTCACCAGTGCATGGAGTGATATTGATGGTTGGTTGAACATGATTGAGTGGGCTTAAAGATGCCACTAGGGGAAAGTTCTTCAGTAGTATAATGAGAACTGTCAGGAGTCTGGAGTAATACTGATGTAACAGCATGTCTTCATGAGGATAGAGCAATCAATGATGATAACCCTAAAGCAGTCTTGAAGTGATAAATCTGACCTCAGGAGGATAGAGCAATCAATAGCTCTACAGCAGTCTTGAAATAATAATGTAATATGTCTTCAGGAGTATAGAGCAATCAATAGCTCTAAAGCAGTCTTGAAGTAATGATTTCAGGAGGATAGAGCAATGGATAGCTCTAAAGCAGTCTTGAAATAATAATGTAATTTCAGGAGGATAGAGCAATGGATAGCTCTAAAGCAGTCTTGAAATAATTAGATGGCTTCAGGAGGATAGAGCAATGAATAGCTCTAAAGCAGTCTTGAAGTAGTAATACGATATGTCTTCAGGAGGATAGAGCAATCAATAGCTCCAAAGCAGTCTTGAAGTAATGATTTCAGGAGGATAGAGCAATGGATAGCTCTAAAGCAGTCTTGAAATAATAATGTAATTTCAGGAGGATAGAGCAATGGATAACTCTAAAGCAGTCTTGAAATAATTAGATGGCTTCAGGAGGATAGAGCAATGAATAGCTCTAAAGCAGTCTTGAAGTAGTAATATGACCTCATGAGGATAGAGCAATGAATAGCTCTAAAGCAGTCTTGAAGTAATAGGATGATTTCAGGAGGATAGAGCAGTCAGTAGCTCCAAAGCAGTCTTGAAGTCATGAGAGGCTATCAGGAGGATAAAATAACCCTGAGGTTACAATAAAGCAGTCCCAAAGTAATAAGAAGCTCATCAGGAGGATAAAGTAACCCTGAGGTTACAATAAAGCAGTCCCAAAGATCATAAGATTGTTTGTTGGATAATTAACCTGAAAACAAGGTAGCATTCTGTATAACAACATTAGTTTATGCTTTATGTATGCATGTATGACATGATGCACTTAGGTAATGTACTATAGACATATATGTTATGGTATGATGTAAATGATGTATGTATGCTATGACACTGCTGGAAGTGTCTGGATATCCTTGTATAACAACTGCTGGCCAAGGAAAATAAATCCCGATTCGTTGTTGAAGAATATATAACCCTCCGTCTGCTGGGGATAACAAGGTATAGATAACCTCCCGTTGTTGGGGATAACAAGGTATAGATAACCTCCCGTTGTTGGGGATAACAAGGTATAGATAACCTCCCGTTGTTGGGGATAGTAAGGTATAGATAACCTTCGTTTTCGTTTGATAGTAGGATAAGTATAACATCCCGTCTTCGTTCATCGTGCCCTTATTGGAAAGTAATTTCCCGTATATCCGTATGAGGATAAAAGAGATGGATATAAATTCCAGGGGAGACTAGACTTTGTGAAAATGGATTAGTCCTACTGATGGTTTGTAACTGTCTTGTAAAGATGAACCGGCGAAGCTTCGTTGAAATCCTTCCCTCGTTCGTCCTTAGTAAATACTATTACTGCATTTTCATGCATTTCTGGTAAACATCAATCATATTAAAAGCATACATGCATTTCTGGTAAACATCAATCATATTCAAAGGCATACATACATTTAAACACAACCAATGGACGTTTCGCTTATGTAAATAGGGTAAAAGTAAATCTGGATTCAAAAGATGGAGTTTATTTATATCAAAAGTGACCCATACACGGGTAAGTTTGTACAAGGAGACATAAACCCTAGTAAGAGAATTTTGTCATGAAGTTTTACAAAAAGAATCAGCTATGTGGGAAATAATCCTATTGAGTTTCAATTCTACTATTGCCACTCAAGTATCTCATCTTCTTGCTGTTGAGACGGAAACGATTGGATTGAGCTTTATCTGTTTGAGCTTGAGTAAGTAGTACAACTGGTTGCAGTTTCATAAGTGATCCAAACGAGACATAGTTATACGCTTTAATCCCTAACTTTTGCCTGGATTGCCCTTTCAGGTTTTCAATCCACCGGGATACCCTTTTTTGCCCAAGCCGCCTTTTCAGGTTTTCGACTTACCGGGTGTACATCTTTTTATATATATATCCCTAATTTTTGCCCAAACCCTTTTGGTTTGCCGGGATGCCCTTATTTTTGCCTAGGCCTGTCAACCTAGCGGGTCTCTTTTTATGCGTAGTATTTTTTAACTATGTCTGCGTTTACAGGTTGTGGGAAGTCTTCACCATCCATTGTAGTCAATATCATGGCACCTCCTGAGAACACTGTCTTGACTACAAATGGTCCCTCATATGTTGGAGTCCACTTGCCCCTAGGATCACCCTGTGGTAATATGATACGCTTGATTACCAAGTCACCAGCCTGATATACCTTTGGCTTAACCTTCTTGTTAAAAGCTTTGATCATCCGTTTCTGGTACATCTGGCCATGACAAACTGCTGCTATCAATCAAATTTATCTGGTCAAGTCGAGTCTGAATCCACTCATCTTCATCCAAGCCTGCATCCTTCATAATTCTCAAGGAGGGGATCTGAACTTCAATAGGCAGAACTGCTTCCATACCATAGACCAAGGAGAATGGGGTTGCCCCGGTTGAAGTACGTATTGTAGTACGATAACCATGCAGAGCAAATGGTAACATCTCGTGCCAATCCTTGTAAGTAACAGTTATCTTCTGTACAATCTTCTTAATGTTCTTATTAGCAGCTTCAACTGCCCCATTCATCTTTGAAATCAACAAGGTAGTATGGGTCAACATATACTGTCTTAGTCGGCGAGCAGCCCGTGCCAAAGCGCAGCAAGTTTTCTCGAGCAGTGAGTATTTTGTTTCACAGTCGGTAAACTTTTTGCTAAGGTAGTATATTGCCTGCTCTTTTCGACCAGACTCGTCATGTTGCCCCAATACCCACCCCATTGAGTTGTCTAATACTGTTAAATACATAATCAAGGGTCTTCCATCAACTGGTGGCATTAAAATTGGAGGTTCTAGCAAATATCTCTTGATTTCATCAAAGGCAGTCTGGCACTCATCATTCCATTCCATCACCTGATCTTTCTTCAACAACTTGAAGATTGGCTCACAAATGGTAGTTAATTGGGAAATAAATCTTGCAATGTAGTCCCAAGAAACCTCTAACCTCCTTCTCAGTACGGGGAGCTGGCATCTCTCGTATAGCTTTCACTTTTGCAGGATCCACTTCAATACCTTTTCCACTGACAATGAAACCCAGGAGCTTTCCAGATCTAACTCCAAAAGTACACTTGTTTGGATTTAATCTCAACCTGTATTTCTTCAACCTCTCAAACAACTTGTGCAGATGATCAAGATGTTGCTCTTCATTCTGAGACCTGGCTATCATATCATCCACATATACCTCTATCTCATGATGAATCATATCATGAAACAAAGCCACCATAGCACGCTGATATGTTGCCCCTATCTTGACCTCTTTTCTGTTTTCTTCAGTTCCCAGATTCACAACTTCGACTGGCTCTTCATGTGGCTGTATAGCTTTCTCTTCTTGTTGTAACAACCTAGCAAGCTCTACAGGTATTTCACAATCGTCCTCGCCTCCGTCTTCAGTTTGATAGATCGGATTCTCGAAATTGTAATTGGCAATAGTAGAACTGTTATCAACTGGATCCAGAGTGGATGAGGATCGGCATTTTAGTGACGTGGGTGTGTGTAAGAACACATAGCTGATAAAGCAAAAATAAAAGAAAAAGAAAGACAAGGAACACAATATTTACGAAAACAAAACGTCCACTGATTTTATTGAATGCAGTATGCAAATGAAATGACAACCCGTAACAAGCACACCATTGTGCCCCGGGTAAGGCACATGGCTTGAAAGTTTTAATTGTTCCAAAAATTGCAAATTTAAAAACATAACACAGTAATAGTATTTACTCCTGACTAAAGGAGATAGGGATAACATCTTCAGCTGTCCAGTTATTGAGTCCAGCACCCACAGTAGGAAAAATCCATGCCTCCAAGTTGAAAGTGTTTACATGGCTGACAAAGTATTCTTCCTCTCCAAAGACAGTAACAACTTTTCCATTCACCGGATATCTCAACTTTTGATGTAATATGGAGGTCACAGCACCTGCCCCATGGATCCAGGGACGACCAAGCAGACATGAGTACGAAGGACGAATATCCATCACATAGAATGTAGCAGTAAACACCTGAGGGCCAACCTTGATTGGAAGATCAATTTCCCCATGCACTACTCTTCTAGAACCATCAAAAGCCTTTACCACAATATTACTGGGCTTCAATACCGTATCTTCAGGACTCAGCTTGTTCAGGACTTCCTTAGGCAACACATTCAGAGAGGAACCATTGTCTATCAGCACATGAGACAGGGTAGTGCCCCTGCATTCAATTGAAATATGCAAGGCCCTGTTATGATCCCTCTTGGCAGGGGTCAAGTCAGCATCAGAAAATCCTAACCCGTTGTCATAGGTCAGGTGAGCAACGCAATTCTCAAACTGGTCCACAGAAATTGCACTGGGTACATGAGCCATCTTTAGAAACTTGATCAATGACTTGGCATGAGCCTCAGAACATAATAACGGGGAGAGCATAGAAATCTTTGAGGGAGTATGCCCCAGCTGATCAACAATATCATAATCACTCTTGCGAATGATTTTCAATACTTCTTCCATCTGCTTAGAGAGGTCATCAGCAGCTGGCACATCAGTAGATACAGGCTCAATAACAGGACCCTTGCCCCGAGCATCAGTGGTGGAAGTAACAGCAGGAGTAACTGCACTCTTAGAAGCAACTGGAGGAGAGAAGACTCTTCCACTACGGGTGATCTTGCTAGATCCAGCAATATTATCAATGTCAACAGGCATATCAGGTAAAGGCTCCTGCTTGACACCATGGATGTAAACATCAGACCCATAGTGCCAAGGCACAGCTTTGTCAGATGTATAAGGAATAGGACCAGGAGTGGTAATGATCAGAGGAGCTACTCTGGCTTCAGCAACAACTTTCACAGGACCTTCAGCAGTAATCTTGATTGGGACCTGATGAGTGATTTTAATGGGACCCTTTGAAGTGATTCTTAGTGGTACTTTGTCAACCGTGTCAACTTCTTCAATCTTCTTACCCTGAGTCAGATGATCCACCATACTTTCTACAGATGCTGGTCTTCTTTCAAACACTATAGTATATTTATCCATGAGATGTTGAATCCCATCTCTCAAAATGAAGTAACTATCCGGCTTATAGGTACAATACAAACAATCTTCACGACAACCTGGAGAGATCCCAGCTTGTACTAACCTCTTTTTGATAACAGACAATGGTGTGCTCAACTCCATAACCGAATAGACATGCAGATCTTCATCAATATCTTCATCAATGGCGTTGACAGTCTTCTCGTGATTTGGCATTGGAGCTGTAATCACATTTGGAGTACCTGGTGGATCAAACTCAATTTCTCCAGCATCAATCATATCCTGAATTTTGTTCTTCAAGACCCAGCAGTTATTAGTATCATGTCCTGGACAGTTTGAATGATATGCACATCGTGCATTGGGATTGTACTTGGGAGAGGTAACATTGGGATTCTGAGGAGCCTCCCTCAGGGTAATAAGTTCAGCCTTCAACAAGTGTTGCAATGCCTGAGCCATTGACATGTTGATCTTCGTGAACTGTCTTCTAGCCCTCTGCTGGTTGCCTTGAGGCTGCTCTGTTGTTGCAGGAGTTGGATTTGAAATATGAACTGCACTAACAGACTGATGCCTTCTGTTACGATCAGGCTGACCATACACAGCATTAGATTCTTTCTTCCCAGTGGGAGGCTTCCTCTTTGTGTTGAGGTATGAGTTGAGGTTTCGTTCCTCATGAAGTAGCTTTGTTAGCTCTAGGATCCTTGCTTGGCTTGCTTTGTAATGAGCCTCGAAAGTATCCCTTTGCTCTTTCAGTTGGATCCATGATCTCTGCAAGTCTTCCATATCAGTAGGCATGTCTGGGTGAAGGATGGTATAAGCTGTGTCTCCTTCAGCAACAGGTTCCATGGTAACTGGTAGGACGGCAGGATATGGCATCATGAGTGTCTGAGCACGAGATCGTACCCATCTGAGATAGGCCTCCATAGGAATAGTGTACTTAGGCTCCAGTGTCTTGCTGTCAATCCTGTTTACCTTTCCCCAAGCTCGGATGAATCTCTGACGGTAACCCTGAAGATCGTTGTCGTAATCAAACACAATGCCCTGAATCAACATGTCATGTGGACCGTCACTTCGGGCGTAACCAAACTGTCGTAAAGCTAGAGAGGGGTTGTAGGTGATGCCTCCTCTTATGCCTAGAAGTGGCACATTAGGAAACTCCCCACAACGGTCAATGACGGTGACATTCTCCATAGATCTGGAGCACCAATGAATGTCTGAGTGAGATAGTGACATGATCCTCTTGGACCATCTGAACCCTTGCTCATTCTTCATTACTGAGCGAGGAAGGTGAGAAATAAACCACCTAGAGAGCAAAGGTATGCAGCACATCAAAGTTCCTCTTGCCCTTGTAGTACGGGTGTGAAGAGAATGTAGGATGTCTCCAAGCAATGTAGGCACTGGATTGTGACTCAGGAAAATGTTGATGGCATGAACATCTATGAACTGATCTGGATTGGGGAACAACACTAAGCCATATATCAGCAAGGCTAAGATCTCCTCAAAAGCATCATAGCTCATGGCCTTCAAGAACATTTGAGCTTTATCCATTAATACCTTGGCAAGAATACCCTTGACTCCGCTTCTCGTCTCTAGAACAATGTCAGACTTCTTCAGATGTAGAGCTGCAGCAATAACTTCAGGTTTAAGCTCCTTCTCCAAACCTGTGAATGGTTTCTGATCAAGAACAGGGATACCCAGAAGTTTAGAGAACTCCTCCATGGTTGGAACTAACTGATAATCAGGAAATGTAAAGCAATGGTGCTTAGGGTCAAAGAACTGAAACAACACACTCATCATGTCTTCACTGAACCCTGAAGTGACTAGATCCAATAGGTGACCATGTCTCTGGACGAACTGGGAATGATCAGACACTTGGGAAACCAACTCTTTGAGCTTGGGAGGTATCCCTACAAAGTTGATCCTGATGGTGTTTCTACGAGCAGAAGCCATGACCTGCAACAAAGAACAAAAATAAATCCCTTGGTCCTTGAAATGGTTAGGGAAAATGATATGCTCATGATGCATGATGATGTCATGATGTTATGTTCAATCACAAACATGTGGCACACACAAACAAGTCACACAATTGCCCTAGGTTTAAAGGCTTGCATGAGGTTTAAAGGTAAGTACCCTCCCCTGAAGTTAGATGGTTCATCCTGTCCTACAAAAGTAACCGGGTTCTAAGGGATCTCAATATCATTGATCCTTCACAAGGGTGGTTGATCAGAAGGCAACTTACTTGCCAACCAAAACCCTCCAAGTTTAAGATCTCAATGAGCGTAGTATCGAGTGTCAACCAACTTCAGTCTGCACCAAAGCCGGTTACCTCACTACTTTCTAAAGGCCAAGATGAGTTAACTAGGGTTCTAAAAGTCAGTTAGTGCATTGACAACATATGGCAGCCTCAATATTATCCTCAACTTGACTTAAGGAATATAAGCACCAACCACGAAGTCGCACTAACTATGGCCACCAGATCAACCGTATCGATATACGTCGTACAGTTTCCTTGGTCTATTGCCATTTACCTAAGGTACACTAGATCCGGGTTAGGACCTTTCACACATAAGAGCACCCCAACAATATAATAATAAGGCAAACAAGGCAAACAATTTAAAGTGATCTTAATTCCTAAGGGTACCCCTCTTAAATAGGTCCCCAGCAGAGTCGCCAGTTCTGTAACCCGGTGAACTGACTTTAAACAATGTTGCGGATAGCAAGAGTCGCCACCGACTTTTATTTTATCCATAAGGAAAGGTTATAAAAGAACACGAAAGACCTTAGAGAATATTTTGGGTCCGGGGGGTAGGTTATGAAAAGGGAAGGTATTAGCATCCTTTTCATCCATGGTTATCCATGGGCTCTTAGGTACTTAAGCTCACTTTTGAATTGTTTTGAAATTGTAGTGTGTGAATAGAAAATTTTCAGAATAGTTAATAAATAATCCATGTAAGGATGTGTTAAGAACTTGTTTGAAAACTTGTTGAAAATTTGTTTAAGTGCGAAACAGTTTTGAAGTGAGCAAGCACCTAGGAGTAACCTACTCTAATGTTTAAAGGTCTTTCTTATTCTTTATTCTTTCCTTTAGTAAGGCTATCCCTACTATAATGGAGTAGGTAGTCCTTACTTTGGATGTTAAGGGACATGTGAGGGACAATTTGACTTTGAAGGCCCTTGTGGGATGTAATAAGCACATATAAGGGACCATCATCATTTTTCGAAAGGGACTCGATTCGTAAAGGCAACCATAAGGGACTTTGATGATTTTTCTATTTGAGGGACTCGCTTTATACACCCCACTTAACCATTATTCGTAGGCAACTTGAGGGACATCCTTAGGAAGTGAGACGGCGATTAAAATCGACTTACGTGTGTGACGTGTTTATTTTAATTATCTTTATTTAAAAGTGATCTAATTTAATTTTTTAAATATCATACGTATTAGCACTCCCTAATTAATAACTATAATGATAATAATAATTAAGTAATTACAATTTACATCCAAGAGGCAATTACAAAATTATAATAAAGGAAATAAATGGTAAAATATAATCAAAATAAATAAAAAAAAATAACAAATAAGTAAGTAAAATATTGGGGTTAGTAAGTAATAAGAAAAATTAAATAAGGTTAGTAGAAATATAAAGTTAGTGAAAATAATTAGTTGAAACAATAATAATTAGAAAAATAGACAAAGTTAGAAAAAAATAATAAGATAGAAATTTCAAAATAATAATAAGCAACAAAATATGATTAGCAATAATAATTAATTAATAACGCGATTAAACATAAAATTTGATTTTTTATTTAAAAAAAAGGCTCATTATTTATCTAGAAAATAACTTTTATTTAAATAAAGGGATAAAATAACATTTATTTAAGTTTTTTAAAAAGGATTTATTTTTAAAAAAATAAAACAAGGTTACTAGGTTAGATTAATAGTTAAAGGTGATTAGGAGGGTGCAGGTGTGTGGCTTACTGTGGGCACGCGTAATGTGAGCCGGGAGATCTGATCTATTGGAGATCAAACGGTGGCAATGGTGGAAGTGTACGGTAACGTGGTGTGTGCATGTGTATAGAGTGTAATACATAGTAAACGTTACAACAACACAAAGGACAGAAACCCTAGTTCCCCGAAACCCCCTTTCACCGATGGTTTCCCTCATCGCGAACGTCTTCCTCCTTCCCCTCTCTTCACGGATGACGGCTCCATGGAAATCGAAACAAAACAAGCAACAGCAAACACAGTTAAATCCAATCAAACAACAAAAGGATGAGTTAGATAGAGAACGGGTTTACCAATTCGAAGAGGTAATCGTGTGACGGACGGCGAAGCTGCGGCGACACGAGCGATGGTCGTTCTCAGAGGTCTTCGGCGGCGGTAGCGATGTCACTTAGAGATAAGTGCAAATCCATTTGCTTAATGTTCTCTTTAGGGTTTCGACCTTGTCGCTATTTTGTGGATTCGTGATTTTGTGATTCTTCTGAAAAAGTTTATGGCAAATCGTTAACCATGTATTCGGTTTTGTCTTTAATTGATGTGTTTTACCGTTGCAGGTGATGCTGTTGAACACTTCATTCCGACACCAAAAGTTGTGAGCCATGAAAGCTGCTCAGCACAGGTGAGATGGACCGTGGCAGAAATGTGAGAATTGTACTGTTGTTCAAGTTCAGACTTAGTTACTCTGGATTTCAAGACCTCTTACCGGCACAGCTTACATTATTAACAACATTCTCTGTTTATGTCTAGCATGATTTGGTTTAAAATGGTGGGACTCAAACTTTGTTGTCGTGTTAATTTATTGCTGCATTTATCAGGATTTTGAACTTTGGAGCTGTCCCTGCAGTGCCGTTACGGAAGGATCCTCAGATTCCTTACATGTGGGAGGAGCAGGAAGCACATCGTTATCATTAAGTCTTGGTTACTAATAACAGTCGGAGTCTGGCTAGAGATTCGAGAACCAAGAGAGTAACAATGATGAAGAGTACGAGTTCAACGATCTTTCGGAGTCGAGTGCTGATCTTGGATTGAGCTGTGGCTTGCTTGCTATGAAAATTCTCACCCAACTGTGTGTTTTGCAGGTGCTTGACATGGAGGACCAAAGCTTCAAGGTGAACAACATTCATTGAGTTTGCTGCCACTAGTAGATTCTCGCTTTCACGCCGTCAGCACCGTTAGTAGCTTCTCCATGAAAATCAAACGTTCTGCGTCGAAGCATATGTACATATGGAGCTGTAAAGATGGTTTTGTCGGAGTGATCATGCAACATAATGCTGTTGCTGCTTTGTATCAGGATTCGGTGAGGATTTTAGGTGTAGGCGGAATACCAGAGCGGAAACTCCGAAGCTCGCGGTTGTAGATGAGTAACAGCGGTTTAAGGTCCTTATTGTAATATATGCTATAGCGGTCCGAATTTTGTTTGAATATTGGAGAATGATTGTAATTCTTTGGCTTGAGATATTTTTGTAAATTGCCTCTCATGTACTTGCTTTGGCTGAAAACTTGTGAAAATTAATGACAAGGATGCCTTCTTGATTTGAAATATGCCTGTTTTTTTAAATGAAACTCCGTGCGATTGCTTACGTATGGGAATAGGTAGGATTGTAACAATATTGATTATAGCACCCCATCCGCTTACCCATGTAAAGGCCACGTGTAACAAGGTCCTGTGGGAGGATAACCGTTCTTTTTCCAACAATGCCTCACGCGGCCATAACTTGTTGACTCATACTTCAAACATAGTGGTAGCAAAGTAGAAATGGCTAGCAAATAACATCCTCCACGTATGTTTCTTAGCAAGTGTCTATTCCTTTTATTATGATGAAAATCATAAGATTAATCATATTGCATAACACTTATAATGAAGTAAAATTCCTTGCGAGGAGGAACTCGTGAACGAACATTAATTTGGATGAGTTTCATCATAGCCGGTGTAACGTGGACCCTAGGATCCTGTAGCTTCAGTTATTTATGCTTTGAATTTGTAGCTTTGAATGAACATGAAATTATTTTGATTATGGAGATGAAAGCATGATATTGTCTTGCACTTGTAGCATTGAAAAAAAATCTTGTGAATCCAAAGAGGTCATCATTTTTATTTTAATTTCATTCTTGGTTCACTCGGTTGATAAGTTGAATTTGAAAGCTTTTCAACATGCCAAACCTGGCGTGCTTGGATGTCCTTGAGCCGTGGCAAAAACACTAGTAGCTTCCGCTATGAGAAGTCCTCCTTGAGATGCTCTCTATGCGTAGTAGTTAATGGCGGTGGGTTGAGGAACGTTGTTGTATGATCTCATCCAAATTGTTGTATGATCTCATCCCAGCTGACATGTCAAACTTCTTTGTACTTGTAACTCTTGGATTTAAAAAAAGTTCAAAATAGTCTTCTCTTTTACCGTGTTTTAGACTTTCAAACTCCTTTGACTTCGGACACACTTTGAATTTAGGATTATCTTGTACTTGTAGAATTAAATACTTGAACAATCCAGAGAGAAAAAAAAAATTTAAATGCACCCTTCAGCCAACTTTTGACGCCTTCGGATCTGATTCTTCATGAGCGTCTTATATTACAAGGGATGACATTCTTGAATCCAATCATTCACGAGCACCTTGTATTAACACATAGTTAGTCTTAATCCCCGTTGGATTAGACTTTGAATCGGGGGCTAAAGGTCATGTCAGAATGTTGATTATGCAACGGGCACCCTCCATTGGAATTTAAAGCCACTGCACAAACTTGTTAGTCGCAAAAGCATAAAAATATGAAATCACGAAGTCCAAAAAGCGCAAGAAGATCACAACCAAAAAGAGGTGGGATCTTACGGTCAAAAATTAGGGTGCAACATATGTGAACCTTGTGAATCTTCTTAGAACTCAAAGTCTTGTATTGTGAGGGCAAATTTTGGGGTGCAACAGGTTGTAGCGTGGCCTGGTTCACGGTTTAAGAAACAAAGGATAAAGGCTCAAAGTTTATTTGTGCCCACCCAATCTACGTGATGATCTCTAGTCCTATGCTCAGCTAACGCAGAATATACACTCAGGTTCCCATAGGAATTGTACTGATTATAGACATGATGATGGTTCAGTAGTTCAATGACTCTTGAGACGACAGTCACTACTTCCTTATAACATCTGACATTGAGGATTTTCAGGGTAAAGATTTAAAGATCTCCTCTTCTATTATCCCTAACTTTTGCCTGAACTGTTTCTTACAAAGACTACAATCAGCGGGATGCCCCAGTTTTTCTTAAGTCTCCTTCATAGGTTTTGACTTAGCGGGTTTTTACTTTTGATATATATATTTTTTAAAAGAAAAAGAGTGACTGTCTGGCTTTAATGATTGCAGTGAACCATCATCGGATTTTTGGCTTGAAAAATATCTTCGACACATGCTTGTTGTGTGCGAAGGAAAACTTGTGAATGAAACATCTATATGAAAGGTGTCTTGCATGAACATACAACCGAGTTAACTGAGAACTACCCATCCCAAGGTTAAAATTGCGGGTTTTTCGTAAACAAAGAAACTCCAACTTAGGCTCGAAGAGGTTAACGAGGGATTATCTTCCTTATTTCTCCAGTGTTTGGGAGTTGAAATAATGCCTTACATCGTCAACAAAGTTTGATTGAAAGCATACTGACAGTAGTTATGGGTATAACATTTTCATCATCCTCCCTCAAATATTTGCATAATCAAAAGTTTAAACAAAAGGTGTATATTTTTAAAAAATAAAGCATAAAGATGCAAATATTAGACAAAATGAATTGAATTAAAAGTTGCAATGCTCATTTCATTAACACAAAAGTACAAACATAGTTTGAAGGCAAACAACTTAAACAAAATGAAGGAAAGTACAAACAACGAGAAATAAAAGGCCTAGTGACTAAATAAGGACAAGGATGAGCCGTCTTGTCTGAAACACTGGCGTTCAGGAAGATAGCTTGCTGAAGTCAGTTTGAAGCTTCACTTTTGATGCACCGGCAAGGGATTGTTATGAACATTCGGATGGCTATCCTTAAAATCAAGGATTCCAGTTCTAACAATTCACGCACTCTGGATTTTAGTGCATAAAAATGTTCCAAGTCATGGCCTGGGGCACCCTCATGAAAAGCACAATGGAGATCAGCTCTAAATCCAGCTGGAGGAGGATTAGGAGGAGGTTGCAAAGTCTTCGTAGTGATCAGCCCTTATTGAACCAGGTCAGGATAAAGTTCTGTGTATGTCATGGGAATAGGATCAAGTTGATTCCTATTTCGATACTGGTTCTGTCCAACAGTTGGACGTTGAGGAGTCTGAGCTGGTAGTGGAGCAGCAGCAGCAGCAACAACAGGAGTAACAGCAGCAATAGCAGAGTGATTATACCTTGGTTGGGGCCGAGGATTTCTCACTTCAACCATGACAACATTGGTTTGCTCTTCTTTCTTCTTATGGAAGGTCCCAAAGGATTTCTTCGCACCACTTGAAGATTCAGCATCTTTGGCGACTTTACCATTTTTCAGTCCTTCTTCTATCCTTTGGCCAATAGTCACCAGATCTGTAAAGCTTGAAGATACACTTCCTATCATCTTCTCCCAATAAAGAGGGGGCAGAGTATCCATGAACATTCCAGTTAATTCCTTCTCTACTAGAGGCGGTTCAACCTGGGAAGCTAACTCTCTCCATCGCTGAGCATACTCTTTGAATGACTCTTTCTCATTCTGAGACATATTTTGAAGTTGACGGTGATCAAGAGCCATGTCCAGATTGTATTTGTACTGCTTCATAAAAGCGTTGGCGAGATCTTGGAAGCAGTGGATACTGTTATGCTCTAAGTTCATATACCATTTGAGAGAAGCACCACTCAAGTTGTCCTGAAAGCAGTGGATGAGAAGTTTTTGACTGTTGATGTAGGCTGCCATCTTTCGGAAGTACATGATCAGATGGGCTCTTGGACATGAGTGACCCTTATACTTCACAAACTCAGGAATCTTAAACTTATTAGGCATAACAAGGCCATAAACTAAGCACATGTTGTCTGCATCAACGTTGAAGAAGTCAGTACCCTCAACAACTTTGAGTCTCTTGTCTATGTTCTGAAACTGTTCACGGATAATCTCAGGCTCAACAAAATCTTCGTGGTCTTCTCCTTGAGCACTGGCAGCATGGTAGTCAGAGAAAGGAGTCTCAAAGGGAGTTCGGCCATTCTAGGCAACAGTATGGACCACAGGTCTGGGCTCATTAAAGACGGGAGCTTGAAAAACAAGTCTAACAGTTGGACCGATTATAGCAGTAGATGCAAGGGGTGGAGAGTAGTTGGGAGGTAAACCAAACTCTGGCCAAGTTGAAGGCGACATTTGAACAGGAGCGGGATCAGCACTTGAAACTTCCTGAAGGAGGGTCCTTTGAGATGGCTCTCCTCTGGCAATCAATACTTGAAGCATCTCGGTGAGCTTAGTCATGCCTGACTTCAACTCATCGATCTCCATTAGGACTTCTGTGTTATGTACTTCTTGCTCTGACATCTTGCGTCTATAGTTAGCTCTAGTCTGATATCGGTGTCGAGGAATCAGCTTGACGGCTCAAAGGCACACTAGAAGATGAAGACAACTGAAGATGAGCGACTGGACAAACAGAGGTATGCAATGAACCATGCAAATATGCAAATGCAATGGTATGCAAGATGGGATGCAAAACACACATAACAGGATCAAAGGTTTGAGATCACAACATGAGGTCTGGGTAAAGAACCAACCATAGTGTGTGTACTAAGGGTAAAGCACATGCACAACGGGTTCTAACAAAGTTCCCAAAGTCCTCGACCCATCTTTCAGATATTATCGACACACCAACTACTTGGAAATCAATAATATTCTCAAGAAAGTCTCGTCTGAGTGTAGTATCGCGTATCAACTACTTCAGGAATACTCCCTCATAGCCATCGCACTACGTCCTAAAAGGCCAAGTGGGGGTAAAAGGTAACTAAAAGTCCTCAGTGTCACAGGTTCCTATGTTGAAAGTAGTAATGTTTTCACGAATACTCGTTCAACAAAAATACTCCCAAGAGGGCCTCCACTGAGTGGTGGTTTCTCAAGTCAGCTTGGTCGGGAATCCACTCCCTATAAGCCTTCTTGAATATACCACCTTCCTATCATAAGTGCACTCAAGTCTGGGTATAGGACTTATCCTCACCACTCAAGGTAACAACTCTGAATACAGAAAAACTCAGGCACAGACAGATATATGCAAATATATACAAATATACAAGCAAGCAAACATTAAGCAAACACAAATATAAACAAGGTGGGCTTAAACCTCTTAAGGGAGTCCCCAGTGAAGTCGCCATTTCTATTACGGTGAGAATCGTGATACCAAGCTATTGATTAACTTGAATCTTAATTCTTAAATTCACAATCGAACTTTAATTTATCCAAAAAGGAAAGGTTTAAAGAAAGAAAAACCTATAAAAATGCAAAGCAAAAAGCAAGGCTTAAAGCTAAGCAAAGAGAGATCTAAAGGTTCAGGGGTTGGTTATGCCTAGGGTAGGTATTTCACATCCTAAACATCTGTAGTACTCTACAGGAACCTCTTGTTAATATTTGTGTTTGCTAAAGTTTGCTTGCTAAAGGGAATGTGCTAAGGGTAAAGATACAAAGTATATACCAAGTTTGGTAAAGTTTGCTCGAGAAGACATCACATCTCGTGCCTACGTATCCTGACGGGAATGGAATCAGAGCAACCGTAGTTCCCCTGGTGGGGTGAGGAACTCTTGATTGTGGTCAAGGTTCCAAATGGAATGTAAGCATTCATAGGGAAGTACTTACATGGAGTGCGGCGACTCCTAAATCTATGTTGAGATGGTTGTAGTATAGAATGTCCACGGTGGGACGCTAAACATGAGTACGACGACTCAAATCCTAAGGTTAGGATAAAGGATATCCATGGCGGGACGGTAAAAGTGAGCACGGCGACTCAAATCCTAAGGTTAGGATAAAGGGATAAAGGGTGTCCACGGCGGGACGCTAAAAGTGAGCACGGCGACTCAATTCCTAAGGTTAGGATAAAGGGAAAGGATGTCCACGGCGGGACGCTAAATAGAGCACGACGACTCCAATCCTAAGGTGAGGAAGGTGTAAGAATGTCCACGGCGGGACGCTAAATATGAGTACAGCGACTCAGATCCTAAGGTTAGGATAAAGGGTAAAGGGGAATATATAAACCAACAATGTCACACAATGTAAACAGAAGGGCTCAAAACCTCAAAGGGGATAATCAACGGTTTTTTAAAGGTAAACCGTTTAAACGCGTACAAACAAATTTGAAATTAAAACTTAAATGCACAAGGGAGACAACAAGTCAAGTCCATGTCATCTTAAAATTAAACTCAAAGAGGAATAAAAGAAAAGTTCGAAAAATGAAAGATAGGGGGTGAAAACCCTAAAATGATTTATGATCTTCCCATAATGAAAAGTGTTTCTAAAATAAGAATTTTAGAATTATTTGATCATTATATGAAAATACACATTAAAACAAGAATTTAGCAAAAAGAATCAACTAAAAAGGATTAAAAATGAAGAAGTTATGTAAAATTGAAAATTGAATGAAATTAAATAAAATAAGTAAACCAAGTGCTAAAAAAATATAGGAATGCCCCCACCCAGGCTTGAACCCATGTCTGGTGGTTTCTAGGTTCAAAACAAGACTATTTCAACAAACATGCACATGTGAAATTGAATGGAAAAAGGAAGGTAAAATATTAAAAACTTGAAGAATCACAAAATTGATAAAAAAAAGTGGCCTCGCTGAGGCTCGAACAGAGGACAAGGCGCATGGTAAGTGACTTAAGGCATTGCATTTAACCACTGAGGTAGCGATACATCCAATGTATCCAACCACCCCATTTGAATATGTACCATAGGGCGCGTATTTTTCTTGGCAAAGATCATGGCAAGGCAAGTGAAAAACATCAAAACGGTTTCGACATAACTCTTTCAATTCTCCACCAAAATTGATAAAATTTGAGTCTAACTTGCTTGATTTTTCACAAGGAAGAGGATGGTGCAATCCAATTTCCCAAATAATACACATATAACAAAATTCGATAGCTTGTGCATAATAATGCTTTGAAGTGCATTTTTAAAATTTGAGTGAATTGCAAATAAGTTTGCATCAGTTTGAAGGTATGCACCTCTTCTAAATAGTTCAACAATAAGATTCATCAAAAGACACAGTTCAAGCTCTTGCTAGATCAACAAATGACTACCATGTTGCAAACTAATGAAATGATGTTGAAGGAACAAAAACAGTCATGATGCATATCAATGAGAGGTCCAAATTATTAAATTCAAAACTGATTGAAGATTTATACATGCTCAAATATGTTGTAGAGTGAGTTCCAACAGAGGCATTTGCTTAAAACACATTAAAGTGAAAAGTTGGTTTTTTGATTTGGTGTTAATTTGCAACTAAAATTCAAGCAAAATCCATGACAGTAATTGCCAATGGATTCTACAAAAAAGACCAACATGGTAACACAATGAAACACACGAAAAAAGGTTCAAGGATCAGAGGTTAACAAACTTCAGATCATAACAGTAAGCACAACTAAATGTGTTTCTTCAGATTATGATGTTTGAAATAATTCTTATCATAAGCTCAACTATGCATATATGGTAGCCAGCTCAAATCTAATTCACAAATGTAAGCAGAATATGATTCTACTCTACATCCAGCAGCAGTTACCACAAAGTCCTGATGGGAGATCAAAATGGTTTAACCCCTAAACTGCTATGAGGTTTCAAACATAACACCAATCAAATATAAACCACGAATTCCTAATTACCCATGAGAGGAAAGTTACTTTTTAAAACAAGTTTCAATATGGGAAATAGGCCTTGGCAGCAAAGGCCATCAGCTTGACAAAACAACTTGGCAGACATGAACATGTTGCATTGATAGGCTTGACATAAGTCAAAGTTCAAACAGGCGTCTACAACCAACATGCTAAACCAACATACACAACCAAATAAAAAATGCAAAGGACTGTAATGACAGTCCACAATGCTATGCCTTAAAGTATATCCAAATGAATAGGTAAACTCCTCTCATGAACAAACTCTGACAGAGCTTAAAGTAGTGTTCTCAGGGCTACCAACATGACCAAACCAACTCAAATGATCTAGACAAATTAACAAAACCAGACCTCTGCAAGCTTGACTGAGATGAAACTAACAGGCCTTAAAATCCCTACACACATTGCTCACTGAAATATGGCAGCCAACTTAGCAATATAAAAGTGAAACCAGCCCTAACAATAATCAGGTCATAAGTTGACAAACTCTACAAAATGACATTCCTGATCATTATAATACCACATAATTGCCAATTAATGCCTTATGACAGCTTTGGTTATTACAATGCATAAGAAACATCCAACAACCAGAGTCTTGTGCTATCAATAGCCAAGTAAACTCATCTCAACAATTAATAAATGAACAACAAGCCCTATCACAAGGCTCTAAAGTCAGTCATCAATACACACAAGTAATAACTGGCAATGAGATAAACTCCAACAGCAACAAATCATGAAACGATAAACTTCACAAATAAAAAGTGGCAGCTTGATCACTATAATGTCAAATGATCAAATATTGAAGTTCTCATGACAATATGCACTTCTTAGAACATAAATGCAACCCCTTTGGCATAACCATACCAAAAATTAAACATTAGCCCTAATGCAAGATTCAAATGACAGTCTAATCCACACAAACAGCAATTGGAAATGAGACAAACTTTAACTTCCAAGACAGTTTTGGTAACAAAATTTACAACATAACAATGTCTAACTTATCCAACAAACCAAATCCATACATATATGATGCAAAATAATGAGAAGGTTTAGGATTACATACCTCTTGTAGTCCTCCCTATGCTGGCAGCCAAGAAAACCAGAGATAAATCCTTCCCTTTGAGCAAGCTTGTGATGTTACTTCCCTTTGAAGAAAAGTGCAATCTTATGGACAGTTTGAACAAATGAACTTCCAACTATTGTTTGAGACTTTAGATAGCTAGAGTATCATGGATATGAGATGTTTGGAGTGTTAAAATGGTAGGAATGGATATAGGTAGTGATTTGGTATGTGAACAGTTGACTTTTTAATCCAAAGATTTTTTGAGGAAACCAATGGTGGGAACAGCTTCAGAGGGTCATTTTAAGGGTGTGTATATGGTTTTTGAAGTGGTGGAATGTTTGGAACAAGATCTGGTATGAAAAGTGTAAAGTGGTAAAAATGATGATTTTGTGAATTTATTCACTTTCAAGCAAAGAGAGAAAGAAAAAGAGCTGTGTATTTGTGGTATTCTTGATAGCTCTAGTGTGAAAAATAGAGTGGAAGGAAACCTCTATTTATAGGCAAAGTGAGAGATATGGGCAGATTTGAAGTTTGGCTTTTGGAGGGAGTTTTGGAAGGAAATCCATGAATCCACATGATGGTTTCTTATTCTGCTGGCCTTGCTTACTTTCAAAGAGACTAGCCTTCCTAAAACCAGTTACAATGGGGTGTAATAAGTGACCAAAGAGTGTACAAGGACACCCTCCCATGCTGCAGCCACCAATCTTTTCTTTCATGGTGTACTTTTTGTACTTTTCATTAATAAACAAATAGATCTTGTCAACAACTTTGGATTTGCTTGGACCCTCTTCTGAATTTTTCGATTTCATCCTCTAACACATCATATCAGAGGTTATTCTATGGTTAGAGATGAAGTTCATAGTTGGAAATCAAGTTCATGTTAGGTTTTGGCAAGTTGACAAACTAGTGCACAGACCTAACTTTCTCACTTCATAACTCTCAGCTCACAAAGGCCATGGAGGAGTTCTATAACTTTTTGGAAATCCCTCATGAAGCTATAAAACTTTCATGTTCACTGAAATTTCAGAATTCAAGTGGAACTAGGTCAAAAAGCCTTTCAAAGTTGGCTAAAAACATGATTTGTAAGGCCAAAAGACTTAGAAATTCTTTAAGTGTTTTCCCTTCTTGTGATGTTTTTGATCATAACTCCCAATTTACTCATTTTTTGCACATGGAAATATGTGAGACTTTTGTAGGAATTTTCAAGACCTTTCCAACAAGCTTTGAACCACATCATTTAGATGTGTGGTTAGGAAGTTATGGTCTGACCCCTTTCAAAACCCTAATTCCCGATTTTTGCGATTACTCCCCCATCCTTGATCTAATGGTCATGAAACTTCATGGATATGTGTAATATCACATTTGGAACGTTTTTGATTCACACTTTGAGGTCAAATTCCTTATAGTCGGAAAGTTGACTTTTTGGTCAACGAAACGATCGATCGATGACGATCGGATCGACTGTTGTCATTCTGGGTCTTCTGAGACCTTGAAACTTCTTGAGGGGACTTGAATAAGTCATATGAGCTTCATAGACCATAATTCCAGTATTGGAACACCTTTAAAATCAAAAGTCAAACCACAATTGACTTTTCCTGATCAAAAACCCTAATCGGGGATTCTGAACTGCACTGTTTCCGTTCTTTGTGTGACAACCTCAAATTGGACTTATGCTTGACCCAATGGAGTATTATTTATGGTGTAGAAACTTTCTTCATGGATAATCAATCAAATACATTGACTGATTAAATCATTGAAACCTCGATTCCTGACTTTACGGAACCCTAATTCACCTGTATCTTAACAAAGACAAACTTGAAATAGGTTATGGTTAGATAAACAAATGAAAATGATCCTAGAATGATGATGAATATCTAAGGGGTCAAAATTTTGGATGCAACACATGTACACAAAAAGCACATTTTAGTGGATTCATTTTTAATTCATATTTCCTCATTCTCTCAAATGAACATTGAAGGTGGTCTAAGTGACCATCCTCTGGTGAAGATTTTATGACAATGTCATCAATGTACACCTACATAAATTTCTCAATAAAATCATGAAGCATAGCATTCATGGCTCTTTGATAAGTTGCCCCGGTGTTTTTCAAACCAAATGGCATCACAACCCAATTATACGTTCCTAAGGCCTCAGGGCATTGGGACGCCATTTTGGGAACATCAACTTCGGGTATAAGGATTTGGTTATAACCAGAGTACCCATCGAGCATACTCAAATACTTAAAACCCGCGGATGAATCGACCAGCATTTCTGCCACAGGCATCGAGTACTCGTCTTTAGGGGTCGCGTTGTTCAAATCCCTGAAATATATACAGGCTCTTAAAGTCCTGTTTTTCTTAATAACAAAAACTATGTTTGTTAACCATTCGATGTACCTTGCAGTTCTGATGAACCGACTTTTGAGTAGTCTCTCAATCTCCTGCTTGATCTTTAAAGTGATTTCTGGAGCGAAACGTCGTGGCTGTTGTTTTACTGGCCTTTTTTCTGGCTGAATTGGTAATCAGTGTTCCACTATATTCCTACTCAAACCAGGTATTTCGCCATAATCCCAGGAAAAGAAATCTTTGTACTCCTTCAATACCTCGATCAACTTGACCTTCATCTTCGACCCAATCTTAGCACTTACGTACCTATGTCTCTTCGTTGCCCCCATCACCAAGTCAACTTCTTCGAGTGGGTCTTGCGCCTGCATTCTCTGCCGCTCAATTGATGGACTTTTCTTAAACCCCAAAGGCTCATTATCATATATGCAATCAAGCCTCCGACTTTCCGAAGCTTTTTTCTGGCCTTGTCGGCCAATTATTTGAGTACTGCCGTCGGCGTCACCAACCATGTTTTGTCGCTTTCCCGCTTCTAATGCTGACTTTCACTTTTTTTTAGCCAAATAGGCCAAAATTCGAGTCAAACTCTCTGACTCAGTAGTCTTTTTCATCAATTGTAGGCCACCATATGGGTGGAAGTTCCTCTGTAGGCTCCGTTGTTGCGTCAGCAGCATCCCAAACAAATCCGTAGTCATGATCCAAGTTCAGGATGCCACATTTACTAGGTGCTGGTCAAAAGATTTCTTTGCACTCTTTGCTTCATCAATCCTGAAATAACTCTTATTAGCTTCGATATTCTCAACGACTTCGTATTTCCTCCAAATGCTTAACCTTTGATGTAGATTTGAAGGAACTACCCCTATCCCATGAATCCATTCTCGACCCAACAAGAGGTTGAAATTTGCCTTCGAGTTTATCGCCATGAAGAGCGTTGATCGAGTAGTGGTACCTACAGCTAGATGAACTTGGACCACTCCCAAAATGTTGTTGGTCTTCCCTTCATAATTGGATAGAACCATGTTGTGTTATCTGAGATCGGCTTCAGTTTTTTCAATCTTTTTGAACAATGTATGGGGCATTAAATTGATAGTTGCCCCTCCGTCCATGAACACCTTATTGACTGCCACTCCGTCAACATTCACTTTTATGAACATTGGCTTTAAATGGTACATCATTCCAGGACTAGATCTTTCAAACATAACTATTCGTTCTTCCACCACAACACTGTTCATCACGTAGTAGTATAGTGGCTTATCTTCTGCAGTCTACAATGAACCGAACCTTCTTCTGCTTCAGAGGCTTCCGGCACCCTATCATATTCTTCCAATAATATTGACACGATACCGTAGTTTACAACAAAGTCTTCGCCATATGTATCATCATTGGTGTCATCATATATGTCTTCGTTGAAATTGTCTTCCATTGATGGAGTATATTCCTCATCCGACTAGGGAGTGTATTCTGGTTCTTCTTCATCTGACTAGGGAGTATCTTTTGGTTCTTTCTTGCTTTCTCCTCCAGACGTGTACTTCGAGCTCTGGGTTGACACCACCCCCTTCTCTTTTGAAGTCTCCACAGTCATTGTCGTAGTCTGGTTTGTCAAAATTTTCTCCTTCTCGACCCAGCTTGCCTTTTCAGTCCAGGGGGTCCCACGGGCTTTAGGTGTGAAGTCGAAGCCTCTCTGGAAGCCTTTTTGTTTCATTGATATCTCCTCCACAGGGTCCTTGTCATAGGATTCTTATCTTTGTAGTTGGGGGAAACCACATATCCTCTGGGCTCAATACCTTTGTCTAAGGCCTTTGCCCCCTTTTCTAGATCTAATACCTTCCACTTCGGCTGCTTGCTCCCTTGTTGGCTCACAGGCGCCACCCACTTATCTTGTGGGTTATTTGATGGTGGCACAAAAGTCTTGGGCCACGCTGGCTGGAAAAACTTCATGTACTCTTTATTCCGTCGAGGAGAACCGTTCTTGTCAAACACGAACCTAGGGACTGACGGTTTACTGTCTTACATCGTCATTTTCTTACTCGCTTTGTACTTCTCAATAGCCTTTTCGTCAAATACGACGTTTCATTTTGGGCATAATACAACCTTCAACCCGCTCACCTTGCATTTCTCTTGGAAATCAGTCAGACTTTCGCCATCTTGAGGGTAAACTTCCTCGATTTTCTCTTTAGACTTTTTCCCGGGACTGTCAGTAGTCTCGACCATCATGCATTCAATTCCTTCAGTTGTCAAGTGTTCGTTGAGACCTTCAGTAGCCTCAACCATCATGCACCCATGCATCTCATAATATAAGGCTTCTTCAACTTTCAGAGGATCCGTGTCCTCCTGCATTTTTTTCCTTTCGCCAAATTGAAGTCGGCCTTCTTTCAAAGCTTTCTGCACCAAGTCCATGAAAAGAACACATTGAGATGTCTTATGACCAAGGAAATTATGAAATTTACAAAATCCTTTTTTTTTTCTTTTGTTGTAAAGGGAGGTCTTTTGCCCTAGGAGGGACAATAATCTGACCATCTTTAACTAATAAATCAAATATTTCATCGCACTTAGATACATCAAAAGTATATGTTTTTGCGACATATTTATCTGTTTTTTCGGTTTCAACAGGATTTTTTCCATTCGATGGTTTTAATGATTTGCATCTGTACGGAGGCCCTGGCTTCTGTTCAGCCACGATGACCTCGTTATCCTCGACGAGCTCCTCATCGTTAGAAGAGTATTTGTCAACGGCCACGTATGAAACTTACTCTTTCTTGCGGTATTTTTTAGCCTGGGTTTTTTTTCATTTTTTAAACGTTCGACCTGTCGAACCATATCGGCTAGTCGCACCATATCTCGGAGATATTGTGTCACTAAATTTTTCCAGATCAAATATTTTAGATCATCAGCCGCCATCTCGACTAGCTCATGTTCAGGGACTTGCGTGAAGCATCGCGCTTTCAACAGTCTAAACCTGCTAAGATATTGGTCCACCGACTCTGTAGCCTTTCGCTTGACACTGGCTAACTCTTTCAGACTAATTTTCGATTGTCCCATGTAAAATTGTTCATGAAATAATCTTTCCAATTGTGCCCAAGTATGGACAGACTGTAGGGGTAAGGTGTGTAGCACCCTAATTTTTGACCTCGAGATCCCACCTCCTTGTGCATTTTCATTTTGCATTTCATTTTGTTCTGTATTTCATTTTAACTAACCGCTAACCGGTTTTCCTAGTTTGTTTGTTTTTGCAGATGTGTTGAAAAAGCTGAAAAATAATTCCGTGTGCCCTTTAATTCATGTGAGTGCGGACGTGCCACCATATTACGGTCATTTTGATTATTACAGAGCCATATCATTATTAGAGGATCCCGAAGAAACTAGGGTCTCCTGTCTCTTGAATTACACGACATTGGTTTTGGAAATGATTGGAATTCTTCAGTACAGTTCATCCAAATTTGAGAATCCGATTACTAGCCGTCAGATGAAGCGTTGGAATATTAATCGAATTATGAACCATATTGATTTGGGAGCGTTAAAGTGTGGACGGATTGGGATTTGAATCGGCGCGAGAATTATTTCTAAAGAGTTTAGCTGAATAAGTCAAGTCTTTATGCACTGGATATTTAGGCCGGTTACGAGTTAATTCTCAAAGGCAAAGTTTAAGCCAATCCATGGTTTGCGTCGAATTCACACTAGTTTGTTTGGTTTCAAGGGTTTGCAAATTTTTTTCAGACACTCAACTGCAAATCGAGAAGTTCAAAGTTTATACGGAACAAGATATGGCTTGGATTTAAATGCGGAAGAACAAAGTTCATTTTATTAAAAGACCAAATTTATTTATTTTGATCAAGACTAATTTTCGTACAATGTTCGAATTACATCAAGAATACAGAATTACAACTTTTCTTTTGGATTACAAATTCAGTTTACAATATTACAAGGCCTAATCCTAGAGTTCTAAGTTCTAAGACCAAAGTCTTCAGCTTCCAAGTCTTCATTTTTTCGAATCATCAGGACCTGTGAAAATAATTAAAAGTGTCAGATGGAAAATTAGAAATTTTTACGAAAGGATTTTTAATTTTATTTCGGACCCTCAGAAAAGATTCATCATCGGGTACGGGAGGGGCAGCAGATTTGCTACCAAACCCCCCGTTTTTTCAAGCAACCTCAGGCCCAAGACCTGGCAATTTATGTTCTTGTCCAAGAAAGAGAAAAAGAGTTTTTTGAAAAAAAAAATGACTTTGTCCAAACAGCCCTTAATAAAATCCAGCCGTCATTTTTTTCCCTCAATAAAAAAAATCCGAAAATGGCTTTATGAAGAATTCGAAAATGAAAGTTTATCTCCATCACCATTAAAATCCAGAATTCGAAATTGGTATGAACAAAAAAAACAGCAAGTATCATCACAGTAATGAAGTCCAACAGCCACAATCAAAACAAGAATCTGACAACATTATAAACCAGCAATTAACCAAAAATCACAAAAGGGAAGGAAAATCTCAAACATGTTAAAACATGTTTATCTCAAAAAAGGAAACAATTTTATTCCGTCACAATCATAAGAGGAAGAAGAGGCTATAAGAAGAAGTGGAACAGAAGTTCAGAAGGACGGAAAAACATCATCCCCAGACTCCACAAAAAACCGCAGATCCAAAGAAACCATAGACGGAAATCCTGAAATCACAAGTCCAAAAAAGCCCTCATTCGAAAATCAAATAAATTTCAAACGAACCCAATCTCACAAAAAACCAACATAGCTCAGAAAATTATTTCTTTCATAATTGCTCAACGAAACCCGTCAATAATAAGCTCGGAAACTCGGTTTCATCATCACCGTAAGCAACAATCCATCACCCACAGACCGATTCATAAACCGCATAAAAATTAGGCTTAGGAAACCATCATCGCCATCAAAACTTCGTAAGTCGTTTGCCGTCCTTCAAGAACATAGAGAAACTCAAGTTAGCCGAAAATCCAAACCCATCCGTCAATCGTAAATATGCCTTCCCAAAACCATTAAAACCGCAAGAAACGTAAGAACTAAACCAGTGTAATCCTTTTGTGTTTCTCTTTTTTCATTTTTTTAGGGACAAACAATCAAGAAGAAGAGGGGTTTCATTGTAAATCAAGAGGAAACGTATGCAAAACGAGTGAAAGCGAGAAGAAGAGGGACAAATGCATGCAAAGAGAGAAGGGGAGGAGTTCTGCGAGAGAGAAAGATATGAAGTGGACAAGAGGGTGCCATTTTGCTGGCTGCCGGAATTAGGGCTCCAACCCTTTTCCTCTTTTCTATTTAGTACCCAACCGGGTTGGGTCTAAGATTTAATAACCCGACCCAACCCATTTTCTTTTAGGACTTTTATATTCTTTTATTTCTGCATTTTTCTTTTTTTTTATAACTTTTAATTGATAAATATTTAAAAACTAACATAACACTAACTACTAGCTATATAAAAACCTAAAAAATTGTTTTATTAAATAATTCTAATTAAAAAACGAATTTTATTTATAAAAAAAATAATTAGAAATATTTAATTTTAGATTAATCTAATTGCTTTTATAAAGAATAATAAAAAAATTAAAATAACAAAATACTTAGCTTTTTAATTTAGATTTTGGTTTTAATTTTTCTATATTTAAAAACACACAAAAAATGCTTAATTTAGTTTCTTAATTTAAGTTCTCATTTTCCTTGTCTTAATTAAAAAAATCTAAAAACTTTTTCTAAATATTATTACTTAATTATTTAACCTCTTTTTATTTAATTTAGAACCTTTTAGATTTTAATTGATCCTTTTGCTAATTTTCTTTCTTTTGAAAAATAAACAACTTCTTTATTAATTCAAGAGGTACTATTCTATTTTCTATTTAACTTAGATTTAATATTAATTCAATAATTTCATCAAAAACAATTAAAAACAATCAACTTCTTTTCTAAACAATTTCTCAAGTCTAATCCACCAATCCAACTCAATCTTAATCCTCATCTAACCATCACTCGCCATTTATCCATTTACATTCAACCTCTTTCATGGCTTATTGTACGACATCTGCATTTCTAACATCTCATTACTATCACTTGTATATCGCATCATTTATCACTGTTTCATACTTCACTGTTTATCATTATTTTTTGTTTATCGTGAATCCCCTCCGAAGGAAAGGTTCTCCGTTTAACCCCCGTGTCAATACCTTTACCCTCACTCCATCCTAGCCTTAGGATTCGAGTCCCCGTACTCACCTTTTAGGCGTCCCGTCGTGGACATACCTTCATCCTTTTCAATTTAACTTCCAATGTAGATAGGAGTCTCCATACTCCACGTAAGCGCTTCCATATGAACGTTTATTCCCCCTGGAACCTTGACCACAGTCAAGAAGTTTCTCATCTCCCTCTTTGAGGGGAACTACGATTACTCTGATTCCATCCCCTACCTCAGATACATAGTGTCATACCCTAAATTTATCCTACCCCTTTCGTAAATATTTTCGCATTTATTGTTTCATGCCGTTTAGACACGTGACCACCCGAAATTGGGCGTTTTTTAATTTTTTTATTTTTGACCAATTAAAGCGTGACACGTGGCCTAAGGGTATTTTCGTAAATTTTAATCTCATTTTTTATTTTCTCTTTTTCTTTTCAAATATTAAATTTCTATATATTATTTTTGTTTTAACATTTATTTAATTTAAATAGTTTGTTTTATTATGTTTTTTTTTGTAGAATTAAGATAGTATTTATTTTTTCTTTAGAATATATTTTATTTAAATAGTTTTTTTTAATAAGTTGTTTATAGTTTTCTATTAAATAGGTTTTTATTAATATTAGGATTTATTTAATAGATTTTTAGAATATTTTTTAGAATATTATTTGTTAGATTTAGTTTTAAATAGACTTTTATTTATTATTATTATTATCGATTTTTTAATCTATAGTTATTAGGATGTGTTTTATTAGTCTTTGGTTAATAATTAAGTCAGCTAATTAATCAACATCATCAGCACTTAAGTCAATTAGTATTTAATTAGGTCCAAGTAGTGTGCCACGTGTCGTTTGCCTATATATGCCCTTACTATTCACTTCCTCCTTCAGAAAGAACCCTAACCCTAAAACGAAAGGTCGCAGCCGCCTCCATCCCCTTCACCATTTCTTCGTTCAACATCAACCCAGATTTACAACCACAACCTTCCTGAAACTCAGAAAACTCCAAACTTCCATTTTCACCATTAACTTCCATTTTCACCATTACAAACTTACATTCCTTTATACCCAAAAACAGACCAGCAACAAACCTTCAAAGAAACTTCAGATTCAAACTCACTTTTCTCCAACTCCATCAAAACACAAACAGAAAGCCGCCGTTAATCACAAATGAACAAACTCGCTTACCCAGATTCATTAAACCATCGTCTTCCAAACTCGAACCTCCATCTTTTTTCTGAACCAATCGCACGAACTTCCTTCGAAACTCCTCTGTTCAGATCCATTTAACCTAGTCGTAAACTCCAAACAACATCACACAAAACTCACTCCATTAAAACACCTTCAATCTCGACCCATTTCAGCCCAGATTGAAAACAAAGTGGAAAAGCAGAAGAAGGGATAAAAGATCAAAATTAAAGCTGACCCGAAACCGAGTGACCGAAACGTTTACGCGAGAGAAGAGGGGATTCGAGCGGTGATATTTCTGGCGTTTCAAGAAGAGTAAACGTTGTTGTTCTACCGACCTTTGTTTTCAAGGCGAGAGAAGTTGAGTTCGACAGAGAAAGAAGATGAGAAAGGTGGATCTCGTTCGCCTTCATTTTTCACGATCCTGTTGTGTTTTTTTTTCTTTTTTTCTTTTTCTGGGAAATTATTTTCTCCTTTTGTGAAATGTCTCGCTATTTTAACAAGGTAATATGTTGAAGTGTTGGCTGTTTTCTTGGCATGGATGTTGGGCTCTTAAGCCCACGTTAATTATCCATCTATTCAAGCCCTCTGTTTCTGCTATACCCCCCTCCCTGTTTTCTTATATTTTATTTTTCTTTATTAATTAAATATTAATTGTTTTGTAAATGTTATTATTATTTTTATAAACAGCCTGTATATACATAAGTTATTTTAGATATTAATTATTTTGTAAATACTATATATATATTTGTTTTATGTATTATATTTATAGTTAGTATATTATATATTTTGTAAATAAATTTTAGTTTTATATATTTTGTTCTAACTTTTCTTTATATATATATATTTTTTATAAACTTTCTTTTTTTTTTTAATATTTAAGTTCTAGAGCTTTATTTATTCTAAAATTTCAATTTATGTTATAGTTTTTTTTAGAATTTCATTTCATTTGATAGTTTTAGTACTTTATTTTTTTAGAGTTGATTTTATTTTTCTCATTTTTGTTATTGGGCATTTTTTGCCTTATCGGTCGATGACGAAACTTCCACCGTTTAACCGTCACATTAGTGGCGTGAAACAAAGGATCCGAGACCACCTTTGTTCTTTCGATTTTATTTCGGTAAACTAACATTAAATTTAATTTCAGTCAAACATTATTCATATTATTTCATGTTATCATATTTATTCATATTATTTATTATCATATTTATTCATTCTCATTCAGCTATATTCGAAAACACTTAATAAATTATCGAAACCGTTAAAAACCAAATTGGTAGACTGTTGTATCATTGGTCATTTGCAGGTATCCTAATTAAAAGTCGTGCCCGACTTTGCTCAAGGCGTAGTTTAGGACACTAATGCACACACACGACTTTCTCTTGGGCTACCTGACAATGAGACCCCTTTATTTTGTGCAATCCCGTGTAACTTAAATGTACCCCTCTCCCTTTCCGATGTATGTTTCTCATTTCTTTGATTATTAGTTTATCTCCTAGGAGCACCCATAGGGACTAGAGCGCATTCAAACTATTTTCAAACTAATTCTCGATTCATCATCGAGCCATTTTCAAACCTCGTAAGTCGAATGTTCATACGCATTCGCCATCGACCTATTACAAATCGACCCTTGATGCGTAAGTCAAGTCGGTCTTTTTCTTTCAAACCATTTCCACCGCACATTTTGCACACGATAATGAGTCAAACCCTTGATCCAACTCCAAGCGGATTTTCGAAACAAATTATCAATCAACTAACAACTATCTAATCCTTTTCAAGGTGTAAAGAGTGGGTTCAAGTCTTTGAGCTTGCTTTCGGTTGTTTGGATGCGAGTTATCTTATTCGTGTGTGAGCAATTGACGCTTTTAAATAACATTAACAACCCGACGTCATTCAATTGTTGTCAACTATCCTTCAACTACTCAACATTCCCAAGTACCATTTCAAACTCAAACAACCTCTTTTGCGATGAAAAAGAGAGTGTTCCAAGTCTTTGGTTCGCTCTCCCGATTACTTGGGGTCTGAGAAGTCTTTCTTAAGCTTCGAGTAATCGTCACCTATTCAAACTCACCCTTTCATACAACTTTATCTTCAAGATGAAAAAGAGAGTGTTCCAAGTCTTTGGTTCGCTCTCCCGATTACTTGAGGTCTAAGAAGTCTTTCTTAAGCTTCGAGTAATCGTCATCCGTACCCACTTCAAACCAATTCAATCCAGTTTCTTTCGTGGTTGTTACCACGAACTACGAACGCTCTGATTCTTCATTCATTCTTGAATGTAAGATACGTAGGCACAAGATTGCGATGATTTTGGCGAGCACAATTCCCTCCATCTTCCATTTCCCCTATCCTTTCCCGTAGTCGAACTACGACGCTCTGATTTCTTATTCTCGTCCGAATGAGCATACGTAGGCACAATGGCACCAATCCTTGGCGATCACCCTATCCTCTAACCATTCCCTTTCCCCTAGTGTCTTTATCCTTTGCAGTATCCTTTAGCATCTAGTAGTGAGAAGAGAAGAATTAAGCTTAGCTAACATCCATTAACTCGAATTAAGAGGTTCCCGTTGAGTACAACAGACGTGAGGGGTGCTAATACCTTCCCCTCGCATAACCGACTCCCGAACCCAGGAATATGGTTGCGACGGCCGTGTTCCTTCCGCGTTTATGAGGTTTTCTCGATATTTTCCTCTCCCGTCTATTCGGGAAAAATAAAGTTCGATGGCGACTCTTTCGAACCGCATTTCCGCGCCTTTTGCGCGAGGGTCGTATGTTCGAAATGAATTTTCAAGGTGCGACAGGTGGCGGCTCTGCTAGGGAGGTATTGCTCCATGCAAGAGAGAGTCGAGCCTATCTTAGTTTGAGTTGTTAGCTTGTTGTCTTTTATTTTCTTCTCGCTTATTTGTTGGTATCCTTGTCTTGGTTACTTGTGCTTGAGGCATTGTGGGGGTTGCTATGCTTATAGTTATTTTGTAAGATGGCTCTACGCCCGAGTCCGAGCATAACCCTAGGAATAGGATGGTGGTTGTGTAGTGGAGACTTGCGTGGAGTCTTTCACGTTAAGTTGAAGCGAAAACCCCGCTTGGAGTAGATTCCTTGGAGATATTGTTGTTGAGGTGAGTCTTTTCCATTACAATAATGTTTTCGAGTTTGAATCATTTATCCCAAGGACCATAAACCATTTTATCCATGGTGGTTGGTAGTGTTAATTCTTTGTGAATTAATACAAATGCCCCAATCAGATGAGATCCGTTGAACGTGTTACTTTCTTACAGTAATATTTTCAACCTCGATCTATGACTCTGAGAACCTTTTCTAGAACCCGTGTGTCTATGGTTGTGTAGTTGATGCCTCCGAGAAGTCTTTCTCGCATGGAAGATACGAGAACCTCACCTAGAGGAAATTCTTTTGAGGATATTATCATCATGATGAGGCTTTGTCATGGCAGTAATATCTTTGAAAGATATCCATGACTCTAGGCACCTACCCGTTTTAGAATCCTACCTGTGGAGGTTTCTTTGAGCAGTGACTGTGATCCTTGAACCGCTCACCTGGCTATTCTCAGAACTGTTTGAATTTGTGATCCTGTGATCCTGGATCTTGCATCTTGCATTGCATATCATTTGCATTGCATCTCATTTGTTGTGCATCTTGCATTCTCCTTCCTTCAGCAGTTTCTCATGTTTCTCTTTCCTTCATATCAAGTGAATCAAGCTGAGTCCTCGACACCAGTACGCAACTAGAGCCAATACAAGACGAATGATGGAGCAGATTCAACAGGAGCAAGCTACCTTCAGGGAAGAGTTGGATTCTATGAAAGGAAAGATCGACCAGATCCTCGAAGCCATCCTCGCAGCCAGAAGAGAGGAAGAACAACGTGAAGCCGCTGTTGTCGTCAACAACAATGGTCAAGGACAAGGGTCTACTGCCATCCCTTTGGTTCCAATTCTAAATCCTCATGGGATGCCGTTGAACTTCAATAACACAGCCGAAGGGAACACTTCTCATCCGACCCCAGCGCCTGGAGTTACCATTGGAGTTATCCCGCAGGTCCAGCCTACTGCTGTGCAAATACCAGTTCCTCATATCGAAGATACTCTGATGGATCAGTATGACGACGTTCAGAACTATCATGCTGCTATCCCCATTGCCAGTCTCGTTGCTGCTCAGGATTCTGAAGCCATGAAGATGTGCCGAGATCTAGCCGAGAAACTCCGAGCCATGGAGGGGCACAGTTCAAATTCTTTCAGTGCTTTAGAATTATGCTTGGTGCCTGATGTTGTCATTCCTCCCAAGTTCAAGGTGCCTGAGTTTTCGAAATACAAAGGTCTCAGTTGCCCAAACATTCATTTGAAGATGTATTGTCGCAAGATGGCTGCCTATGCCAGAGACGAAAAGCTCATGATCCATTTCTTCCAAGATAGCTTGTCTGGGGCATCACTTGAATGGTATATGCAGCTGGAACGTAATAGTGTGCGCACTTGGGCCGAGCTAGCCGATGCATTTGTCAAGCAGTACAAATACAACACCGATCTTGCTCCGAATCGTACTCAGCTTCAGAGTATGACTCAGAAGGATAGCGAATCCTTCAAGGAGTATGCGCAGCGATGGAGAGAGCTATCCGCAAGGGTGCATCCCCCTCTTGTCGGCCGTGAACTTATTGACATCTTCATGGGTACTTTACAAGGCCAGTACTACGAAAATCTGATCGGTAGTGTCTCCGCTGGATTTTCTGACTTGGTGATCGTTGGTGAGAGAATTGAAGAAGGGCTGAAGAGTGGAAAGATACCAGGAGGTTCTAACAACCAGGACAATGCCAAGAAGCCTTTCAATGGATACAAGAAGAAGGAGGGCGAAACAAATGCCATCTTTTTGCAGAAAGGGCAAGCTTCTCAACAAGCTCCCCCTCCTATGCCTTATCAAGTTCCCTATTATCAGTATCCGTATGTTGCTGCTGCGCAATATGCTCCTATGCCTTATCAACCAATTGTTCAAGCAGTGCAGGCTCAGATACCACGGCAACAAGCTCCTCAGCAACAAGCCTACAACCAGCAAGGATATCAGTATCCTCCTCAGCAACAGCAGATGCAAGCTACTCAGCAACGACAAGGTGCTCGCCCACAGCGTCCGCAGAGAACATGGAGACCAGATAGAGTCTTTGATCGTCTACCAATGACATATGCCAAAATCTTTGCTCAGTTGATGGAGAAGAAAGCTGTTGTTCCGAGAGATTTGGCTCCTCCAACCGTCATTCCTGCCGATTACGATGCAAATGCTCATTGTGAGTTTCATAAGGGCGCTCCAGGTCATACCATTGAGGACTGCAGAGCTTTCAAGCACATAATTCAAGACATGATCGACAGGGATGCTATCAACTTCAATGGGAAGTCTCCAAATATCATCAACAATCCGATGCCACCAGTCAATTAGTGCCAACATCAGATCGATTCCAGTCAAGCTCATTCCCCGAAGAAGGCAGTCATGTTGCCATTTCATTATTCGCAGTTCTTATGTTTTGTCTTTGTTTGTTTAAGTATTGTATGCTTTGAACAATTGCCATTCGTATTTGGTTTTCATTAATGTATTGTTTATGCATGTTTTGAATTAGTTATGTCGTATTCACTCATTTTCACTTATCACCTACACATTTATTCACTCCACTCTATTCACTGTTGTTTAGCTTGATTTGAGGGAGGATGATGAGAACGAGATACCCATAATTGCAAATCGTATGCTTTCAGACCGAATCTCGTCAATGATGTACAGGCATTGCTTCAATTCCCCAAAACACCGGAGATATAAGGAGTTAATCCCTAGTAAACCACTTCGAGCCTAGAAGTAGCAGTTTCCTTCGGATATTCAAACCTTTACACTCAACCTGGGGCAGGGTAGTGTTCAGTTAGTTCAATCCCGCATTCGAATCAACAAGCAAAATCTAGAAGATGGTTGTTCATCAAAGACCCATGCTATGGCAGTCACAATCCTCCAACAAAATAAAAAAAATCAAAAGTCTGCTAAGTCAAACACCTCAGAGGGGACTTAGGCAAAATCAAGGCAATCCCGATGGATTTGACAAACAAAATCAATCCATGCAAAAGTTAGGGATCAAAAACAAAAGCAAAAGAGGACCCCGAAACCCTCAACAAAAACAAAATAATATTCAGTGGCCACCCAAATCAAAAGGGGCACTGACATCCATCAAAAAACCAAAATAATGTGACTTCCACGACGAGCAAACCTTGAATCATCAAGTTTACACTGTCAAGACAAGTGTAGAATTAACTGAGTGTAGGACTGGAGATCATTAAGAAGAATGGGTGGGTACAAATCATACTTTAAGCCTAACATCCTTTGTTTCATAACCATGAACCAGAACATGTTACAACCCTCGAAAGACCTAATTGAGGCGAGGTTTATTCTGAAAGCATACTATCGCGAGGTTGCGTAACCTGACTCCTCACATGATTTCTAATCATCAGCATTGGTGTCGTTTCTCTTGATATATCTTTCACACCAATCAATTAGCAAAATGTTTGGGCTAACGGTCCATTCGTCTCACTATCACGACACTCTCAATAAATGACACACTTTTTCAAAATTTACATTGAACTTTGCATTAATATTACCATTTATGAATGTACGGTTTTAATTGCAAATCAGTGCTAGGTATTCAAGGACATCTCAATAAGGGGCAATCAGGGATGAACTTGAATTTCAATGGCGTACACGAGGCAAGATTATTTCAAAGCCCACAGGCTGGGGCAAATCATTCAAGAGCTCGAGCAGGGGAAAACCATTACCATATTCAGACTGGGGCAGAACTAAGTTACCCTGATCATCAAGCAGAGTTGCAGCCTTCTCTGAAGCAAATTCACAACGAACCACCAAGTACCCAGACTTGGGGCATCCAGAGCATCATCTTCTGCTTTAATCATGGCGTCTTCAACAAACTGCGTGTCGAGGAAGTCAATCCCTCCCACCCCCCAAAGTCCAATTCACATTGGCAGCTACCAGAGTCCACCGCGCTGACGTCTCCCTGCATTTCCAATTACCCGTCTGCAATCATGTGCATCATACGCATCGCATTCGACCGTATAAGCATCTTACATCATATGCATACCAATCATATCATACTTCCCCGGCTCTTGCATCTCCGCGCGTTAGCATTTGCATTTGCACTTCCATTCGTTATGGAATATCATTTGCATCCAGCATTAGCATATGCAAGTTAAGGTCCACGATCAATATCAAAGATTTCCAAGACCATCATCAGCCCAGTCAGGGGCATCCTCCACAAGACCGTGGATTTCTCCCACGAATTTCAAGAACTTCAAAGCAATCATCAGCCCAATCAGGGGCATTTTTGCAAGATCGTGGATTTCTCCCACGAATTTCAAGAGTTTCAAAGCAATCATCAGCCCAGTCAGGGGAAATCTTCTGCAATTGTGGGTTTCTCCTACAAAATTCGAAGTTATTCAAAGCAAGATTCAGCCCAGTCAGGGGCATTTTTCAAAGACCATGGGCGTCTCCCATGACGTATTTCAACCTTGTGGTTGATCAGAAATAAAACATTCATCCTAGTCAGGGGCATACCATTCAAAACCATGGGCGTTCCCCACGAAATTGTTCAACCTTTTGCTGGGCAAATCCAAGAAGTTCAGTACAAGATCCAACCCGAGCAGAGGCATCTTCAGCAAAACCGTGAGCATTCCTCACGAAGTTGTTCAACCTTTTGTTGAGCAAACCTAGATATCAAGACAAACTCAGCCCAGTCAGGGGCATCCTCTTCAGAGTTCATGGGCGTAACCATGAAATCATTTTGGCAAAACTATGATCTCCAAACAAGACGGTGGGCGTACCCCGTTGACTCATTTAAGTTCAATCTTCCTCTTGGGTGTTCCCTAATGAGTTGTATCCAGTAAGTGTGACCATTGTCAATTGCCTTACTATCATCCTTTTGGTGATAGTCGAACTTCGTCAGTTCAACCTAGCCTGCATCCTTTTGGTGTTGGTAGCCTTCAATTTGTGTTTGTCCTATCATCCTTTTGGTGGTAGTGGCCGGTGTGTGTTTCGCTCCGTCATCCTTTTGGTGGGGGGTCTATCATGGTCATTAATGATAGATTGTGCAATGTGTTTTGTGTTTCGCTCCGTCATCCTTTTGGTGGGGGGTCTATCATGGTCATTAATGATAGATTGTGCGATGTGTTTTGTGTTTCGCTCCGTCATCCTTTTGGTGGGGGGTCTATCATGGTCATTAATGATAGATTGTGCGATGTGTTTTGTGTTTCTCTCCCTCATCCTTTTGGTGGGGGGTCTATCATATTCATTAATGATAGATTGTGCGATCTGTGTTGTGTTTCGCTCCGTCATCCTTTTGGTGGGGGGGTCTATCATATTCATTAATGATAGGTTGTGCGATATGTTTGGTGTGTGTTTCGCTCCGTCATCCTTTTGGTGGGGGGTCTATCATGGTCATTAATGATAGATTGTGCGATATGTTTGGTGTGTGTTTCGCTCCGTCATCCTTTTGGTGGTGGGTCTATCATGGTCATTAATGATAGATTGTGCGATATGTTTGGTGTGTGTTTCGCTCCGTCATCCTTTTGGTGGGGGGTCTATCATGGTCATTAATGATAGATTGTGCGATATGTTTGGTGTGTGTTTCGCTCCGTCATCCTTTTGGTGGGGGTCTATCATGGTCATTAATGATAGATTGTGCGATATGTTTGGTGTGTGTTTCGCTCCGTCATCCTTTTGGTGGGGGGTCTATCATGGTCATTAATGATAGATTGTGGGATAGTTTGTTTGAGTTTCGCTCCATCATTCTTTTGATGGGGGGTCTATCATGGTCATTAATGATAGATTGTGCGATATGTTTGGTGTGTGTTTCGCTCCGTCATCCTTTTGGTGGGGGGTCTATCATGGTCATTAATGATAGATTGTGCGATGTGTTTATTTGTGTTTCGCTCTGTCATCCTTTTGGTGGGGGTTTATCATAGTCATTAATGATAGATTGTGCGATAGTTTGTGTGAGTTTCGCTCTGTCATCCTTTTGGTGGGGGTCTGTCATAGTCATTAATGTTAGATTGTGCGATTGTTTTTGCCCTATCATCCTTTTGGTGGTAGTGGATGGTGTGAGTTTTGCTCCGTCATCCTTTTGGTGGGGGGTCTATCATAATCATTTATGATAGATTGTGCGATAGTTTGTTGTGTTTTGCTCCATCATCCTTTTGGTGGGGGGTCTGTCATAGTCATTAATGTCAGATTGTGCGATTGTGCTTTGCTCTACCATCCTTTTTGTGGTAGTAGCCAGGTGTGTTTCATTCCATCATCCTTTTGGTGATGACGACCTTTTGCCTATTATTTACAGTTTACTCAGAGGTTTACCTCATCCAACTTTTTCGACTCTCAGGCGTCTCTCTTTCTTTCGGACAAATTCAGGGTCTTCTTTATATCTAATTGACTTCTACCTCAGGAAAACGAACGTTGTAGCAGTTTATTTCCTTAGGTTTAAGCCCATTAGATAGGGGCATCTGTCATACCCTAAATTTGTCCTACCCCTTTCGTAAATATTTTTGCATTTATTGTTTCATGCCGTTTAGACACGTGACCACTCGAAATTGGGTGTTTTTTAATTTTTTCTTTTTGACCAATTAAAGCGTGACACGTGGCCTAAGGGTATTTTCGTAAATTTTAATCTCATTTTTTATTTTCTCTTTTTCTTTTCAAATATTAAATTTCTGTATATTATTTTTGTTTTAACATTTATTTAATTTAAATAGTTTGTTTTATTATGTTTTTTTTTTGTAGAATTAAGATAGTATTTATTTTTTCTTTAGAATATATTTTATTTAAATAGTTTTTTTTAATAAGTTGTTTATAGTTTTCTATTAAATAGGTTTTTATTAATATTAGGATTTATTTAATAGATTTTTAGAATATTTTTTAGAATATTATTTGTTAGATTTAGTTTTAAATAGACTTTTATTTATTATTATTATTATCGATTTTTTAATCTATAGTTATTAGGATGTGTTTTATTAGTCTTTGGTTAATAATTAAGTCAGCTAATTAATCAACATCATCAGCACTTAAGTCAATTAGTATTTAATTAGGTCCAAGTAGTGTGCCACGTGTCGTTTGCCTATATATGCCCTTACTATTCACTTCCTCCTTCAGAAAGAACCCTAACCCTAAAACGAAAGGTCGCAGCCGCCTCCATCCCCTTCACCATTTCTTTGTTCAACATCAACCCAGATTTACAACCACAACCTTCCTGAAACTCAGAAAACTCCAAACTTCCATTTTCACCATTAACTTCCATTTTCACCATTACAAACTTACATTCCTTTATACCCAGAAACAGACCAGCAACAAACCTTCAAAGCAACTTCAGATTCAAACTCACTTTTCTCCAACTCCATCAAAACACAAACAGAAAGCCGCCGTTAATCACAAATGAACAAACTCGCTTACCCAGATTCATTAAACCATCGTCTTCCAAACTCGAACCTCCATCTTTTTTCTGAACCAATCGCACGAACTTCCTTCGAAACTCCTCTGTTCAGATCCATTTAACCCAGTCGTAAACTCCAAACAACATCACACAAAACTCACTCCATTAAAACACCTTCAATCTCGACCCATTTCAGCCCAGATTGAAAACAAAGTGGAAAAGCAGAAGAAGGGATAAAAGATCAAAATTAAAGCTGACCCGAAACCGAGTGACCGAAACGTTTACGCGAGAGAAGAGGGGATTCGAGCGGTGATATTTCTGGCGTTTCAAGAAGAGTAAACGTTGTTGTTCTACCGACCTTTGTTTTCAAGGCGAGAGAAGTTGAGTTCGACAGAGAAAGAAGATGAGAAAGGTGGATCTCGTTCGCCTTCATTTTTCACGATCCTGTTGTGTTTTTTTTTCTTTTTTTCTTTTTCTGGGAAATTATTTTCTCCTTTTGTGAAATGTCTCGCTATTTTAACAAGGTAATATGTTGAAGTGTTGGCTGTTTTCTTGGCATGGATGTTGGGCTCTTAAGCCCACGTTAATTATCCATCTATTCAAGCCCTCTGTTTCTGCTATACCCCCCTCCCTGTTTTCTTATATTTTATTTTTCTTTATTAATTAAATATTAATTGTTTTGTAAATGTTATTATTATTTTTATAAACAGCCTGTATATACATAAGTTATTTTAGATATTAATTATTTTGTAAATACTATATATATATTTGTTTTATGTATTATATTTATAGTTAGTATATTATATATTTTGTAAATAAATTTTAGTTTTATATATTTTGTTCTAACTTTTCTTTATATATATATATTTTTTATAAACTTTCTTTTTTTTTTTAATATTTAAGTTCTAGAGCTTTATTTATTCTAAAATTTCAATTTATGTTATAGTTTTTTTTAGAATTTCATTTCATTTGATAGTTTTAGTACTTTATTTTTTTAGAGTTGATTTTATTTTTCTCATTTTTGTTATTGGGCATTTTTTGCCTTATCGGTCGATGACGAAACTTCCACCGTTTAACCGTCACATTAGTGGCGTGAAACAAAGGATCCGAGACCACCTTTGTTCTTTCGATTTTATTTCGGTAAACTAACATTAAATTTAATTTCAGTCAAACATTATTCATATTATTTCATGTTATCATATTTATTCATATTATTTATTATCATATTTATTCATTCTCATTCAGCTATATTCGAAAACACTTAATAAATTATCGAAACCGTTAAAAACCAAATTGGTAGACTGTTGTATCATTGGTCATTTGCAGGTATCCTAATTTTAAGTCGTGCCCGACTTTGCTCAAGGCGTAGTTTAGGACACTAATGCACACACACGGCTTTCTCTTGGGCTACCTGACAATGAGACCCCTTTATTTCGTGCAATCCCGTGTAACTTAAATGTACCCCTCTCCCTTTCCGATGTATGTTTCGCATTTCTTTGATTATTAGTTTATCTCCTAGGAGCACCCATAGGGACTAGAGCGGATTCAAACTATTTTCAAACTAATTCTCGATTCATCATCGAGCCATTTTCAAACCTCGTAAGTCGAATGTTCATACGCATTCGCCATCGACCTATTACAAATCGACCCTTGATGCGTAAGTCAAGTCGGTCTTTTTCTTTCAAACCATTTCCACCGCACATTTTGCACGCGATAATGAGTCAAACCCTTGATCCAACGTCAAGCGGATTTTCGAAACAAATTATCAATCAACTAACAACTATCTAATCCTTTTCAAGGTGTAAAGAGTGGGTTCAAGTCTTTGAGCTTGCTTTCGGTTGTTTGGATGCGAGTTATCTTATTCGTGTGTGAGCAATTGACGCTTTTAAATAACATTAACAACCCGACGTCATTCAATTGTTGTTCAACTATCCTTCAACTACTCAACATTCCCAAGTACCATTTCAAACTCAAACAACCTCTTTTGCGATGAAAAAGAGAGTGTTCCAAGTCTTTGGTTCGCTCTCCCGATTACTTGGGGTCTGAGAAGTCTTTCTTAAGCTTCGAGTAATCGTCATCTATTCAAACTCACCCTTTCATACAACTTTATCTTCAAGATGAAAAAGAGAGTGTTCCAAGTCTTTGGTTCGCTCTCCCGATTACTTGAGGTCTAAGAAGTCTTTCTTAAGCTTCGAGTAATCGTCATCCGTACCCACTTCAAACCAATTCAATCCAGTTTCTTTCGTGGTTGTTACCACGAACTACGAACGCTCTGATTCTTCATTCATTCTTGAATGTAAGATACGTAGGCACAAGATTGCGATGATCTTGGCGAGCACAATTCCCTTCATCTTCCATTTCCCCTATCCTTTCCCGTAGTCGAACTACGACACTCTGATTTCTCATTCTCGTCCGAATGAGCATACGTAGGCACAATGGCCCCAATCCTTGGCGAGCACCCTATCCTCTAACCATTCCCTTTCCCCTAGTGTCTTTATCCTTCGCAGTATCCTTTAGCATCTAGTAGTGAGAAGAGAAGAATTAAGCTTAGCTAACATCCATTAACTCGATATAAGAGGTTCCCGTTGAGTACAACAGACGTGAGGGGTGCTAATACCTTCCCCTCGCGTAACCGACTCCCGAACCCAGGAATATGGTTGCGACGGGCGTGTTCCTTCCGCGTTTATGAGGTTTTCTCGATATTTTCCTCTCCCGTCTATTCGGGAAAAATAAAGTTCGGTGGCGACTCTTTCGAACCGCATTTCTGCGCCTTTTGCGCGAGGGTCGTATGTTCGAAATGAATTTTCGAGGTGCGACAGGTGGCGACTCTGCTGGGGAGGTATTGCTCCATGCAAGAGAGAGTCGAGCCTATCTTAGTTTGAGTTGTTAGCTTGTTGTCTTTTATTTTCTTCTCGCTTATTTGTTGGTATCCTTGTCTTGGTTACTTATGCTTGAGGCATTGTGGGGGTTGCTATGCTTATATTTATTTTGTGAGATGGCTCTACGCCCGAGTCCGAGCATAACCCTAGGATTAGGATGGTGGTTGTGTAGTGGAGACTTGCGTGGAGTCTTTCACGTTAAGTTGAAGCGAAAACCCCGCTTGGAGTAGATTCCTTGGAGATATTGTTGTTGAGGTGAGTCTTTGCCATTACAATAATGTTTTCGAGTTTGAATCGTTTATCCCAAGGACCATAAACCGTTTTATCCATTGTGGTTGGTAGTGTTAATTCTTTGTGAATTAATACAAACGCCCCGATCAGATGAGATCCCTTGAACGTGTTACTTTCTTACAGTAATATTTTCAACCTCGATCTATGACTCTGAGAACCTTTTCTAGAACCCGTGTGTCGATGGTTGTGTAGTTGATGCCTCCGAGAAGTCTTTCTCGCATGGAAGATACGAGAACCTCACCTAGAGGAAATTCTTTTGAGGATATTATCATCATGATGAGGCTTTGTCATGGCAGTAATATCTTTGAAAGATATCCATGACTCTAGGCACCTACCCGTTTTAGAATCCTACCCGTGGAGGTTTCTTTGAGCAGTGACTGTGATCCTTGAACCGTTCACCCGGCTATTTTTAGAACTGTTTGAATTTGTGATCCTGTGATCCTGGATCTTGCATCTTGCATTGCATATCATTTGCATTGCATCTCATTTGTTGTGCATCTTGCATTCTCCTTCCTTCAGCAGTTTCTCATGTTTCTCTTTCCTTCATATCAAGTGAATCAAGCTGAGTCCTCGACACCAGTACGCAACTAGAGCCAATACAAGACGAATGATGGAGCAGATTCAACAGGAGCAAGCTACCTTCAGGGAAGAGTTGGATTCTATGAAAGGAAAGATCGACCAGATCCTCGAAGCCATCCTCGCAGCCAGAAGAGAGGAAGAACAACATGAAGCTACTGCTGTCGTCAACAACAATGGTCAAGGACAAGGGTCTACTGCCATCCCTTTGGTTCCAATTCCAAATCCTCATGGGATGCCATTGAACTTCAATAACACAGCCGAAGGGAACACTTCTCATCCGACCCCAGCGCCTGGAGTTACCATTGGAGTTATCCCGCAGGTCCAGCCTACTGCTGTGCAAATACCAGTTCCTCATATCGAAGATACTCTGATGGATCAGTATGACGACGTTCAGAACTATCATGCTGCTATCCCCATTGCCAGTCCCGTTGCTGCTCAGGATTCTGAAGCCATGAAGATGTGCCGAGATCTAGCCGAGAAACTCCGAGCCATGGAGGGGCACAATTCAAATTCTTTCAGTGCTTTAGAATTATGCTTGGTGCCTGATGTTGTCATTCCTCCCAAGTTCAAGGTGCCTGAGTTTTCGAAATACAAAGGTCTCAGTTGCCCAAACATTCATTTGAAGATGTATTGTCGCAAGATGGCTGCCTATGCCAGAGATGAAAAGCTCATGATCCATTTCTTCCAAGATAGCTTGTCTGGGGCATCACTCGAATGGTATATGCAGTTGGAACGTAATAGTGTGTGCACTTGGGCCGAGCTAGCTGATGCATTTGTCAAGCAGTACAAATACAACACCGATCTTGCTCCGAATCGTACTCAGCTTCAGAGTATGACTCAGAAGGATAGCAAATCCTTCAAGGAGTATGCGCAGCGATGGAGAGAGCTATCCGCAAGGGTGCATCCCCCTCTTGTCGACCGTGAACTTATTGACATCTTCATGGGTACTTTACAAGGCCAGTACTACGAAAAGCTGATCGGTAGTGTCTCCGCTGGATTTTCTGACTTGGTGATCGTTGGTGAGAGAATTGAAGAAGGGCTGAAGAGTGGAAAGATCCCAGGAGGTTCTAACAACCAGGCCAATGCCAAGAAGCCTTTCAATGCATACAAGAAGAAGGAGGGCGAAACAAATGCCATCTTTTTGCAGAAAGGGCAAGCTTCTCAACAAGCTCCCCCTCCTATGCCTTATCAAGTTCCCTATTATCAGTATCCGTATGTTGCTGCTGCGCAATGTGCTCCTATGCCTTATCAACCAATTGTTCAAGCAGTGTAGGCTCAGATACCACGGCAACAAGCTCCTCAGCAACAAGCCTACAACCAGCAAGGATATCAGTATCCTCCTCAGCAACAGCAGATGCAAGCTACTCAGCAACGACAAGGTGCTCGCCCACAGCGTCCGCAGAGAACATGGAGACCAGATAGAGTCTTTGATCGTCTACCAATGACATATGCCAAAATATTTGCTCAGTTGATGGAGAAGAAAGCTGTTGTTCTGAGAGATTTGGCTCCTCCAACCGTCATTCCTGCCGATTACGATGCAAATGCTCATTGTGAGTTTCATAAGGGCGCTCCAGGTCATACCATTGAGGACTGCAGAGCTTTCAAGCACATAATTCAAGACATGATCGACAGGGATGCTATCAACTTCAATGGGAAGTCTCCAAGTATCATCAACAATCCGATGCCACCAGTCAATTAGTGCCAACATCAGATCGATTCCAGTCAAGCTCATTCCCCGAAGAAGGCAGTCATGTTGCCATTTCATTATTTGTAGTTCTTATGTTTTGTCTTTGTTTGTTTAAGTATTGTATGCTTTGAACAATTGCCATTCGTATTTGGTTTTCATTAATGTATTGTTTATGCATGTTTTGAATTAGTTATGTCGTATTCACTCATTTTCACTTATCACCGACACATTTATTCACTCCACTCTATTCAATGTTGTTTAGCTTGATTTGAGGGAGGATGATGAGAACGAGATACCCATAATTGCAAATCGTATGCTTTCAGACCGAATCTCGTCAATGATGTACAGGCATTGCTTCAATTCCCCAAAACACTGGAGATATAAGGAGTTAATCCCTAGTAAACCACTTCGAGCCTAGAAGTAGCAGTTTCCTTCGGATATTCAAACCTTTACACTCAACCTGGGGCAGGGTAGTGTTCAGTTAGTTCAATCCCGCATTCGAATCAACAAGCAAAATCTAGAAGATGGTTGTTCATCAAAGACCCATGCTATGGCAGTCACAATCCTCCAACAAAATAAAAAAAATCAAAAGTCTGCTAAGTCAAACACCTCAGAGAGGACTTAGGCAAAATCAAGGCAATCCCGATGGATTTGACAAACAAAATCAATCCATGCAAAAGTTAGGGATCAAAAACAAAAGCAAAAGAGGACCCCGAAACCCTCAACAAAAACAAAATAATATTCAGTGGCCACCCAAATCAAAAGGGGCACTGACATCCATCAAAAAACCAAAATAATGTGACTGCCACGACGAGCAAACCTTGAATCATCAAGTTTATACTGTCAAGACAAGTGTAGAATTAACTAAGTGTAGGACTGGAGATCATTAAGAAGAATGGGTGGGTACAAATCATACTTTAAGCCTAACATCCTTTGTTTCATAACCATGAACCAGACCACGTTACAACCCTCGAAAGACCTAATTGAGGCGAGGTTTATTCTGAAAGCATACTATCGCGAGGTTGCGTAACCTGACTCCTCACATGATTTCTAATCATCAGCATTGGTGTCGTTTCTATTGATATATCTTTCACACCAATCAATTAGCAAAATGTTTGGGCTAACGGTCCATTCGTCTCACTATCACGACACTCTCAATAAATGACACACTTTTTCAAAATTTACATTGAACTTTGCATTAATATTACCATTTATGAATGTACGGTTTTAATTGCTAATCAGTGCTAGGTATTCAAGGACATCTCAATAAGGGGCAATCAGGGATGAACTTGAATTTCAATGGCGTACACGAGGCAAGATTATTTCAAAGCCCACAGGCTGGGGCAAATCATTCAAGAGCTCGAGCAGGGGAAAACCATTACCATATTCAGACTGGGGCAGAACTAAGTTACCCTGATCATCAAGCAGAGTTGCAGCCTTCTCTAAAGCAAATTCACAGCGAACCACCAAGTACCCAGACTTGGGGCATCCAGAGCATCATCTTCTGCTTCAATCATGGCATCTTCAACAAACTGCGTGTCGAGGAAGTCAATCCCTCCCACCCCCCAAAGTCCAATTCACATTGGCAGCTACCAGAGTCCACCGCGCTGACGTCTCCCTGCATTTCCAATTACCGGTCTGCAATCATATGCATCATACGCATCGCATTCGACCGTATAAGCATCTTACATCATATGCATATCAATCATAGCATACTTCCCCGGCTCTTGCATCTCCGCGCGTCAGCATTTGCATTTGCACTTCCATTCGTTATGGAATATCATTTGCATCCAGCATTAGCATATGCAAGTTAAGGTCCAGGATCAATATCAAAGATTTCCAAGACCATCATCAGCCCAGTCAGGGGCATCCTCCACAAGACCGTGGATTTCTCCCACGAATTTCAAGAACTTCAAAGCAATCATCAGCCCAATCAGGGGCATTTTTGCAAGATTGTGGATTTCTCCCACGAATTTCAAGAGTTTCAAAGCAATCATCAGCCCAGTCAGGGGAAATCTTCTGCAATTGTGGGTTTCTCCTACAAAATTCGAAGTTATTCAAAGCAAGATTCAGCCCAGTCAGGGGCATTTTTCAAAGACCATGGGCGTCTCCCATGACGTATTTCAACCTTGTGGTTGATCAGAAATAAAACATTCATCCTAGTCAGGGGCATACCATTCAAAACCATGGGCGTTCCCCACGAAATTGTTCAACCTTTTGCTGGGCAAATCCAAGAAGTTCAGTACAAGATCCAACCCGAGCAGAGGCATCTTCAGCAAAACCGTGAGCATTCCTCACGAAGTTGTTCAACCTTTTGTTGAGCAAACCTAGATATCAAGACAAACTCAGCCCAGTCAGGGGCATCCTCTTCAGAGTTCATGGGCGTAACCATGAAATCATTTTGGCAAAACTATGATCTCCAAACAAGACGGTGGGCGTACCCCGTTGACTCATTTAAGTTCAATCTTCCTCTTGGATGTTCCCTAATGAGTTGTATCCAGTAAGCGTGACCATTGTCAATTGCCTTACTATCATCCTTTTGGTGATAGTCGAACTTCGTCAGTTCAACCTAGCCTGCATCCTTTTGGTGTTGGTAGCCTTCAATTTGTGTTTGTCCTATCATCCTTTTGGTGGTAGTGGCCGGTGTGTGTTTCGCTCCGTCATCCTTTTGGTGGGGGGTCTATCATGGTCATTAATGATAGATTGTGCAATGTGTTTTGTGTTTCGCTCCGTCATCCTTTTGGTGGGGGGTCTATCATGGTCATTAATGATAGATTGTGCGATGTGTTTTGTGTTTCGCTCCGTCATCCTTTTGGTGGGGGGGTCTATCATGGTCATTAATGATAGATTGTGCGATGTGTTTTGTGTTTCGCTCCCTCATCCTTTTGGTGGGGGGTCTATCATATTCATTAATGATAGATTGTGCAATCTGTGTTGTGTTTCGCTCAGTCATCCTTTTGGTGGGGGGTCTATCATATTCATTAATGATAGATTGTGCGATATGTTTGGTGTGTGTTTCGCTCCGTCATCCTTTTGGTGGGGGGTCTATCATGGTCATTAATGATAGATTGTGCGATATGTTTGGTGTGTGTTTCGCTCCGTCATCCTTTTGGTGGGGGGTCTATCATGGTCATTAATGATAGATTGTGCGATATGTTTGGTGTGTGTTTCGCTCCGTCATCCTTTTGGTGGGGGGTCTATCATGGTCATTAATGATAGATTGTGCGATGTGTTTATTTGTGTTTCGCTCTGTCATCCTTTTGGTGGGGGTCTATCATAGTCATTAATGATAGATTGTGCGATAGTTTGTGTGAGTTTCGCTCTATCATCCTTTTGGTGGGGGGTCTGTCATAGTCATTAATGTCAGATTGTGCGATTGTGTTTGCCCTATCATCCTTTTGGTGGTAGTGGCTGGTGTGAGTTTCGCTCCGTCATCCTTTTGGTGGAGGGTCTATCATAATCATTTATGATAGATTGTGCGATAGTTTGTTGTGTTTTGCTCCATCATCCTTTTGGTGGGGGGTCTATCATAGTCATTAATGTCAGATTGTGCGATTGTGCTTTGCTCTACCATCCTTTTTGTGGTAGTAGCCAGGTGTGTTTCATTCCATCATCCTTTTGGTGATGACGACCTTTTGCCTATTATTTACAGTTTACTCAGAGGTTTACCTCATCCAACTTTTTCGACTCTCAGACGTCTCTCTTTCTTTCGGACAAATTCAGGGTCTTCTTTATATCTAATTGACTTCTACCTCAGGAAAACGAACGTTGTAGCAGTTTATTTCCTTAGGTTTAAGCCCATTAGATAGGGGCATCTGTCATACCCTAAATTTGTCCTACCCCTTTCGTAAATATTTTTGCATTTATTGTTTCATGCCATTTAGACACGTGACCACCCGAAATTGGGCGTTTTTTAATTTTTTTCTTTTTGACCAATTAAAGCGTGACACGTGGCCTAAGGGTATTTTTGTAAATTTTAATCTCATTTTTTATTTTCTCTTTTTCTTTTCAAATATTAAATTTCTGTATATTATTTTTGTTTTAACATTTATTTAATTTAAATAGTTTGTTTTATTATGTTTTTTTTTGTAGAATTAAGATAGTATTTATTTTTTCTTTAGAATATATTTTATTTAAATAGTTTTTTTTAATAAGTTGTTTATAGTTTTCTATTAAATAGGTTTTTATTAATATTAGGATTTATTTAATAGATTTTTAGAATATTTTTTAGAATATTATTTGTTAGATTTAGTTTTAAATAGACTTTTATTTATTATTATTATTATCGATTTTTTAATCTATAGTTATTAGGATGTGTTTTATTAGTCTTTGGTTAATAATTAAGTCAGCTAATTAATCAACATCATCAGCACTTAAGTCAATTAGTATTTAATTAGGTCCAAGTAGTGTGCCACGTGTCGTTTGCCTATATATGCCCTTACTATTCACTTCCTCCTTCAGAAAGAACCCTAACCCTAAAATGAAAGGTCGCAGCCGCCTCCATCCCCTTCACCATTTCTTCGTTCAACATCAACCCAGATTTACAACCACAACCTTCCTGAAACTCAGAAAACTCCAAACTTCCATTTTCACCATTAACTTCCATTTTCACCATTACAAACTTACATTCCTTTATACCCAAAAACAGACCAGCAACAAACCTTCAAAGAAACTTCAGATTCAAACTCACTTTTCTCCAACTCCATCAAAACACAAACAGAAAGCCGCCGTTAATCACAAATGAACAAACTCGCTTACCCAGATTCATTAAACCATCGTCTTCCAAACTCGAACCTCCATCTTTTTTCTGAACCAATCGCACGAACTTCCTTCGAAACTCCTCTGTTCAGATCCATTTAACTCAGTCGTAACCTCCAAACAACATCACACAAAACTCACTCCATTAAAACACCTTCAATCTCGACCCATTTCAGCCCAGATTGAAAACAAAGTGGAAAAGCAGAAGAAGGGATAAAAGATCAAAATCAAAGTTGACCCGAAACCGAGTGACCGAAACGTTTACGCGAGAGAAAAGGGGATTCGAGTGGTGATATTTCTGGCGTTTCAAGAAGAGTAAACGTTGTTGTTCTACCGACCTTTGTTTTCAAGGCGAGAGAAGTTGAGTTCGACAGAGAAAGAAGATGAGAAAGGTGGATCTCGTTCGCCTTTGTAAATACTATATATATATTTGTTTTATGTATTATATTTATAGTTAGTATATTATATATTTTGTAAATAAATTTTAGTTTTATATATTTTGTTCTAACTTTTCTTTATATATATATTTTTTATAAACTTTCTTTTTCTTTTTTTTTAATATTTAAGTTCTAGAGCTTTATTTATTCTAAAATTTCAATTTATGTTATAGTTTTTTTTAGAATTTCATTTCATTTGATAGTTTTTGTACTTTATTTTTTTAGAGTTGATTTTATTTTTCTCATTTTTGTTATTGGGCATTTTTTGCCTTATCGGTCGATGACGAAACTTCCACTGTTTAACCGTCACATTAGTGGCGTGAAACAAAGGATCCGAGACCACCTTTGTTCTTTCGATTTTATTTCGGTAAACTAACATTAAATTTAATTTCAGTCAAACATTATTCATATTATTTCATGTTATCATATTTATTCATATTATTTATTATCATATTTATTCATTCTCATTCAGCTATATTCGAAAACACTTAATAAATTATCGAAACCGTTAAAAACCAAATTGGTAGACTGTTGTATCATTGGTCATTTGCAGGTATCCTAATTTTAAGTCGTGCCCGACTTTGCTCAAGGCGTAGTTTAGGACACTAATGCACACACATGGCTTTCTCTTGGGCTACCTAACAATGAGACCCCTTTATTTCGTGCAATCTCGTGTAACTTAAATGTACCCCTCTCCCTTTCCGATGTATGTTTCTCATTTCTTTGATTATTAGTTTATCTCCTAGGAGCACCCATAGGGACTAGAGCGGATTCAAACTATTTTCAAACTAATTCTCGATTCATCGTCTAGCCATTTTCAAACCTCGTAAGTCGAATGTTCATACGCATTCGCCATCAACCTATTACAAATCGACCCTTGATGCGTAAGTCAAGTCGGTCTTTTTCTTTCAAACCATTTCCACCGCACATTTTGCACGCGATAATGAGTCAAACCCTTGATCCAACGTCAAGCGGATTTTCGAAACAAATTATCAATCAACTAACAACTATCTAATCCTTTTCAAGGTGTAAAGAGTGGGTTCAAGTCTTTGAGCTTGCTTTCGGTTGTTTGGATGCGAGTTATCTTATTCGTGTGTGAGCAATTGACGCTTTTAAATAACATTAACAACCCGACGTCATTCAATTGTTGTTCAACTATCCTTCAACTACTCAACATTCCCAAGTACCATTTCAAACTCAAACAACCTCTTTTGCGATGAAAAAGAGAGTGTTCCAAGTCTTTGGTTCGCTCTCCCGATTACTTGGGGTCTGAGAAGTCTTTCTTAAGCTTCGAGTAATCGTCATCTATTCAAACTCACCCTTTCATACAACTTTATCTTCAAGATGAAAAAGAGAGTGTTCCAAGTCTTTGGTTCGCTCTCCCGATTACTTGAGGTCTAAGAAGTCTTTCTTAAGCTTCGAGTAATCGTCATCCGTACCCACTTCAAACCAATTCAATCCAGTTTCTTTCGTGGTTGTTACCACGAACTACGAACGCTCTGATTCTTCATTCATTCTTGAATGTAAGATACGTAGGCACAAGATTGCGATGATCTTGGCGAGCACAATTCCATCCATCTTCCATTTCCCCTATCCTTTCCCGTAGTCGAACTACGACGCTCTGATTTCTCATTCTCGTCCGAATGAGCATACGTAGGCACAAGGGCCCCAATCCTTGGCGAGCACCCTATCCTCTAACCATTCCCTTTCCCCTAGTGTCTTTATCCTTCGCAGTATCCTTTAGCATCTAGTAGTGAGAAGAGAAGAATTAAGCTTAGCTAACATCCATTAACTCGAATTAAGAGGTTCCCGTTGAGTACAACGGACGTGAGGGGTGCTAATACCTTCCCCTTGCGTAACCGACTCCCGAACCCAGGAATATGGTTGCGAAGGCCGTGTTCCTTCCGCGTTTATTAGGTTTTCTAGATATTTTCCTCTCTCGTCTATTCGGGAAAAATAAAGTTCGGTGGCGACTCTGTCGAACGGCATTTCCGCGCCTTTTGCGCGAGGGTCGTATGTTCGAAATGAACTTTCGAGGTGCGACACATAGGCACAAGATGCGAGTTTTGGTGAGTATACTTAGGACTAACCCCTTTAGGTCCTTCTCTTTACCTTTTAACCCTTAGCATTACCCTTAAGTAGATAACCTTTAGCAATAACACATTTTAAAACAAGAGGTTCATGTAGAGTACTACAGAAGTTTAGGATGTTAATACCTTCTCTAAGCTTAACCAACCCCCGAACCCTAAATCTTTCCCTGCATTGTGCTTACGATGCATAAATAGGTTTTTTTCTTTCTTTAACCTTTTTTACAGATAAATCAAAGACCAGTTGTGAATGAATTAATATTCAAATTAATTCATAATTTGACATCTAATTCTCACTGCGACAAGGTGGTGAATTAAGTAAATGCATTTTTGGTGAGGGAACTTGGGAAGTACTTCAATTTTAAATCTTTGTTGTTTGCTTTGTCGCCAGCTTCGGTTTGGTATCTGGCAACATGTTCGACGGTGGACTCCTCGGTCTCTCTGGAGAATTTGGTAAACTTTGGCACTATCCACCCTCTAGGCAATTCTGTTTGCAAAATAAAGTCTGGTAGTGGAGACGTATATGTTGGTTGTCGAAGGCCTGGGTTCTCCCCATTGTGAACCATAATTCGTTCCACCATGGCTTCTAAGTTGGGTTGACCAGCCATGGCTTCGTGTCGAGCCTGTCTGACCACATAGTCTGAGTCCTGGTTTCTATGAACTACAACAACAAAAGGCCTTTGGGACACCTTGAGTGTGTATTCAACCTCATGGGGTTGCTGGTTAATTTTCTCGTCGAAGACTTTGTCTTGTCGAATTCGTGTCTCCAGACGAGGTGGCAGCGTCTGTCGACCCAGGACCCTAGGAGGGCCTAAAAAATCACCTATTCGCGTCAACTGAGTTGCTAATTGTTGGTAACTTTGAGTCGAATCATGTATTAGTGGTCTTAATATGGAGTCAGTTTGTTGGGTCAACATGTGGACCATTTCATGATTACTTTCGTCCATCTGCTGCCTCATGACGGCGACCGAAATTGACGTGAAAGTTGGAAACGAAAGTGATGGAACACTAAACCCTGGGGGCCTAGTAACTTGGTTTGCCAAAGGCCCTAACGCCTGATATAGAGAAAAAGTTGACGAAGATCTTTTCCAAAAGAGTGGGCCGCTGTGATGCAGGCTCGACATGAACTATATCTTCATCCCAAAGGCCCAGGGCGTGGACATTGTGAAACTAGGCATCTATTGCCCCTCAGTTCTTGTCACCATAGGCCTAGGTTCAGGCCGACGTGGCGTCACGATAGAACTATTATGAACAGTCGAAATCATAGATACAACATCAGCGTTAACGTCGGTTGTTTGAGTCACAACCGCATTTCCCTCCAAGGATGGTTCTTCATTTGGACGTGGTATCACCATCTTACCACTGTGCAGATGCATACACCCAAACCAACGGGTCCCACCAGGTGTGCCAATTTGTTCGCACGCAGTTTTCGCGCGAACAACCTCTGACCTCCTAAAGCGGGTTTACTTGCAGGACCGGCCAAACAAGTCCCAGAACTCTAGTTTGCAATGTATGGAATGGTGTTATTTAGAGTAAGATGAAAATAAATTCTAGCAAGACTGTGTAAATTAAGTATAGAGGAATGCGTAAACAAGAAGAAAAAAAAACAACAAGACAAGAAACTTTAAAGTTGATGATATAAATTGCTTATTAAGAGGAAAGGTGGACGCGATCATACATTTTGTAGGAATGAATACTCATTTCTCTTAACGCTTGGTACTCAGATTGTTTTTCCCTTACAATGTTACAAAATGCGCCTCCCCTCTAAAATGAAACTGGGCATTGCCTTAAATAGAAAAATAAAATAACTGGCATGTTGAAGTTGGTGGCGCCACGTGTCCTCCCACCACTTTTGTAACCTCCCACGTTTTCATCTTTCCAATCTGTTTCCCGCTCAAATATTTTCCTTCTTTGTGTTGGCCTCTTTTTCCACCAGTTCAACCTTGTCGACCGAACCTGCCTGAGTCGACCCACCAGCCTTCTTATGTTGGCGTCGGCTTACCTTATTTCCTTCACCATCTTTCCCAGCCTGTCGACCCACAAGCTAGTCTTTGTATCGCCTCTCTTTAATCGAAACTTCTAGCCAACAGATATATAGTAATGTGTATATTTATTAAATTTTGTTTAATATAGGCACTAGTTGTGATAAAAATTCAATACAATCTTATAAAACAAATATCTATAACAATGATAAAATTTCAAGCTCCATACAATCACATAATTAAATAAAATAAAATATTTAAAGTGTATAAAAATAAAAATAAATATAAAAAGAGAATCCCATATTTTATCAATTAATTAAAAACATAATACAAACTAACTTTATTTTATTTTTACTATAGTAAAAAATCAATTTTGGCAGCAGTATATTGTGTCATAAATACTTAAATAATTTCAATTAATTTTTTAAATTTTCAGTTTTTTAATTTGAGAGTATAAGAGGATAAATAATTATCCTAAAATAAATATCCAACTAAAATTTATCCGTTTCAAATTTGAATGAAAAAATTTGTTAAAAAGCAATTATAAAATAATTTAGGCTCTGGCGGTTTTCGGTGAATGTTAGGCGATTTTCAGTAAATTCTTTGTTTTAGGTCAATTAATGGTTGAAGCTTGTTGGGGGAGGTTTTCACTAAGGAGCATTGAATATTGTAGGACTTCTTTATTGATCAACACCTTTGTGAAAGACACACGACATATTCACCCAAAACCTTAAGGTGATAGGTGTATGGATTCTCCCACTTATAAATGCTCGAGTCACTACTCACACTTGTTATACTTAACACTCCCCCTCAAGTGTGAGTCCAAAATGCTCCCCCTCAAGTGTGAGTCCACAATACTCACCCTCAAGTGGAAACTCTTATCCACATACACTTGTACCGCCGCTGACACCCATTTCCTGGGCAATTCAATACACCTCTTCTTGGGTATTTTGATTTCAACGGGACACCTCTTCTTAGGCATTTTGATATAAGTAAGTTGGTCCCTTTACTCTAACCAGGCTCATTATACCATTTTTTGAGGAGATTTCACTAGGGAGCATTGAACATTGGGTCAAGAGCAACACAAGTAAGAGACACACCACATAATCACCCAAAACCTTAAGGTGATAGGTGTATAGGTTCTCCCACTTATAAATGCTCAAGTCACCATATTCCTATCTAATCTAGGACTATTATCCACACTACTCACACTTTTTATACTTAACACTCCCCTCAAGTGTGAGTTCATAATGCTCCCCCTCATGTGGAAACTTTTTTGTCCACATATATTTGTATCACCGTTGACACCTATTAATAGGCACCTCTTACTAGGCATTTCAATACACCTATTCCTAGGCATTACGATTTCAACGGGAAGGTGACCTTCGATTTATCAATCAAATTAGAATCTTGGAGCGAAGAATAGCACCAGGGGCAATGTAATCGAAGGTAATGAGGAAGCGATTAAAGAAAACAAAGAAGAGGCAAAATCCCTAGAAGAACCAAAAACCCTAAAAGATGAAGGTGATTTGAACAAGCAATCTAATGAAGCAGAGGAACCACCGAAGAAACTCTAGGTATATGTCATAAGTGGAAATCAAATCCCTGAGAATGGAATGGCTATCAAATTTGTGGCTCCAAAGTTGTGTAAGGGGAAATCAAAATCAAAATTGAAGAAGCAGATGTGGAATCAGAGGTAAAATACCAGAAATCTTCACTTATCATGTATGTGTTAGGTAGAGAGTTAAGTATGAATATTGTGAAACAATATATCATAAGATTCTAAAATTTTATCCAACTGCCGAAAATTTACTATCATGATGAAGGTTATTTTCTGCTCAGATTCCAATCATTCAAAGATAGGGACACCATTCTTACGAGAGGGCCCTATACAATACAGAATATGCCAATGGTATTGAGAGAATGAAGTCCTGATTTTGATTTCAAAAAAGACATGTTAAGAACACTTCCTATATGGATTAAATCACCATAGTTACCACTAGTGTTGTGGCGTGCTAAAAGTCTGGGTAAGATAGGTAGTGTGCTAGGGAAACCTCTATTCACAGGAAAATGTGCAACCAATAAATGCTAAAATACTAGTAGAGATTGATATCACACAAAAAACCAAGGAAAGCATCATCATAAGAAACAATAAAGGGAAGCACTTCAGCCAACCAGTTGAATATGAGTGGAAGCCAAAATATTATGAGTTGTGTCAAAATATTGGGCACCAATGTAACAAAAAGGAGAAAAAATAACCAAGCAAGGAATGACATATTAAACCCCCTGAGGAACCAGAGATACCAAATTTCAAGGAATCAGCAACATCTTCAACAATAGAGAACTAAGAGAATACCACCTAGAAACTAGGAAAGACAAATGGGAGGAACAAAGAAAAAAATGTCATCATAGAGAACGCCCTTAAGAAGATTGATGAAATAACTTTTCAAAATGGGTTTGAAACACTAAAGATTTGGAGCGATCCTTTAGTGAACAATCACAAGGGACAATGATTATTTCTTGGAATGTGAGGGGGCTAAATAATCCAGATAAGTGTAGAGAGATAGGCTCCCATCTCAATAACATGAAACCTAAGATAACAATATTTATTGAAACTAGAGTTAAATATAATAAAGCAACGACTATTAGAAAGAAGTTGGGTAAAAAATGGACAATCCTAGATAATTACACAAAGCATAAAAATGGAAGAATTTGGGTGTTATAGGACCCTAATAAAGTAAAGATTAAGTATGTGTCTTGCACAACAATTGATTCATTATGGAATTTACACGATGAGTGGAGACTTGAAGGCATGGTGTTCTACCGTATATGCTTTCAATACATTGGAGAAAAGGAAAAACCTTTTAAAAGACATAGAGGAGATTCACCAACAAGTGAGAGAACTTTGGTTTTCGATGGGTGACTCCAACAATATTCTCAAAGCCCGAGACAGAACTGGTGGCAACCCAGTCCATGAAGCCGAGTTCACTGATATTGTCTAAATGATGGAAAGAACTAAGCTTGACGAGAAAGAAAGCAATGGATAATATTATACTTGGTGTAACAAACATGTCAAATGCATAATATACTCAAGAATCGACAGGGTGCTTGGTAACCTTGACTGGTAATAACAAAATACAAACATAAATTTGAAGATCATGGAACCTGGGGTATTAGACCATGCCTTGCTTTGCTTGCAAGGTAATGAGCAGATCCACCCCAAGAAGAAGAACTTTAAATTTCAAAATGCAGTTAAAGAGATGAAGGGTTTCCAAAATATGGTAATAGATAACTAGAATCAAAGGCTCCTAAGTGATGTTATATATACCTTATGGAGGAAACTTCAGAGACTGCAACCATCCATCAATAGCTTTAGTAAACCAATAAATGGAGTGCAAATGCAGTTAGAGAAAGCTAGGAAGGAGTTAAGGGAGGTTCAACAAGATTTATCTCAAGATAAGATGAATGTCCAAAAAATTGAGAAAGTGAAAATGTACAAATATGAGGTTCTCACCTAGAGTAATATGGAGGAAAAAGTGTTGAGACAAAGAGCTAGGATTGATTGGCTGCAGTTTGGAGATGGCAATAATGCCTATTTTCATGCAACCCTAAAATTAAAGCATGAGCACTCAAATGAATACTTTGTGGACCAATGATGGAACCATGCTGACAACTCAAATGGAGATTGAAAAGGAAGTCTTAGGTTTTTATGGAGACCTAGTGGGAACAACTGCTAGAAATCTTAAAGGTATTGACTTAGTGGCAATGAGACAAGGCAAACAACTGACTATGGAGCAAAGAGACTACCTTATATCCCAATTTATCGACGAGGAAATATTACAAGTCCTCAAAGGTATAAATGATCTAAAATATCCTGGCATAAATGTCTATGGAGCTAGATTTTTTAAAGTAACTTAGGACACTACTAAAAGGGATGTGATAAATGCAGTGAAAGAATTCTTCAATAATGAAAAAATGTACAAATCTATTAATAACACATTGGTGACTCTCATCTCTAAGACTGATGCAACCAAGAGAGACAAGGAATATAGGTCTATATCCTATTGTACACCAATCTACAAGATTATCTCCAAGATCATGACAAGTAGAATAGGAAAAGTCATTCCTAGTATTATTCATCATAGCCAATCTGCATTTGTTCCAGGTCAACACATACATGACCACATCATATTAGCCTATGAGTTCATCCCTAGGTGTATGATGTAGATGAACCTCCAAAAAGCCGATGATATAATTGAGTAGAGGGCTCTAGAAGATATTTTAAGTGAGCTCAACTTTTCTAGTAAGTTTCACTACAACAAATAACGTTTTTCATGACAAATCTTTCACCTTGAACAATAGAAAATTGAGGTATAAAGCCAAGACACGCTATTTTTCATTATTTAAAAAAAACATACATTCCCTTGGTTTTTCATAACATCGAGGTGAAAAAACAACTCAGTATAAGTTTTGATTCTCATCTATCGCAGTTTATGGTTTTATTTGCTTACAAGTGAAAACAAAATGTTCTAACCCTTCAGTTTTCTATTTAACCGAGACATAAAATAATAAGATTTTAAAAGCACTCGTTAAACATACTTTATCTTAATCCTTACTAATATGAAGCCGCCCCAAACTCACAAGCATCATTACTTGGGATGGATTGCAAGACATAAAAAATATTCAATGTTCTTCTATCTTTGAACAAAATATTTTTTCTGCTTTTGCAATTTATCTCACATAATGGTGTTGATGTTGTTGTTGTATTTTTGGAATAACCCTCAATTAAAGAAGGGAGCTCAACCTTTGTGATGCGTCCGCAAGTGCACGGAAATATCAAAGTAATATAAAAGATTGTCGAACCCACAGAGACCAATGTCAATCTACCGTTATCTATTATTACGGCATAAAGCTAAGGCTAATGGAATTAGGAAAGCTGAATGCAAATGAAATTAAATGCAAAGGAAATAAATATAATTGGTTTAAAGAAAAAGAGGTAAAGGGATATCGGTATGCAAGGAATTGGTTATCGGGGATTCGACAGGTCGCCGGTGCTTTTTACTCTTTGCAAACACTTTTCAGGAGAAAATACTCGTTTAAAGACCTCTTCCTCACGATGGTTGTTGACTCGGGTCATAATTCTAAGGCGGAATGTAAGCTCTCGCAGTCCCATTCGGGGTTAAAACTACTTTTTGAAAACAAATAGATTCTGATTTCTTTTAAAGCGCTTTCGCTGTGTTTAAAATTAATGCCTAGTTTTTACTATCTGGTTTGAATCCCAACTTTCGCGTGTCGATTCGTTCCTTAATGAATTTCCCACTGTCGTGACGAAACTACTGTAAATAATTTCTCGTTGCCGCGACGAAGGTTTATTTAGAAATTATGATTAAAAACTACGGCCAGAAAGGTAGTTTGTAAGAAGGTAAGGTGCACTGGGTATTATCAAATCCCATATACTAATTCGGTTACATACCGATAAAACTAATTTAGCTAGACATGATAATTAATGCAAACATAAACAAACAATAGCAGCAGAATAATATAACACGCATACTGACAGAAATAAAATAATAATTCAATTAATAAAAACCTGTAAATCGTACTGATCTCGAATCCTTGAGTAATCCTCCACAATGTCGGCAGGATTCTACTTTGGCGAGAATTAAAAGGTACAGGAAGAAAATACAATGTTCTGAACTAAAGGAAAATGGAAAGGAAATAAAAGAAAACAATAAAACTGGGAAAAATAGCTTCGGTAGAAATCTTGGCAGCACTTCGATACCTCGAAGCCTCCCCCCTAAACTCTGAATCTAAGGCTTATTTATAGGAGATAATTCATTTTTCAACTTCCAGAGATCATGGGTGAGTTATGGAGAGAGTGGGGGTAACTTCTAGTAGTGGGCAGTGAGTGGAGAAAGTGTAGGAAGAAATCTTAGAGAGAGTGATCGTGGCAAAAACTGATTTGAACGTTAAATGATATTTCGTCTGCGTGACGCTCGTAATGGAACGTGACGGTCTTCATACGCATGACGGTCGTAATGGACCTGTGACGACCGTCATATCAGCAAAATCCATTTTTTTTTGTTTTTCTTCTCTCTTTTCCTTCCATTTCTTCTTCTTTTCTTTCTTTAATCTAAATTCTCCCCAATCTGCAAAACAAAGTAAATTAATCATATAATAGAACATAAATCAAGATAAATTAATAATAGTCACAAATAAATGCATGTAAATCAAGCCAAATAAACGATATGATTTTGCGTTATCAAACACCCTCACACTTAAACCATTGCTTGTCCTCAAGCAATCAGCCAACACGTTAAAAATTAATAAATATAGTTCGAAACAAAAACATGATGAGACTTTAATCATATGTGGCTTCTAGGCTAATGTTAGATCGATAGGTACTAAATATCAATACCAAGGATACCGTAACGACACAATTTCAAAAACTCCCTACTTATGCAAACCAATCGGAATCATGCCATTATAACTCAACCTATATCTCATGCTCTCTTTCACCCCATTTCATTAAAGTGCAATCACATTAAGCCCGTTATCCATACACATTCATGGCAAGTAAACCTGTTAGTGACTATGATCTCGACGCTATTTCATTTTTTCTCTGCAAATATGCTTAAGCATCAATTGAACTTAAAGAGTTTGTATCGTTAGGCTAAGTGCTCGGGTGAGGAGCACCTAACTTAGAAGGAACATGTCTTTTTCTTCATAATTTTTTTCTTTCTTAATTTCTCATTTTACACTAGAGATCATACACTTATTTGCATCAGTTTCTTACTTAGTGTGTTTAGGATGGTGCTGACTGCTTAAATAAACTACTTAGGGATTACTACAAGAACCTAGAGCTTTAAGGTTTCGGCATAATGGGTACTCAAATTGATTTTGCATATTTAGGGGGTTAAGGGTGTCAGGGCGGTATCAATTTTATCAAAACTTTCCCACGTTTTTCTAACATAGCCTGGACAGCCTATATACTTTCAGAGAACCATGTCATGAATCGAAGCAAAAATTTGTAGGAGGTTAGAATTTTGAAATTTTGAAATTTTTGGGGAAATTGAATAACAAGCGAAAACCACGCATAAAGACTCGACAGCACATGCAAAGACTTTGACATAATGTTAAAAATAGATAAAAATTTCTAGAAGCATGAAATAAAATGTAAAACAATAGATAAAAATTCCTAGAAGCATGAAATAAAATGTAAAACAATAGAGTTCCTCCCCCACACTTAAACTAAACATTGTCCTCAATGTTTTAGTAAAAGGTGGAAAAGGAAAGATAGAACCTGTATGAATGATACTGCTCTTGCTATCCTTGTCTTTGTTGATCACTTCTACTTCGGCGGCGGGCATTTTGAGATACCTTTGTTTGTGTAATTCTCGAACCAGCTCATCATGTTTCTCGCGTCAAGAGGAAGTACTCATCATCAGTGTTCCCACAAGTAGCGACACTCGTAGGAATGTCCGTGGGCATAGCTCATCTTCTCAGATCGTCATCTAGAGAGTTTTTGCTTAGATATAGCTAAAGAGTTACAAGCGATACATTTCTTTATTTTCTTCAAATTTAAACAAACAAATTAAAATAAAGACTTTGTGGGTTGCCTCCCACACAGTGCTTTGTTTAACGTCGATAGCTTGACGGCCAAGGAGTGCAAGTACTCATGGTGGCTCTTTCGAGAATGGTTCATCGCTCGAACTTTGAATGGTCTTCGGTTTCCATGGCCACTTATCAAGTCATCTCTCATATCCCTCACCTTTTCTTTTCTTTCTTTTATAGGTGGTTCATTGTTTTGAACTTATGGTGGTGGTTCTGGATCTATCCTAAGTATCAGTTTTTCAAATTTAGGCTTAGCCATTTCATCCACCACCTCAAAAGTTAATCTTACCCTTTTAACAGTAATGATGACCCTAGTTTCACGGTCCTCGAATTTTCTTTTCCTATGAGGGACCTTAGACAAAGGTGCATTGGTGTGGGTATTTTCCAGTACCTCCACATATGTTTTGGATTTGGAGTTTACCTTATCTTCCACATCCCTTTGTGGGAATGAAATAGGTGGGGTATAGGGAGGAGGGGTAACAATAGGTGCTTCCTTCTCTACCTCTTCGACAACCTCCCTTTCGGGTGGTGTCGGTGGATTTTTCTCAATAATTATGCTTGTCTCACCAAAACTCTCCTCAGACTCATCATCACTCTCCCTAGGATCTTCTATTTGTTCTTCATTACTAGTGGTTACAACATTCACATGGCTCTCAGGGAAGGGTCCTAGAGATGTTTGTGTAAGCAAAGAGGTTTGAGTCTCCAAAGCCTTGCTGTGAGTCGCAAGGGAATCGACTATAATGCTCATCTGCTTAAGGTCTTCATCAATTTGGAGATGTTGTTTTCTAAAATCTTCATTTTGGAGAGTTTGTGTCTCCACAAAGCGCTCCATCATAGATTCTATCCTAGAGTGAGTAAACGTCTCTTCGAATTCTTCTAGTAATAGTTCAAGGTTGGATGTATCGAAATCTTGCGTTTCCTCAAAACATTGGGAGTCGTCATCGTAGAGGGAGTTTGGGTGAGAATGCGTCGTATTGAAATCTTCTAATAATATTTCGAGGTCCGATTTAAACGGATCTTTTGGTTCCTCGAAATATTGGGGGTGGTAGTTATAAGGGAAATATGGGTTATACTTTATGATTTAGATAAGAGTGCCTTAGTCTATACTATGCAACAACGGAATCACAATATTGACTGTTGGTCCCCGGCAACGGCGCCAAAAACTTGATGTGTCCCCAAGTGCACAGAAATATTGAAGTAATATAAAAGATTGTCGAACCCACAGAGACCAATGTCAATCTACCATTATCTATTATTAAGGTGTAAAGCTAAGGCTAATGGAATTAGGAAAGCTGAATGCAAATGAAATTAAATGCAAAGGAAATAAAGATAATTGGTTTAAAGAAAAAGAGATAAAGGGATATCGGTATGCAAGGAATTGGTTATCGGGGATTCGACAGGTCGCCGGTGCTTTTTACTCTTTGCAAACACTTTTCAGGAGAAAATACTCGTTTAAAGACCTCTGCCTCACGATGGTTGTTGACTCGGGTCATAATTCTAAGGCGGAATGTACGCTCTCGCAGTCCCATTCGGGGTTAAAACTACTTTTTGAAAACAAATAGATTCTGATTTCTTTTAAAGCGCTTTCGCTGTGTTTAAAATTAATGCCTAGTTTTTACTATCTGGTTTGAATCCCAGCTTTCGCATGTCGATTCGTGCCTTAATGAATTTCCCATTGTCATGGCGAAACTACTGTAAATAATTTCTCGCTGCCGCGACGAAGGTTTATTTAGAAATTATGATTAAAAACTACGGCCAGAAAGGTAGTTTGTAAGAAGGTAAGGTGCACTGGGTATTATCGAATCCCATATACTAATTCGGTTGCATACTGATAAAACTAATTTAGCTAGACAGGATAATTAATGCAAACATAAACAAACAATAGCAGCAGAATAATATAACACGCATACTGACAGAAATAAAATAATAATTCAATTAATAAAAACCTGTAAATCGTACTGATCTCGAATCCTTGAGTAATCCTCCACAATGTCGGCAGGATTCTACTTTGGTGAGAATTAAAAGGTACAGGAAGAAAATACAATGTTCTAAACTAAAGGAAAATGGAAAGGAAATAAAAGAAAACAATAAAACTGGGAAAAATAGCTTCGGTAGAAATCTTGGCAGCACTTCGATACCTCAAAGCCTCCCCCCTAAACTCTGAATCTAAGGCCTATTTATAGGAGATAATTCATTCTTCAACTTCCAGAGATCATGGGTGAGTTATGGAGGGAGTGGGGGTAACTTCCAGTAGTGGGCAGTGAGTGGAGAAAGTGTAGGAAGAAATCTTAGAGAGAGTGATCGTGGCAAAAACTGATTTGAACGTTAAATGATATTTCGTCTGCGTGACGCTCGTAATGGAACGTGACGGTCGTCATACGCATGACGGTCGTAATGGACCTGTGACGACCGTCATATAAGCAAAATCCATTTTTTCTGTTTTTCTTCTCTCTTTTCCTTCCATTTCTTCTTATTTTCTTTCTTTAATCCAAATTCTCCCCAATCTGCAAAACAAAGTAAATTAATCATATAATAGAACATAAATCAAGATAAATTAATGATAGTCACAAATAAATGCATGTAAATTAAGCCAAATAAACAATATGATTTCGCGTTATCACTTTGAAGAGTACCCAATTGATAGATTGCATGTGCAGAAAATCATTCTTGTTTTAAGAAAATTTATTTTAAAGGGTATGCAAAAAAGTTTGGATATCACCGAAGATTTGTTGTAAATAGTGTATTTTAATATTTTATGTAAAAAAATGTAATTTAGAAAGAAAAAAAGAATTATTCACCTTGATTTTTATTATAATCGATGTGATAGTTAAAAGGAGAAGATAAAAACCTTGGTGATGATAAAATCGAGGTGTTTAATAATCATAGTTTACTATAAAAGCACTCGTTAAACAAATTTTACCCTAAGACTATATTATATCCAGTCTCCCCAAAGAGTGGAAATATTCACCATCATCCATTTTGATCATGAGTGCTGCTATAGATCTCTATGATGAGTTGCAAGCGTAGAAAATAAAAATTCTCATTCGAAAATGGATCTCTAGCATCTTGCAAGGAACCTGGACATGGAAAATAAAAATTCTCATTGGAAAACAGATTTTACAATGTATTTTTAATATTTTGTGTAAATAATGTATTTTAAAAAATAGCTTATTCACCTCAGTTAAACGTTTTTTTTCTATATTCAACGCCCTTAAGAAAATCTACCATTAGTGATTCGTGTGAAACCTAATAGACATCTATTATAAAAGCATGTTGAATATTAACATTTCTAACCTAAATGAAACATGAGGCACTTGAAACCTAAAGACGCTTGGAAAATCTCTCTATGATGGATTACAAGAGTAAAAAATTATCTGGGTTCAAAGTTTGTTTTCTTAAATATTTATTTGAGCTGAAAGTCATATATTTGAATATTGACTTTAATTATCTTACCCTTTTTTATCAAAAACAAATGCATGCAAGATTCGTAGAGAATAAGCTTGCACCCAACATTTGATCTTCCCCAAGATTCAATAATTCGAAGATCTAAAATCTAAATCTTCAGGGAATTTTATTTTTATCTAGATCTCTATGGAATTTGATTTTTAATTTAATATTATGTGTAAACAATGTAATATTCTGGATAAATAATGTAACAATATTTTTTTTTAAAAAGAAATAATTTTACCCTTCGGCTTTCAAGATAAACCAAGATATAAGATATACTAGTTTTAAAAATAATAAAAGTAATAAACTCAAAAGGTACCTAACTCACAAGGATGCGATAAATATTACCAACTACCGATTTACTGGGTAGACAACAAAAGGTAATAAACTCAAAGCAAAGAATTACCTGCTACCGATTTACTGGATAACTCACAAAGGTAACTAACCAACAAGGAAACAAGAAATATTACCAACTACCGATTTACTGGGTAGACAACAAAAGGTAATAAACTCAAAGGGACCAAAATTCAACCCAGGAACAAACTGGAAAGAAACGGTCAAATAAGACTCTACATGGTGAAGAAGTATCTCGACTGGGGATTAATTCCATCCAGATAATGAACTGGGGAGGAAAGTTAACACAAGCGTCTTCCACGAGCACGAGGAATAAACTTGGTGGGGAATTAGAAAGGATAAACATTTTCTACTTAGGGTCAATACTTTAATGGAGAAAGGACACACACACCCAGCGAGGATAACAACACCAGAGAGCGGAGAAGCACCGACAAAAATGCAGGATGCATAATGCGATAATAAGATGTTGTACACGACAAATGAATCAATGCCTGATGGCCAAAAGATAACTTGACCTTGGATACACACAACCTAAGAAGCAAGTAACTTGAAATTGAAGCAAACTCTTAATGGTTTGACAAATATTAGGTCGAACTTCCATCTGATCTTGCCCATAACTGAATAGCCACACTTGACTCCAAGCCATGCCTTTTCCATTAATTTTCTTGCAAAACCTTAAACAAGCAGAGAAGAAAAAATAAGCAAAAATGCAAAATATTTTTGGTATTTTGGGTAGAGGTTAGTAAACATAAACATACACAAAATAAGTAATAAACACACAGGTGCTTGGTGATCTCCCTCAGAAGCAAACCCACGAAGGAGGGCAAGAGGACCAATGTATGATCTTGTTTGTGTGCAAAGATGCAAATGATATGTGGGATCTTAGGGGTAAAAGTTAGGGTATTACATCCTTCAAAAGATGGATCGCTTCGAGTTTAAGTTCTAGGACAAGGTTAGCACTTATGTACATTGGCCTTTTCACTGTACCATCTCCTAAGTTAATTTCTTTTAAAGGATCTTGTGCTAGCATCTTTATGTTGGGCGCCAGCGGGTCCCTTTCAAATCCCAAAGGCTCTTCGTCATATATAGCGTCGAGCCTCTGGCCTTGCATTTCTTATTTATCCTTATCAGACGACTCTGGTTCAAAGTCTATGTCAGGCCCTTCAAGGTGCACATCAACTTTTTTGGCTTCAACAGCCATGTATCTAACTTCGGCATCTAAGGCCGCTTTTAATCTGTTTTCGGATGCATAAGCCAAAATATTTTCCATTGTTTTGGATTCAGACATAATCACCAGATTCATCTCCCCATCCATTTGGATGGATGTATGACGTCCCTTCAAACTCGAGGTCTTCGCCTACAACCTCTCTATCCCACCGAAACCCATAAGTTAGGTGTAGATGAAGGGAATAGTATGCAACATCCTTAGGGTCAAATGTGAAATAAGCAAGTCTATAAGGGGAAATATCTACCAGATTCCTGTCGAAATTATGTTTATCCACGTGGTTCACTTCACCAAAGAAATAACTTTAGTCCACCTCAATATTCTCCATTATGCCATATAGTAATCCTCTAATGCATCAAAGATGGAACTGCTCCAATGTCGTGGATCCACTCACGACCCAACAACAAATTATAGTTAGCTTTGGATTCAACAGCCATAAACATGGTTGGTTTAGTAATGGTTCCAAATGTTAACTCCACCTGAATCACACCCAAGGTGCGTCCAATATTTCCTTCATTGTTTGACAAGACCATATTATGGGGCTTAAGGTCTGTGTCAAACTTTTCCATCTTCTACAACATGAATTACGAAATCAAATTGACTACCGCTCCACCATCCACCAGGATCTTATTGATTTTCACATTTTCCACCTTTCCTCTAATAAATAGAGGCTTTAAATGACTTCTCATTGCTTTAAATAGAGGCAATTGTTATTCATGATGTAGTAATAAACTGGCCTATGCCTGGCCATTTCAATTTCCATCATATCCTCAGGTTCATCAACCTCTATAATTTGATCATACTCCATAGGTAACACAAAAACCATCTTGCAAATTATGTCCAAAAAAGGCTCTGATTCTGTGTCTTCGAAGTTGTCAATTAGCATGTCATCATCATCTGTTGATAACCTTGGATTGTCCTCAAATTCCTCCTTTTGAGTGGAGAACAACTTCCTTCCCACAGGTTTCTTCTCTTCGACTTTGTTTTTCTCTGGAGGCTGATTGGTACTTGATTCTGCCATTGTCTTTTCATTGGCCTCCCTCTCAACTTTCCTTCTCCTTTGTGGTATTCGTCATTGTGACCTAGACATTGGGTTCTTCCCCTTGCAGTTCTCAGATATATAGGCTTGTTGCTTTGAAACATGAAACTCCCTTTGATAAGAAATTGAAGAGCCTCGACCTACCTCAAAACTTTGCCACTTCTTCTGGCCTTTCTCTCTCCTTTCAGCAGGCCTTACCCATTTTCCCTTAGGCGTATCAGCAGTTAGTTTGAAGGTAGCTGGCCTATTTGGATGGATACTTGGGCCTCCTTGTTCCACCTTTCGAGGGACTCCCCTCTCGTCGAAGGTAAAGCGACTGCAAATGTCTCTCCAATTCCCTCTGCGACTGTCTATTCGAACTCTCTCGAGGTTTTCAGCAGCTTTCATATCAAACACTGAACTACATCTATAGCACATCATGACCTCTGACTTTTTCCTCTGGAAGCGGTAGAGTAATTCCACCAAGATTTCATCACTCTTAAGGTAAGTCAACCTTATTTGTTGCTTACTTCGTCGAGTGCTCTCTTCATTAGCTTTCCTTTCTTTGCTTATTTCGACCATATTGAATTTCAGATTGGCACTGTTAGTGATCTTCATCTTATTCAACTTGACCCTAAGGCCCTCAGTAGCCTCATTCATGTCATTGACCCTAAGGCCCTCAGTAGCTTCATTCTTGTCATTCTCTTGCTTGAAACCTTCAGTAGTTTCGACCATCTTGGTATTTTCGTTACAGCTTTTAGATGCTTCGACCATGTTAATAATGGTCAGCTTAGTATAGTGGGCGTCTTCCACCTAGAGGGGGTCTGAGTCGATCTTCATTTGGGACTTCGTCTTGTCTCCAAATTTCAGCCTTCTGTCATTGATAGCATTTTGCACCAAATTCCAGAAAAGGAAGCATTTTGAGGTTTTATGGCCAAGAAAGTTGTGATATTTACAAAAACCTTGTTTCTTTCGTTGTTCTAGCAGAGGAATTTTAGCGCCAAGAGGCACTATCATTTGTCCATCTTTAACTAACAAGTCGTAAATCTCGTCACATTTAGTGACGTCGAACGTATATGTTCTCTTAGGGAACTTATCATTCTTTTCTGGTTCGATGGGATTTTTCCCATTTGAAGGTGCAATAACCTTGCAAGAATAAGGTGGCCCTTATTTTAATTTAGCCAAGTCAATTTCATTTTCGTCAAAGTCTAGAGGGTCGGTATACGTCTCTTGATCATTTTCATCTATGTCGACATACGCTACCCTTTCTCTCATATTATTCTTATTTTCTATGGCTTTTTCAGCCTTTAAATGTTCTACCTGTCGAACCCTATTGGCCAACTGAGCCATATCTCTCAGATACTGGGTGTCTAATTTCTTCCTGATAGAATAATCTAACCTACCAGCGGCTATTTCTACCAATTCATATTCAGGTACTTGCGTGAAACACCTTACCTTTAACAAGCGAAACCTATTAAGATAGTCGTTTATTGGCTCAGAAAATTTATTCTTAATATTAGCTAATTCTTTTAGACTGATCTTCGACTGCCGCATATAAAACTGTTCGTGGAACAATCTTTCTAAATGAATCCAATCATGAATCGAACTTGTTGGGAGTGTAGTGAACCATGTGGAGGCATTTTTAGTGAGTGAAGTAGGGAAGTATTTTATTCTTAAGTTTTCGCCATTTGCAAGATCCCCTGCTTTAGTCAGATATTTGGCTACATGTTTGATAGTTTATTCACTAGTATCTCCTAGAAACTTTGTGAATTTTAGGACTTTTAATCCCATAGGCAATGGAGTTTGCAAAATATAATCGGACAATGGGGATATATAATTTGGTCTATGGAGGCCAACATTCACCCCATTTCGTACCATAATTCTTTCGACCATGGCAGGCAAATTGTTATCATCGTCCATACCATCATTTCAAACTTGATGTACGACTTCGCCCGCGTCTTGATTCCTATTAACTATTAGCACCCTTGGTTCCTGCTCCCTTGGAACTGGTTGTTCGACCCTAGGTTATTCGAATATAATTCATTGGTCAACCATATCGATACAAGATACGTTTCGCTGAGCTTGATTAATTATTGGATCTTCTTCAAGGATTTCCCCCTGGTTTTCGACTATCAACTCCCTTTAAATCTGCCGAGGTGCTTGTGGAACTCCAAAGAAAGGTGCAATTCGAGTCATTTTCGCTATCAATTACTAATTCGTTTGAGTGATGTTTTGAATCAAAAGGTTAAATATAATGCCTATTTGTTGGGCCATCATATGAACCATATTATGGTTACTTTCATTCATTTTCTGTCTCAGAACCGCTGTAAAATTCGTAGTAAAATTAGGCATTTGGGTAGAGAATCCCATCCATGGGGATGGGTTACTTCGACCCATATTATTAACAGCAGATCCAGACCCTTGCACAGGCAAAAACATGTTCATTACTGGGTAATTGAACGTTGCAGTTGCATTATATAAATTATCCATCATTGAAGTTGGCATGCTGTAGGACTGTTCTCAACCATTTAAAGGCATTGAAAATCTAGACACGGAAGGCCTGAATGAACTAGTGCCCACTGTAGGAGGGGTCATATGTGGAATCAAGTTTCTCAAGATCAACTTATGTTGTGATGAAGACAAATCACTTGACAAGAAGGCAAAGATGTTCAGTCATTTTCAAGACATCATGTTAAAGCAAAGAATCAGGACAAAGACTTGATATGAAGAATAATCTAATTGGAAGGTATAATGAAAATCTTCATCAAGTATTTAAGTCCTAGTTGCTCAAATAATCAAAAACTCATTGCATTACATGATCACACTTTCACAAGATTTTGTTAGCAATATTTTTCTAAGTTTTTGCTAGAGAAATCGATTGCACTCTTTAGATCAATCGATTGCATGATCAAATTTTTCCTTTCTATTGGCTACTGTTTTTTGGTGCAATCGATTGGCACAAATGTGCAATCGATTGCATATGTGAAAAATCTTCTTGTTTTTGCTACTGTTTTTTGTGCAATCGATTGGTGCTTTTCATGCAATCGATTGCTCAGTTCAAAAATTCAATTTTTAAGTGTTTTTTCCGAGTGTGCAATCGAGTGGCCTGTGTGTGCAATCAATTGCTCGCTGAACGTTTTTGAAAAATTGTTCTGAAAAATTACACTTCTTCAACCATTCTTTTCTGAATTGTTTCCATTGAATCATGGCAATTGTTCATTATATTTTATTAAGTTTTGTATGATAATTCAAAGGGGTGCTTGTAACATATAAATACCAAAACTTTCATTTTTCAAAATCACCTCTTTCAAAATCTTTGCTAAAATTTTCATCTTTTCACATCTTGAGTCAAGTCATTTTTCATAAGAACTTTCTGCATATTTTTATATCATTTAAAAGAAAATTCTTGAGCAACAAAGTCTTAAATAGTTGTGGAAATCATCATTGAAAGAGAAGATCAATCATAGGATTGATAACTTTGTATACGCAGATTTCAAACTCATTGTAAATCAAAGATTGTATCTATTCCCCTTGCTATTTAGGATTGTTGAAAGCAAGTGTGTGCATTGAATATGGTTGTTCTTCTTGCACTTAGTGTTTAGATTTTAAAGGTGTTAAGAGCCTTTAATCTACCTATAGGTTAGATAGTAAGTTGTACACTCATTCTAACTATAGTGAAATCTCTTTCCGTGTGAAAGGGGACTGGATGTACCTTCGAATTATGGAGGGAACTAGGATACTTCTTTGTGTTATTTACTTTCTGCACTTTATTGCTTTCATAACCCCTTCATATCTCAAGAAAAGTAATAACCTCATTCGATAAAAACCAGAAAATTTTAAAGAACCTAATTCACCCCCACCCCCCACCCCCCCTCTTAGGTGCAACTCAGACTATCAATTGGCATCAGAGCAGGTTTTAGGTAACCTGTTCCTAATCGATTCATAATGGCTTCCACAAACCACAAAGGTGTGTTTAAAGACGGTTGTAGTAGCAACAAGCCTCCACTGTTTTGTGGTGAATACTTTGACTTCTGGAAGATTCGCATGAAGGCTCACTTAGAAGCACAATGAGATGGAATATGGGATACTGTCCAAAATGGCCCCTTCATTCCTTCAACGGTTGTTAATGATGTTGGATCAACAAAGCCTAAAGGTTCATGGGGTGACAATGATAAGAAAAAGGTTCTCTATGACAAAAAGGCAATTAATTTTCTCCAAAGTGCAGTAAGCATGGACGGATTCTTTCGTATCTCAACATGTACATCAGCAAAAGAAATCTGGGATACTTTAGTGGAAACTCATGAAGGAACCACTGAAGTTAAAAGATCGAGATTGAATACGTTAAGTCAGGAATATGAGTTATTCAGAATGCAGCCAGGAGAATCAATTCTTGATTTGCAGAAAAGATTTGTGCACTTGACAAATCATTTGAGAGCACTTGGTAAGACGTTAACTAACAATGAATTAAATCTTAAAGTGTTTAGATCTTTGTCCATAGAATGGCAACCCAAAGTGACAACAATATCTGAAAAGAAAAGTCTATCTATGATGACATTCGCTACATTGTTTGGATAACTTCAAGAATATGAGACGGAACTTGGGCGATTAGAAAAACATGAGAATCAAGAAAAGAAATCTAAAAGCATCGCATTAAAGGTTGATTCCAAAGAAGTAGAAAAGGAAGACGATCCGATTGAAGATGAAAATTTAGCGCTTCTTGTAAAAAGGTTAGGAAAATATTTTGGTTCTAAAAATAATATTGGAAATTCTGACTATATCAAAAGGAAGAAGTTTTCAAAGAAAAAAGAAAAGGAGGCGTCAACATCCACACAAGATGTCAAATGCTATGAATGTGGAAAACAAGGACACATCAAATCAAACTGTCCTAAACTCTCCAAGAACGATGCCTATAAAAGAAAAAAGGGTTACAAGAAAAATAAGGCCTGCGTGGCATGGGAGGATAACAAGATAAGTTCCTCATCAGACTCAGATAGTGATCAAAGCGCCAATCTAGCACCAATGGCCTCACATCACTCTGACGATGAAGACGATGAGGTTAGCAATAATTTTTTAGTTTATGACAATGATGCTCAAGGGGCAATTGAGAACTCCTGAGTGAATGTAAAATTCTGTACAAAACTATTTCATCACAAAATAATCAAATTTCAACTTTAGAAGAAAAGGTTGAGACAATGGAAAATAATTTCAAAGATGAAAAACAAAAATTAATTAGTGATCAAAAATAGAATTTTGTATGCACAAAGTGTGAGTCATTTTCGCTTCAAATTGTCCAATTAAAAAGAATCCTTGAAAGGTATGAAAAAGGAAAAATTGGATTGGAGTCTGTTCTTAGTAAACAAAGGTTCTCAAATGATAAGAGTGGTCTTTGTTTCTCAAAATTTTCTAAACCAAGTTCCAATAAAACCATCTTTGTTAAGGCTAGTGAACAAACTCCTAAAGAGAAAGTGATTAAGCCTAAAATGGTTCATCAATTCCCTAAGAAGAAAGTTTTTAGTAAAAAGAAGTCTTATCCTCCTAGACACAAAAGTAACTTTGAGCTCACCTATTTTTATTATGGTATCAAAGGCCATACACCTAATGCCTGTTATGTAAGAAACTTCAGTGTTGCAAAAGGGCATTATGTGTGGGTCAAGAAAAGCACTAACTATGAAGGAACCAAGGAAATCTGGGTACCTAATGAATCTTAAACTTGTTTTATAGGTATGCTTGAAGACCTCTTCATATCAATGGTATCTTGATAGTGGGTGTTCAAGGCATATGACAGGTGACCTTACCAAAATTTCACATCTAACGTTGAAGGCCAAAGGATTTGTAACCTATGGTGATAACAACAAAGGAAAGATCCTTAGTGCACCTCCTTTCACAACCATAGAAGATGTCCTATATGTAGAAGGCCTAAAGCATAACCTACTTAGCATTAGCCAACTATGTGACAAAGGTTTCAGAATCAACTTTACCAAAGATGAATGTTTGATAGAAAACGAAGTCACTCATGAGGTAATGTTAAAAGGTAATAGAATTAACAACATTTTTATGATTTCCCTTGATAACATATCTTTGAAGGTTAAGTGTCTTATGGCGAACAACAACAACTCTTGGTTATGGCACAAAAGGTTTGCTCACATTCATATGGAGCATTTGAACAAATTGATCAAACATGACTTAGTTGTTGGTCTTCTAAAGATCAAATTCATCAAAGAGATATTGTGTAGCGCTTGCCAAAAGGGGAAACAAATCAAATCAACTTTCACATCCAAGAACGTGGTGTCTACAACAAGGCCACTACAATTGCTACACATGGATCTCTTCGGACCATCAAGAACAAAAAGTTTTTGAGGTAATGTTTATGCATTAGTAATTGTTGATGACTTCTCTAGATATACATGGAATTTCTTCTTAGTGCAGAAAAGTGAAGCTTTCAAGGCATTCAAGAAGTATGCACAACAAATTCAGAATGAGAAGTCACTTTCAATTGTCTCCATTAGAAGTGACCATGGCGGAGAGTTCCAAAATGCTTTATTTGAAGAATTTTGCGAAGAAAATGGAATCTCACACAACTTCTCTGCACCAAGAACTCCACAACAAAATGGTGTCGTAGAAAGGAAGAATAGGTCATTGGTAGAACTTGCAAGAACTATGCTTAGCGATTCAAACCTCCCTAAATACTTTTGGGCAAATGCGGTGAGAACAGCTTGTTTTGTAAGTAATCATGTCAACATTAGACCTATTCTCAAGAAAACCCCATATGAACTCTTCAAAGGGAGAAAACGAAACATATCATTCTTTCATATTTTGGGTACAAATGCTTTGTCTTGGACAATGACAAAGATAACCTCGGTAAGTTTGACGAGAAATCCGATGAAGGTATTTTTATCGGCTACTCTCTCTCTCTAGTAAGGCATTTAGAATTTTTAACAAAAGAACTTTAAATATTGAAGAATCTATGCATGTATCTTTTGATGAATCTAACCCCTCCAAGGAGGATAATATTATCGTTAATGATGATGATGATGTAGTAGAAACCTCTCAAGATAATACTCTCAATGATGTTGCAAATGATTAACCAAAACAACAACAAGATGATTCACAACACAATGAAGAACATAATGATCTACCTAAAGAATGGAGGACTCATAGAGATCACCCGATTGATAAAGTCATTGGTGACATTAGTCAAGGTGTATCAATAAGATTGAATCTCAAGGATGCCTGTCTAAACATGGCATTTGTTTCACAAATTGAACCAGCCAAAATTGATGAAGCCTTAGGCGATGATCAATGGATAATAGCTATGTAAGAAGAACTAAACCAGTTTGAAAGAAATCAAGTTTGAAGACTTGTCCCTAGGCCGAGCAATAAGCACATCATAGGAACAAGACGGGTCTTCAAAAACAAACTTGATGAAAATGGAATAATAGTCCGAAATAAAGCAAGACTAGTCGCACAAGGATACAACCAAGAAGAAGGAATCCATTTTGACGAAACATTTTCTCCAATTGCAAGGTTAGAAGCAATTAGACTTTTATTGGCCTATGCGTGCTCTATGAATTTTCAGCTTTTCCAGATGGACGTCAAGAGTGCATTTTTGAATGGATTCATAAATGAAGAAGTTTATGTCAAGCAACCCCCTGGATTTGAAGATTACAAAAATCCTTGTCATGTCTTCAAACTAAAGAAAGCTCTCTATGGATGAAAACAAGCACCAAGAGCATGGCACGATCGTCTCAGCAATTTCTTATCTGACAAAGGCTTTGAAAAAGGAAAAGCTGACAAAAGTTTGTTCATGAAGAAAATTAAAGAAGATGCTCTTTTGGTACAAGTATATGTTGATGACATAAACTTCGGATCAACCAACACAAAGTTATGTGAAGAATTCTCATCCATGATGCAAGGAGAATTTGAAATGTCTATGATGGGAAAAATGAATTATTTTCTAGGACTACAAATCAAGCAACTCAAAAATGGGATCTTTATTAATCAATCCAAATATTGTAAATAATTATGGAAGAAATTTGATGTGGACAATTGCAAGGCTTTGTCTACACCTATGGGATCCGGTACATATATAGATCAAGATGAATCTGGTGTGTCGGTTGATATCACAAAATACAGAGGTATGATTGGCTCCTTACTATATTTGACAGCAAATCGCCCTGACATTATGTTTAGTGTCTGCCTATGTGCTCGCTTTCAAGCAAACCCAAAGGAATCTCACTTCATAGCAGTCAAACGGATCATGAAGTATCTTAAAGATACAACAAGTGTCGGCTTATGGTACCCTAAAGGTAGTATTTGCAATTTAATTGGATACTCTGACGCGGATTATGTAGGTTGTAAAACATATAGAAAAAGCACAAGTGGAACATGTCACATCTTGTGAAATGCGCTAGTCTCGTGGGCATGCAAGAAGCAAGCATGCGTAGCACTTAGTACGGCCGAAGCAGAATACATAGTAGCGGGTAGTTGTTGTGCACATATACTTTGGCTCAAGCAACAACTTCATGACTACGGACTCGATCTTGGATGCATTCCTCTATATTGTGACAACACAAGTGCGATCAACATTACAAAGAATCCAGTCTACATTCAAGAACCAATCATATCGACATACAACATCACTTTTTGCGAGATCATGTATCTCAAGGAGATGTCGAGATAACCTTCACGGATACTCACAATCAGCTTGCAGATATATTCACAAAGCCATTGGCAAAGGAACCTTTCTTAAAAATTCTGAGAGAACTCGGAATTTTGGATGAAAATGATGTTTAATCATGAAAGATCATCAACTATGGTACATACTATCTTTTCTATTCTCAAAATATCATAGTATAACATGTTTTCGATATTCCAAATGTTACATATTTGTCTGAAAAATGTTACGTGTTTATATTTGCACAAGTATATTTTTTTTATATTTTTTTTCACTTTTCACTGTTTTCAATCGATTGCATCCTGGTGTTAATCAATTGCTCACTATAAAATTTTCAAATATCTTGTAATTTTTGTGCATGCAATCGATTGCACCCTAGTGCAAATCGATTGCACCCTGTGACTTTTGAGTTTCTTTCGCTATTGTTTTGTAGTGCAACCGATTGCACCACAGTGCAAATCGATTGCACCTACTGCGAATTCAATTTTTTCATATTTTTTAAGTGGTCCATGGGTCTTTCATCCTACCAACTACCCTACCATATGTACCTTTGATCAATCAATGTTTTATTTATCACTTAATCCTATTTTCAAAAACTTTGACCATCAATCTCTCATATTTCCAAGGTCTTTGATCATCAATGTCCTTAACCATCAACTACTAATAATCCACATTAAATATTCTTTCTTCCAAATATTCTCTCTTCTCAAAATCATTATATAACCCCACTACATCTAAACCAACTTCATCATCTCTTCCAAAACCTAAAATCTAGAAATTTCATTCTTCCTCAAAAACCCTAAAGCCACAACCTTTCATCATCTCCCATGGCTTCTCGTCCAAAAAGGAAAATCTTTGCTCAAAGCAAAGGCAAAGCTTCAGCATCATCATCCTCGGAGACTCCACTCGTACTTCAACATCTCTCCAATGAACAACAAGAGAGATTTATAAAGCACTTTCAGAAAAAGGTTGTCCAAACCCCCAAATACGGTATTCTCTCATCTTTTCCTGAAGAATGCTTCTCCTTTCAAAATTCCTTAATTGCTTGTGGCTTGGAATCCTTGATCTTTTCATCCGGACCATATTATCCGGATTTAGTAAGATTGTTTTATAGCAATATACACATGGAAGAAGGAAAATTTATCACGTCTGTTAGAGGCAAGAGAATATATCTCAACTCAAAAATCGTTGGTAGAATCCTGAATATTCCAAGTACCGGTGGGAGACTCTATGATGAAGAAGATGAAGTTTGGGCGGATTACAACAAAAGAGAATTTTACTACAGCCTCGGAAGAATGTCGGAGGCAAAATTTTATGCCAAGCATGTGATATCATTAGGCGGCATGGAACCTTCTCGAACCTCTTGGTCGGTAGGTATTTTCAATATTGATGATAGGCTCTTCCATTACTTTATGGTCTACATTATGTTTCCAAGTGCTGGAAACCATTGCATTGTAACTGACTTGGAAATGCAGATTTTGTATGCACTTAATAAAGGCATTCATGTGAACTGGGCTTACTTAACTTTGGTTCATATGATGACTTTCAACGCAAAATCAAAATTTTTGTCGTATGCATGGTTTATTACCAGGATTTTGGAGCATTTTGAAGTGGATCTCGAAGGCTTTGATGTGTGTCTCATGGACTTAAATGCCAACAAAATCTCCATCAAAAATGTGGACTCAAGGATGGGCGTGAAGTATGACCCGGAAACAAAAACTGTTGTTTACATTGGTGAGGGTATGGCTGGAAACGACGGAAACGAGCAAGAAAATGAAGAAGACAATGATGTTCCTCCTCCACCTACTCGAAATGGCCCTAGTAACCAAGAATTTATGGAATTCATGGCTCAACAATTTGAAAACCTTAACACTTCCATCAACAATCAATACAATGCTATTAATGAGTCAACCACCATTAGGATCAACAACTTTTAAGAGGTAGTTAATCAACAGTTCTCATATCTCTATTCTCACCTTTACATTCCACCATACGACCCATAAAACCCGACTGTTCCCCCACCACGTCAATCACTACTACAACAATTTTTTCCGAACCAACAGTCATTTGACCGCAACATGGACCTTTCCTAAGTAGTCTACATATTTTTGTGTTTATTTTTATATCTATGTACTTTTTAATTCTGCACTTTTTTCTATCTATTGTACTTTGCACTTTAAATCTATGACTAGTTGTTATGATACTTGAATCATTGTCTCTTGTCTATATATGTTTTCTTTTATCCATCTTTCCCTTCTTTTTGATAATGTCAAAAGGGGGAGAAGGGTGTTACTCTTTCTTTGCTTGTTTTCTTTCCTTGATCTTTAAGGTACAAATGCGAGGCTACTCCAAACCTCAATACAAAATCAGATTTTCTCAACACTTCACACATTGAGGGGGAGATCTATATCTCAGGGGGAGAAACTTGTCTGAAAGAACATCGTAACAAAAGATAATTCTTTGTCATCATCAAAAGGGGTCATATGTGGAATCAAGTTTCTCAAGATCAACTTATGTTTTGATGAAGACAAATCACTTGACAAGAAGGCAAAGATGTTCAGTCATTTTCAAGACATCATGTTAAAGCAAAGAATCAGGACAAAGACTTGATATGAAGAATAATCTCATTGGAAGGTATAATAAAAATCTTCATCAAGTATTTAAGTCCTAGTTGCTCAAATAATCAAAAACTCATTACATTACATGATCACACTTTGATAAGCTTTTGTTAGCAATATTTTTCTAAGTTTTTGCCAGAGCAATCGATTGCACTCTTTGTTGCAATCGATTGCATGATCAAATTTTTCCTTTCTGTTGGCTACTATTTTTTGGTGTAATCGATTGGCACAAATGGACAATCGATTGCATACGTGAAAAATCTTCTTGTTTTTGCTACTGCTTTTTGTGCAATCGACTGGTGCTTTTCATGAAATCGATTGCTCAGTTCAAAAATTCAATTTTTAAGTGTTCTTTCTGAGTGTGCAATAGATTGGTCCTATGTGTGCAATTGATTTCTCACTGAACGTTTTTGAAAAATTGTTCTGAAAAATTGCACCTCTTCAACCATTCTTTTCTGAATTGTTTCCATTAAATCATAGCAATTATTCATTATATTTTCTGAAGTTTTGCATCATAATTCAAAGGGGTGCTTGTGACATATAAATACCAAAACTTTCATTTTTAAAATCACCTCTTTCAAAGTCTTTGCTAAAATTTTCATCTTTCCACATATTGAGTCAAGTCATTTTTTATAAGAATTTTCTGCATATTTTTATATCATTTGAAATAAAATTCTTGAGCAACAAAGTCTTAAATAATTGTGGAAATTATCATTGAAGGATAAGATCAATCATAGGATTGATAACTTTGTATACGCAGATTTCAAACTCATTGTAAATCAAAGATTGTATCTATTCCTCTTGCTATTCAGGATTGTTGAAAGCAAGTTTGTGTATTGAAGAGGATTGTTCTTCTTGCACTTAGTGTTCAGATTTTAAAAGTGTTAAGAGCCTTTAATCTACCTATAGGTTAGATAGTAAGTTGTACACTCATTCTAACTATAGTAAAATATCTTTCGCTGTGAAAGGGGACTGGATGTACCTTCGGATTATGGAGGGAACCAGGATACTTCTTCGTGTCATTTACTTTCTTCACTTTATTGCTTTCATAACCCCTTCATATCTCATGAAAATTAATAACCTCATTCGATAAAAACCATAAAATTTTAAAGAACCTAATTCACCCCCTCCCATCTTAGGTGCAACTCAGACTATCATCATAGGTTGACCCTGCTTCCTCACTGGGGACAAAATAGGTCCACTATAAGCATTCGACGGTATGGTCTTCATACTTGTTATAGATCGAACTACTTCAGACACATACGTCGTGGCCGTAGTTTCCCCCGTCGAAGGAGGGGATGGTTCTCCATTATTATTTAGCGGGTTCGTCATTGTTACACGTACACGTCTCTTTCTTGGTATCGCTTCGTTATTAGTGGTTATTTACCACTTCTTAATCTCATACAACAAAGTGAAAGACAACCAGAAATGAAGAACTTTAAATATTTTTACAAATTCTAACTAACAACATCGGTCCCACTGGGCGTGCCAAGTTGTTTATCGTCGAAATTGGTAAACAATCACTAGTCTTCCAAAGTTGTTAAATTCTTGGTTACTTATAGGATCGACTAGATTGATCCTATGACATGTATTGTTATTTAGTTTATGGGTTTGTTAAGTATGAACATTTCGACAATGTTCTTAAAAGTTGTTAAAGTAACGCTACAATTCTTTAAGGAAATGCAGGAAAGTAAATGGCTTTAAAGTAAATGGTAAGATCTTAAATTTCATCCAATGTAAATTACAAGAAAAATTTTAAATAATCTTCTAAAAAGTGTAAAATATGATGTTCATACGTACATTTTCACTCAAAAACACTCGTTTCTCACACATAGGTGCTTAGAGTAAATTTAGCGTGTTTTGTACAAGTTGAACATACTTGAATCCTAACTGCTAAGAATCTATTTATACTAAATCAAAAATAACTGCTATATGCTGGTCTTCTCGCCAGAAAACGTCACATTTCCAATCTCCATGTATTTTTCCGCCTCAAAGCTCTCTACGTGTCTTAAAACGGGTAAGGCCAAAAGACAGTTATCAGCCTTAAATTTGAATTGCACCTGTCGAATGCTTCTTCAAGTAAGCTTCATCGAACTTTCGTATAGGCCAAATTTATTTCTAAGTCCTAGACCATAGCATCCTCTATACAAAGATATTTTCGACTAAATCTTCAATATTTTCCTGTCGAAGACAATATCCTTTCTCAAAATAATTCTTCAAATTATAATAATTCATTTCAAATCTTCATATACGTCGAAATTCCAGTCAATAGAGTGGGAAGGAACTTTCTTAGAAGCTATGATAATAAGCCTAGACTATGATAATAGAAAAAAAAACAAATTTAATAAAAATTAAAAAATAATAAATCTCAGAAAAGTTTGAGCTCTATAAAAATAAAGATGAAAATATTTATTAAATACTATAAAATATTTTTATAATGGAAAATAACATCAAGCCCATATTATTTTAGGGGCTTTAGAGGTTAAGACGGACGAATAACAATTAGGTGAGATATTAAGCCAATATATATATATATATATATATATATATATATATATATATATATATATATATATATATATATATATATATATATATATATATATATATATATATATATATATATATATATATATATATATATATATATATATATATATATATATATATATATATATATATATATATATATATATATATATATATATATAATGGCAACACTATTTGGTCTTTTCCTGAAGAGCAGGTAGAATGGACTTATTCCGCGCCTGATTCTAGGTTTGTTCTTGACTTTTCTGTTTATTTTTATTTTGTTTTGTTGTTTTAACTCTTACTTTCAACTTTGATTTCATTTCATATATTGTAATCTTTGCAAAATTTTGACAGGTTCCTAGAAATCGCTAAGCTTAATGTGTTTAAGCTTCAAATTCATGGTGAGATTAACATGATTACTTTGTCCCCAAATACTTGGTATGAGGTTTACCTTGTAGAAAACTCATAGTTGATTACTTGAGGAATCCAGTCAAATTAATTAATCAAAAGATAAGTATAGATCATTAAACCATGTAATAATTGGAAATGAGATGTTTAAGAAAACCCCTGAGGGGGTGTTGCTCAAGTGCCTTGGTGAAGAAGAGGCATATCCGGCTGTTTTGAACACCATAGTGGAGCATGTGGTGCTCATCAAGTGGGGCACAAGATGAAGTGGTTATTGTGTCGGCAAGGTGTCTATTCGCCCATAATGCTTAAGGATTTCATTGGTTTCGCTAAGGGTTGTCAAGAATTCCAGATTCACTCAGGCATACAACACGTCCCTGCAAGTGATTTGCATGCGGTAGTAAAACCTTGGCCATTTAGAGGGTGATATTTAGATTTGATTGGAGAAATCCGACCTGCATCCTATAAGAGCCAAACATATATATTGGTCAGAATTGATTACTTCACCAAGTGGATTGAAGCAGTCCCTTTAGTCAAGGCTGATCAAGAGGCCACAATTGAGTTTATTGAAAGAAATATTATTTACAGGTTTAGGATTCTTGAGACCATTACGATAGACCAAGGGTCAGTATTCATTGTTCGAACGATGCAGGATTTTGCGTCAAAAATGGGGATCTTGCATAAATTTACCTACAGTCAGTTCGAATTCAACGTCAACATGAGATTCCATCAGACTAATATTAGGAAATGATATTGGACAAGATAGTTGATTTGGACAAGGAAAAACTGGCAGCATTAGATGCATTAATAAGGCAAAAAGAATGAATTGTTAAAGCCTACAATAAAAAGGTTAAGTTCAAAACATTCTTAAGTGGAGATTTTGTTTGGAAGGTCATCTTGCCTATGGATCAGAAGAACCGAGTCCAAGAAAAGTGGTCCCCAAATTGGGAGGGGTCATTTCGAATTCTTCAAGTGTTTTCAAATAACGCTTACGAAATCGAAGAACTGGCTATGAACAAACGAATTCTTAGAGTAAATTGTAAGTACCTAAAATGGTATAGACCTATGCTGCAAGAGATTTGAATTAAACACGAGTAATTTGATAAACAAAATAAAAAGTTGCCATCATGGTATTAAGATGCCAAAATGGCAAAGTCATTACAGAGAGTAGGTATAGCCATTATAAAAGCGGAGATTAACAAAAGTGAACAAAAGTGAATACAAATTAGACGGGGAAATTTTCTTTGAATTCTTCCAATTTGGTCTTCGATAGGTCGAGCCTGACATGTAAACGGTCCAAAATTTCTTCTGGTGGAGGAATCTCAAGCCCTTGATTAAGTGGGGCCTCAGCATGACCAACTCCTCTGGTGGCTTCAGCGTCAATCATCTCTTTTGTAGGGAGTGACTATCTTGAAGCCAACTCAATATTTTCCTTTTCTAAACCAGCAATCTCTTTGGAAAACTCCAACATCTAGGCATGACATTGAGCAATCTTTGCCTCAATCGAAGAGGCTTTGTCATTATGTTCCTAGAGTTTTGCTTCAAGTTGATCAACCTTTTAATCAGATGCATCACTAACCTCCCAGGCTGCTATGATGGAATCCTTCACTTCTTGAAGTTTGGAGGTAGTTAAACACTTTAGGTCAACATCTTTACATATTTGATCAAAGAAGGATTCAAACTCAAATAAAAATTTGAGCAAGACATTAGACGCCCTCTGTTTGTTGAGTTCAACTAGAAGTTTCTGGATATCATTTCCAAGATTAGCATCTTCTTCGATCGTAGGAAGAAGGTCAAATTTAAAAAGTTAGCTTACGGCAGTTAGACAAGAAGGTTGATAGCATCATTTCCAGTTTCATCTTGTTGTGAGTCGGAAGATTGGGCCGATTTAGAGTCCATTGACATCCTGTGTAACTTCTGCAGTCCCTTAAAGGCCTCAGTTATATTTCTTCTCTTGCGAGCTAAGATTTCTGCTTGGCTGAGATAAGAATTTGACATCGAGTCATGCACATCTGCTTGAGTTGGCTCTGGGCGACCTAGTTGGATGTTCTCTTGAACGGGAACAACTTTTACACAAGCAACAATTTGTACTTCAGCGTGCTTATTAGTTTGTGAGTCATTTTGGGCAGTGTTGTCATGAACAGACGCAGTGTTATTATTCGCTGCTTCCATAACATTGGCACAATTGGATTCAATATCTATTATTATTTTTGTTTGAGGTTGTGCAACAATGGGTGGTGTTGTATTCATTGGTTATAAGGTTGTTTCATTGGTCGAAACACTATAGTCAAGGAAATTTGACCAGTGTATGGGTGAAAGTGAAAGAAAGGAGGTTTGAAGGACCTACGGGATTCGTTTCTTGGTCAAGGATCATGTCTTGATCATAAGTCACAGACAATATTTCCTAAGAGAAGAAATAAGGTATCAGAAATGGAAAGAAGAACAACAAACTAGTTACGAGGAGGACCAACACAAACCTTGGGATCATTAGTGTCATACCCCCAAAATTTGACCCCTATGTTCCATTATCATTCTAGGTGCATCAACCTTTGTGGTTAGGGAGAATCTAAGAGGGCAAGTTGGACATTTTTCATGTCACAAAACCAAGTTCACCACTTGCATTTTGATGCATAAACCATTCAAACCTATTTTAATCACCTGCTTAACTCATTATTTGATGCTTAGAGACTTAATTGATGAGATTATAACGCATTTCCATGAGAAAAATACCATAATTGGATTAATGGAATTCGTTATTCATGCAAGTGGATGCAAGTGGCAAGGAGAGAGAAACTTTTTGCAAAATCTGTCACAACTTAGCTACTACATCAGCTGCACTATTTCTTTCACTTCAATACCACTATTTGAAGGCTATTAATGATGACGAAACACATAGAGAGGAGGCTCATGCTCAGAAAAGAGATCCCAAGTTGGATTTGCACATTTTGCCTCCAAAAAGGGCAAACTTGGCAAAATGATCCAATATGCCCATACCACTTGCTTTCCAAGCTTGCCTATAAATAGGACACATTCCTAACTTGCAAAATACACTAGATTGATTTAGAAACCAGGTAAAATATCTCTCATTCCTCAGATCTCAACCTTCTTGCAAGCATTGAACTTGCCCTCTTGTAGCACAAAAAATATGTTTTGCACAAACCCTTCCACAACTCATTCCAACCATCAAATACCTCCACCAACACTTCAAACACATCACAAATGAAGTATTGAAGTTGTTCAAACACTCAACTTCACCATAAAACACCTTATTCAAAAAGTCAACTATCAATCCAAGATATTTTGACTTTCTGCATCTTTGAAGCCACAACCCTGTCCACTGCATTTCTAGCTACTCTAACCTTTCAAACACCTTACATATAAGTTACTTGTTCTATCCAAATCATTACCACACTTCTGTAACACCATCTAATAGTGTTTCACTTTGGAACTTTTGGTGTTTTCTTGCAAAAGGAGGTCATTTTGTCAAAGCAATCACTTGGAGGGAGTTTGGACCACTTGAATAGCTTATTTGGAGCATCTTGAGGTTGTTTGAATCATCACCTCTCAACTGGAATTCTTGCTTTGTGCATTTGCTTAAGGAGGCTACAAGAGGTAAGGGCTCATACTAGCTGCTTTTAGAAACATGTTATGCTTTGAGGTACACTAAGTTTGAACATGTTAGACATCATTTATAAGTCATGTTTAAACCTTTTCTTCACTACAAACTTATGTATTCATGAGTGTCCACTTGTTATAGCTTGCAAGTTTACTTTTCATGTCATTTTAATATGCAACTATGTGTTTCTGTTTGAGCATAGGTGCTAGGTGTTTTTAAACATCATTTACATGTTATATGTGTTGTGTTGAATCGCTTATTGTTTATTGAAATGTTGCATTTCTGTCTGTCACCACGTTCTTGCTCAAACTTGGCATTTTGGCCACTTCATGTGCTATCTGTTGTTTTAACTCCTCTCTTGATGTGTGATGTTTGTAAACATCATTTATATGTTCCATATGGTGTGTTTGATCACTTGCTTGCTGCTTAAACCACGTATATTTGACTGTCCACATGTTCTTGCACATAACTTGCAATTTTCAATGATGTCTTCAAATTTTCCAAATGATGCATGATTTGAGAAAACCACCACCACCATTGGATTCCTTGTGAAAAAATTCACAATTTTCTTTTTTGTTTCACTCAATTTTATTAAGTTTTGAGCAAGTTATGATTGCTTTTGCAAATCTACCTAGACTAGGTTCAAGTTGCCCAAGTTTTTTGCCTTGCCTTGCCTAGTTTTGAACCCAATTTTCCAAAGTGCATAACTTCTTTGATTTTTATCATTTTGATGCCATTTTTTTAAAATGCTCCTTGATATGTCTAGTTTCAATGTGTGAAGAAAGAATTCAAGAATTGTTATTTTTGAAACACTTTGGTCCACTTGAAAGACATGACATTTTTTTAGGGTTTTTACTTGTTTTCATAAATTTCTTTGACTTAGTAATTGATTTTTATTGCATGATTGATCTTGTATGAATCATTTTGGATGTTTAACATGTTTATGTGTTTGAAAACATTTGGTTCTTTTCTTTACCATGTTCACACTAATGTTGTCAAATTTTGCCTTAATAAAAAGGGATTTCAAATGACTCATCATCCCTATATCAGGCCTCTCAAAATGGAATTTTGTTCTTCTACACATCCATCATTTATTACATAATAGAAAACTGGATTATGTTCAACCATATTTTCGGCGGAATATTCCTCCTCTGTATCTGTAACCTCAATGACTACATCATATTCGACAAGCAACACTGACACGAAATTGCATAGAACATCGAAGTCACCTTCTGACACTGAGAAATTATCAATAACCATCTCCATGTCTTCTTCCTTAGCATATACTTTGAATAGTTCCAAAGAGAGAGGGAAATATTATCTCTTTCACTAGCCTTCTGGCCACTTCACCATCTGGTTTTTGTACCTTAATACAAGTACTAAAACCTATAACTTCTCAAGCCATTTTCTCTTGTCTTTGATATCTCCTCCATTGTTTCCTTGTCATGGGATTTTTACTCATGTAATTAGGATTGTAAGAGTATCTTTTGGACACTTAGGGTTTGTCTTGATATGACAAACCAATGTCCAACTTTACCACCATCCAATTTTGTTGGCTGGTGTTATAGGGATGAACCCTCTCGTCGACAGGAACATTCGGCGGAGGGGTGCAAGTCTTTCTTCAACCTCCCATTTGGCTTGAAGCTATATTTTGTGTCCTATATGGGATACCTCTTTTATTAATGGTGAAATTTGGTCCTTTATTGGGCCAGCTTCTCCCCTTCGATGGCTAGGGTTTGATGTTCTCATGGCCTTTAGTATCCCCCTGGTAAAAAATTACACTGCACATTGGGCATAATATCACTTTAGAATCCTTCAACTTACATTTGTTAAGGAAATCTATCAATTCCTCTTCAGCATGTGGATATAACACCTTGATCTTTTAAGAATGTTTTTACTCATACATAACCTCCATGGTCACATTAGGGCCTTCAATAGCCTCGACAACTAAGCACTCGATATAGTTCATCGTAAGGAGCGTATTTGATCTGTAGGGGGTCATTATCCACTTGCATATGAGTTTTGGATTTGTACCCAAATTTCAGTATACTCTCTTTCAATGCTCATTGCACCAAATCCCTAAAAAGAACATATTGGGAAGTTTCGTGACCAAGAAAACTATGGGTCTTACAAAACCCTTTTTTTTAGTTGCTTCAAAGGTGGTGTTTTTTATCCCTTTGGGATTATAATTTGGTTGTCGGCAACTAAAAGATCAAATATATTGTCGCACTTAGTTACGTCGAATGTATAATATTTTGCGACAAATATATCATTTTTGGGTTCGACAAGATTCTTTCCATCAGACAGTTTTACCAGTTTTCTGACATAAAGGGGTCTTGGATTTATTTTCGCCACGTTAACATCAATTTATTCGAACTCTTCATATCTTATGTCATATTTTTGGTATTTTTCGCCTGCTTCTATACAAGCAAGTTTTTCTTTTTTTATGAAATTTATTAGACCTAGCATTTTCGGCGTTTAAGCGTTCGAATTGTCGAACCCTATCCAATAACTGGGCAATGTCTCTTAGATATTGTGTGTCCAATTTCTTCTAATGGAGTAGTCTAGACCTTCAGCATCCATTTCGACTAATTCGTGTTCAGGCACTTGGTTGAAACACCTTGCCTTCAATAGCCTAAATCTATTTAGATAATTATCTTTTAATTTGGGTGCGTTGCACCTTACACTCGCCAATTCCTTGAGGCTAATCCTCGACTACCTTATGTAGAATTGTTCATGAAACACTCTCTCTAACTGACTCCGGTTATGTATGGAATATGGAGGGAGTGCAATGAACTATGTGAAGGCATTTTTAGTTTCAGAATTCGAAAAGTATTTCATCTTTAAATTCTCGTTGTTCGCCATATCGCCTACCTTAGCTAGGTATCGAGCGATATGTTCGATAGCCGATTCGGTTGTATCGCCTGAAAACTTGGCGAATTTGGGAACTTTCTATTCCCTAGGGAGTTCGGTCTGTAGTACATATTTTGATAGTGTAAACATAAAGTTTGGCCTATGTAGGCCTATATTGAGGCCATTCTAGGCTAGGATATTTTCGAACATATGGTCGTTATGTTGAACATTTCTGACCACTTCCTCTGCATATTGGTTTCTATTTAGCAGTACCACTCTTGGGTTATTTTGACCTATGTACTCTTCATCCTCTCTATGTGTTGGAGGTTCTATAGGTTGAAATCTCAATTGTGGTTTCCCTTGGTTAATAGAGGCCGCCCCATTGTCAGGTGTTTCTATTGGCCTAGCATTTGAGATTTAAGGAGTTAGTCGTGCATGGGCCTGAGGAGCACCAAAGAAATTGGTTATTCGACCCATTTGGTTGACTAATTATTCATAACTCTAGTTAGTGTTATGAATCGAGGGATTAAACATCGTACCAATCTGCTAGGTAAGCATGTTAACCATTTTGTTGTTACTTTCATCAATTTGTTGCCTCATAGATATGAAAGATGGCGTATTTACCATCGATGTTACTTGAGGGATATAATCTAAACTTCTTGTTGGTGGTGCCATTTGACTAGGATTATTTATGATCGAAGCTAGGGAAGGATGCATATTATAGGGTGGTGTGGTAACCATTGTGTTTTTTTGCATATGTTAACGTACCGATTTGTAGGCTTGCCATCATCGTTGGTGGCATACCATACGAATACTCTCTGCTACCTATACGAAATGAAAAACTTGGAATATAAGGTAGCCTAGGGTCCCCTAAGAGTTGATCTTATGACCGTGGGGTTAATTGGGAGATTCATTGATTGTGGTGGGGGGAACTATAACAACCCCATTTAATTAGTCATCTATTAAATTATTTGATTAATTATTTCTTTTATTATTTTATGTGAATTATGACGTGTTTGGCCGATGTCGACATTTATGGTGAATTGTGCTTAATTAGTTAGTTTTTGTGGGATTTAATTAGTTACTTAATAGAAATTGAGAGATTAGTAAATGTTGGAGAAAAAGTGAAAATAATAGAAAATAAGGTGGTTAATAATGAAGATCTCATGTTTAGTTAGGCCAAGAGTTTAGTTAAATGAAATTTCATTAGGTTAGTATGTCTTTTAAAGAGAAATAGAAAATAAGAGGTTTTTAGAGCATTTGTTAGTAAACGTGAAAGAGAGAATAAGGAGAGCAAAGACATTGGAGAGTTGGGTCTTTGGGAGAGGAGACCTTAGAAGTGTTTTCTTGTATTTTTGATGAATTTACAAGGTAGGGGGAGATTATTCATTTAAGAGTGTCTTAATAATGAAAGGGTATATAAATTTTCCTTAACCTCCAATATGATTTTCTCTTTTTTCATTGATGGGTTGTTTTGTGTATTGAATAATATGAATCTGTTTAATCATGTGTATTGATCTAAAATTCTTGTTATGTAAATGTGGGGATTATTGTTTATGCTAAATTGTTCATAAGCATGATGTTGCTATGAGATTGGGGGTTTTACAACATGAATATAATTCTAAGTTTTTTGTGAATAATCGATGGAATAACATGTTCAAATAAATGGAAATAACATGCTAATATGTTTTAATCATGTATGTATCAATTCTGAGCTGTTTGGAGATGTTTTTAATTGAATTGGAAGTAGTTTGAAGGTTTTGTAATGGCAGAACACATGTTTGCCTCTGTTTTGGGGATGGCGGGCATCATTCCAATGACGGGTAAGCCGTCATGCGTGTAAACCAGCTGATGAGCGTCATTGAATGTGTTGAGTGTGCGATGGACAGATGGAGAGATGAAGGGCAGGTCACCATCTCCCTGACGACCGTCATGGTCTGGGAGTGGTCGCGTTGGTCCTGACGACCAATTTTGACATGCCAAAATCGCTTTTTTGTGCCGATTCTGATTTTGATGATGTGTTGCTTCTATTTTTCACTATACAGTATGTTTGAGTGATTTAATATATGTGTTACAATTGCGACCGATTATGTGATTAATCTTCTGTTGTCAATCGATATTCTGTATAAATGAATATTATGTGTAATTGTGAATATATGTCCAATGTGTTAATATATGTGGTGAAAATGCAAGTATAATATTGTGTCAATTATTGTACATGCTTGTTGATAAAGTGATGTGATGTGTAGTTTGGAGTGAGAACTACTAGTGATGCATTGAATGCATATTTGGTTACAGTCAAAATAGGGATGTATTCATTACTATGTTGAAGTTGTTGTATGATTGTTTACTATAAGAGTGAGTCTGCATTCATTATTGTGTTATTTCCATTGCATTGTTATATGTCATACATCATATGTTTTCGTTTTGTGAAAGAGACGAGTCACGACTTCAAAGAGGGGACTAGTGACTTGTCCCAAGCTCAGAGTGGGGGCTCGGGGTTAAGAGAGGGAACCCGGTTTGTATGAAGAACCAAATGTTGAGTAGGTATCACATGCATGAGTTGAGTCGATGTTGCATTGAGTTACATAAAGGTTGTGCAAATGAGATGTTTGAGTGTTGTCGAATACTCTTGTATGGGATTATGTGAGTTTGATTATGATGTGGGTGAGATGTGAATACGTGTTATCGTGGTGTATGTTTAATTCATGTATGATTTGTTATGTGTGAATCTACCATGATTGTTTTATGCACCGATTATTATTTGAATGTATTCTCGCCCCATTTTTTATGTTGTTGTGTCTGTGCTTCCCTAGAGTACAAACAATCAAGTACCTGAGTAGGAGCTTGATGTAAAGGATGGTGTTGTGCCTCTTTATTTCCTTGTCAATCAAGTTTCTAGTTGGATTAGATCTGATATGTAACATGAGGGGAATGGGATGTTATTTTATTTGTTTCATGTTGCATATATTTCCTTTGATTTTGATGTTGAACCATTTTTCAAACTTATTGTTGTTGGGGCTTTTATGTCAACTAATTTTTAATTTTTGCTGCTTAGCAAATGATTCAATTTTCAATTATATGGTTAATGTATGTTTTGTTGATGTTTGAGTAGCATCCTAGTCGATTTATGTATTATATATGTTATATTTAATTATTTGTCAAATCGGGGAGTAGGGTGTTACAGGAACCGCCCTGTTAGATATTATCGTCGATTGGAGTCGATGATACTGTAGGAGCAGTTGTTCCAATAGAGGTCGAAACAACCACGTCTCTGGCCATTGATTGAACTGGTTGTTCTCCTGCATTTTAGGAATTATTCTGGGGGTTAGAAGTGGGAGGGTTATTCGAAGGTGGACACATCATTTCAGGGAGGACTTTACCATTTCTTCTACACATACATACATAACCATTGGGAACATTTCATGCATAAAGAACAATTTGTAATAGGAAAAACACAACACTTATGAAATATTAAATTTTGCATAAAATGGACCCACTGGACGTGCCAATTTGTTTATCGATGTTTTTGGAAAACAATCACTTAGTTTTGATTAATTTTCTTGCAGGATCAAACTAGAAAATTCTAAGATATTTTGTGCATAATTTCTGGAGAAAAAGAGTGTTAGAATGTTGTTATAAGTCTAAAGTTAAGTATTTAGTAAAGTAACAAGAAAAGTTTGAAGGTAAAAATAAATTAAGTTTCGACTATGTCGAAATCCACTATGAAATAAATTAGGAATATAATAAAGGGTTACAACAAAGTACAAAAAAAGGTAAGCGTTATTTCAATTAAATAAATAAAAATTGGTGTGCAGAATCATACATATTCTTCACAAACTCGTTTTTCGCTCTAACTTGGGTACTTTGTGTTCTATAGAGATTTTGTAATGGTATTGCCACCACATTCCTAATGCTAGAACTACTATATATATAAATAACTGCCTATAACAAATATATCTTTTGCATTTGACATGTAACCCTATGTGTAATTTCCAATCTTCCAACTTATCCTCACTTGTCTTTAATGTATGGATAAGATTAAAATACATTTACTCAATATGATCCTTTTATATTGTCTCAACTATCACAGTTGATGACTCAACTTGTCAAATTATGAGGATAAGTATTCTCACAATTTGGGAAAAATGCTAAGTCCAAAATCCATGGTCAGTGTGTCGAATTCGACATCGCGGTCGAACGTTATTCTCATCGCACATATAACCATATGTCCTCATTTTTAACTAAGTAATGTCTTAGCATCATATTATCTTTGTCGAACTCAGTGCATCGAGATTTCTATGCTAAAAAAAGTTACAAATTGGTGAATCAGAAATTAGATATGAAATAGTGAAAATTATAGGGATCAACAATCAATTCTCATAGACAGCACCACACTTTCGTTCGGGAACCAGAAATAGAGGCTCTAACTCCAGAAAGGAACCCGAAAAGAAGAGAGTTTGATAACTGTTGATCTTGAATCGTGTGTCCGATCTCTTTTACGGTGGTGTGGGATCGACCTGCGTGATTAGCACTCCAACGCCCAACTGAATTTAAGATACGAGATGAGTATAGTGAAATTTGAGATTAGAGATTGTATACCTTATCATAGCATGTGAACTGTTTTTATATATTGGATCGAGTAGAGTGGACTTGAGATAGATTGAACCTTGATTAATTGAATCTTTGGCCGGTCTATAATAGGATCTATATACTAAAATACAAATTAGATGTTACCTTTAATCATTCCAATGTAAGACTAGTAGAAAAAAGATATACTCATATACATGTCATTGATTATGAGAATATATTTATGCTAACAAAAAAGATGAATGTTCGAATATTATTATCATTTATTATTCAGTTTGGTTGACAACATTTCATGTGATCCAGTTAAACGGTTCGTCAGTGAGTCTTCTAGATAAAATTTTGTTATCAAAAGCTGGTAAAATATAGTGTAAAGTAGTAGTCCACCATATTTTATTTAGGGACTCTATCATAATTTTCATATTATTCTTGCTACCGATGAGGTTAGATGAGGCCTCACCCTCTTAGCATTTTAAAATGTTGATCCGAGTTTCCATGCTACTGAAAATTTAGCATGGAACAATCACTATGCCAAAACAGACCTTTAGCAGCTCTTTTTTACCCCTTTAGCAGCGCTTTCTGAAGCGCTGCCTAATCTCCCCCCTCCCCCCCTTTAGCAGCGCTTTATTAAAGCGCTGTCTTAGACCCCCCTATAGCAGCGCTTTATGAAAGCGCTGTCTTAGACCCCTCTTTCCCCACCTATAGCAGCGTTTTTTTAGCAGTTTCTCTGTCCCCTTTAGCAGCGCTTATACATAAAAGCGCTGTCTAATGTGCACGTTTTAAAAAAAAAAAATTTCCTGATTAATGACATTTTTTATATATTTTTCAATAAACCTGCTTATATTACAATACCTGCTTATATAATTTAGCCCTTTATTTCAGCACTTTGGCTTTATATACACAATTCAACACTTTGGCATTATGTGCACAATTCAACACTTTGGCATTATATGCACAATTCAACATCACAAATTATATACAATTCTCAACTCGAAATTCAACATCACAAATTATACAATTCTACTTTAATTTCTTCCAATCTTCATTGTTGGCCATAATATACTTGTAATTCAGGAAAACTAAAGTATCAAATGAATGACATTCAAATATGTAAATAAGAAATATATATATATACACATAAGAAACGTATAAATAAGAAATAATATGTTATTTTATTGAATGAGACAATATGTAATTTTACAAGTACCTTTAACATCTTTTTTCTTTTTTTAGTTCGAAGGTGCTTTACTTGTCTCTTAACAACACGGACGGATGGATTGATCCAAATTCCCTCGCTATGATCATTTCTAATATATGATTCGTCTGCTATAATATTCTCATCTGGATCATCCCTAACATAAGATTCATTCTCAACATCAACCTCCCCCTTTTCTCCAATGTTATCGTTGATTACTTTGTTGGAAAAAAGAACTATAAACCATTTCGTACTTTTCGGATCAGTGACATAGAACACTTGTTTAGCTTGCGTGGCTAGAATAAAAGGCTCATCTTTGTACCCCACCTTATTAAGATCCACTTGCAAAAAACCTGACTTATCCATACGTATGCCACTATTACTTTCAACCCACTTGCATCCAAAGATAGGAATCTGAAACTTCTCATAATCAAACACCCAAATGCGCTCGATTACCCCAAAATACGAGGAAATGTGCATTGATTCGGCAAGCACAGTGACACCACTATTTTGCATTGTACTTTTATCATCTTGCTCCTTGGTATAAAATGTGTATCCATTAATTGCATATGCGCTATAAGAAAACACATGCAAAGTTGGACCATATGCTAAACATCTCAACCTTTCTGTTATTGAAGCGGGATCAGAATAAAACTTTGAATAAATATGCTCTTTGAACCATGTTATAAAACTTCAATTGTGCTCACGTACTATCCAATTTTCATTTCTATTCAGATTTAAACCTCGGAGAACGTCCTTGTGCAATTTAACGTACTGCTCAACCTCAATGTCATTGTGCAGAACATATAAATGCACTTGCTCCCGTTCATCCCTTGAAACTGTCACAACTTTATTTCCAATTAACTGTTTACCTACTACTTTTTCAACAACATCAGATTTTGGGAGGCCAATGGATTGAACGTTGGACAAATATTCAGTACAAAACTCAATAGCTTCTTCAACAATGTATCGTTCAACAATACATCCCTCTGGTCGACTTCGGTTTTTCACATACCCTTTCAATATTTTCATATAACGTTCAACTGGATACATCCATCTCATATATGCAGGTCCACACAGTTGTGTCTCTTTCACAAGATGCACAACTAGATGTACCATTATGTCAAAGAATGACGGAGGAAAATACATTTCAAGCTCACACAAAGTAATAATTATATCTTTTTGCAATGTTGGTAAGATCGCAGGATCGATCACCTTACTACAAATAGATCTGAAAAAGAAACACAATTTTGTTATTGCGCCTCTCACTTTTTCTGGCAAAATAGAACGTATACCTATTGGTAGAAAGTGTTCCATAAGAACATGGCAATCATGTGTCTTTAAACTCTTTAACTTTAGGTCTTTCATAGAAACAAGTCTTCTAATATCTGAAGAGTATCCTTCTGGAACTTTAACTTCACTCAGAAACTTACACATTATCTTTTTCTCCTTTCTAGACAAAGTATATGCAGCAGGTGGTAGATAAGTGCGATTTCCTTTCTTCTGGGGTCCTAATTCATTTCTTATTCCCATTGCTACCAAGTCTTTTCTTGCTTTAAGGCCATCCTTAGACTTTCCTTGTATATTGAGTAACGTACCAATAACACTTTCAAATACATTTTTTTCAATATGCATAACATCAAGAAAATGTCGTACATACAACGACTTCCAATACGGCAACTCAAACAAAATTGACCTCTTCTTCCACCCACGCGTGGTAAGCGTATGAGCAAAAGGCTTGCCAAACTGAGTACTCACATCTTTCACCTTTGCAAAAATTTGATCGCCGGTCAATGTAGGTGGTGCTCTACGTTGTTCTGAATTTCCATTGAATTCTTGTCTCCACCCACGGTACTGATGATTAGAACTTAAGAATCTACGATGACCAAGAAAGACATTCTTCTGACCAAATTCCAACCGCGTCCAATCTGTGTTTTCTTCACAGATAGGACACGCACATTGACCTTTAATGCTATACCCCGATAGATTTCCGTATGCTGGGAAATCATTAATTGTGCCAAACAACATGGCCCTCAAATTAAAACTTTCTTTCCTATATCCATCATAAACCTCCACACCGTTCTCCCACAAACTTTTTAAGTCTTCGATTAAAGGTGTCAGGTATACGTCTATGTCGTTTCCTGGTTGTTTAGGGCCAGAAATTAACATAGATAACATCATGTACTTACGCTTCATACATAGCCATGGAGGTAGGTTATAAATCATAAGAATTGCAGGCCAGGTGGAATGAGAGATACTTTGCAGACCGTGCGGATTCATTCCATCAGTCGATAATGCCAAGCAAAGGTTTCTAGCTTCTTCTCCAAAATCAGGATAATCATTATCAATTTTCATCCACTGTGGTGAATCTGCCGGATGTCGATACTTCCCATCTATAATTCTATCATCTGCATGCCAAGTAAGGTGTTTCGCATCTGTTTCACTACGAAACATGCGTCTGAATCTCGGAATTATAGGAAAATACCATAAGACTTTTGTTGGTGACAACTTTTTCTTATACCGAGATACACCGCATTTAGGACACTCGTTTAATGATGCATACTCATTTCGAAACAAAATGCAATCATTTGGACAAGCATGTATCTTATCATAGCTCATACCAATAGAGCATAACATTTTTTTAGCTTCATAGGTTCGATTGGGAAGAACATTATCCTCCGGAAGTATCTCTTGAAGTAGGGCTAACAACTCTGTGAAACTTTTATCCGACCATCCATTACCCGCCTTTAAGTTGTACAACTTTAATACCGCAAACAATCTTGTGAAAGTAGTGCAACCTTTATACAACGGCTTCTCTGCATCGCTTACCAACCTCTCAAACATCTTTGGACAATCTTGAAGATCTTCTTCAAGTGCTTCTGCAATATCTTCGACTCGATCACAATCGTATGTATCCCTACCATTGTCCTTTGAAGTAGAGGTCGTATTGTTCTGGGGTTCAACATTCTCGTTACTTATCTCACTGTGTAATGTCCAACATGTGTAACTTCGATCAATTTCATGTCTCATTAAATGAGATTCCAACTGAACCGCGTCAATTCGACGCCCATAACAGCAACCTAAGCAAGGACATGTGATCCTACTGGGGTCTTTGGCGTGTTCAACAGCAAACTTAACGAAGTTCGATACCCCATTCTCGTACTCTTTTGACAATCGATTAACAGACATCCAATTTTTATCCATAATAATTGAGTAGTCTAAGCAAAAACAGATAATACCTGTAAAGAAATCACTAACTTCTAAGAAAGCTATACAGTAGGATGCTTGGAAACGATCACAACCTTGCTCTTCACAGGTAACCCCTATAACAGACAAAATATAAATTTTATTAAAATCATATTAATAATTTACAAAACAAAAATACTAGATAATCCACCAAAATATATCATATTAAAAATACTAGATAATCCATCAACATATAAAACCATCAACATATAAAACCATATCAACATATAAAACCATCAACATATAAAACCATATCAACATATAAAACCATCAACATATAAAACCATAACAACATATATATATATATATATATATATATATATATATATATATATATATATATATATATATATATATATATATATATATATATATATATATATATATATATATATATATATATATATATATATATATATATATATATATATATATATATATATATATATATATATATATATATATATATATATATATATATATATATATAAAACATGAAGCACATTCCTTCTCTCTACAAACAGATTGTTTCAATTTTAATACCAAAAGTTTCATCAACAAAAATATTTTCCAATAAATCTATCATATATTTTCCAATATTTTCCAATAAAGCGACAGCAAATATTTTCCAATAAATCTATCATATATCATATATCAAGGTTCAAAGAAATATATAACAATGGTGAAAAGATCAATAAAAAAGAAAACCATAGTAAAACTACACATACCGTAACAATGTTGGAAATGCAATGGACGGAGGCACTCGAAAACGGACGGTGAACGGAAGACGGCGACGGCAACGGTCGGAGGGAGGGCGACGGCAACGGTCGGAGGGAGGGCGACGGCAACGGAATGGTTCTGGAGGGTATATAGGGCAAAGTTCGCTCGCCAGAGCAGAGGAGAAAGAAAGAAAAAAAGAAACTCGCGACTTCTGTTTCTCTTAAAATTCTAGAGGGTATATAAAAATTATTATACTAATACCTTTAGCAGCGCTTTTTAAAGGCCTTTAGCAGCGCTTTCATAGGGTGCCTTAGCAATGACATATAACAGCGCTTTATAGAAAAAGCGTTCTCGTAGGGTCCCCCTTTATCAGCGCTTTTAAAAAGCGCTTTCAAAGAGTCCTCCTTTAGCAGCGCTTTTTAAAAGCGCTTTCTTAGGGTCCCCTTTTAGCAGCGCTTTTTAAAAAGCACTGTCTTAGGCTCCCCCTTTAGCAGCGCTTTTTTAAAAGCGCTGTCTTTGGTATGTAATTTTTTTTCTTTTTTTTTACTGACTATTTAACAGCGCTTTATTATAAAGCGTTGTCTTTTTATGCGCTGCTAAAAGTCAATTCTAGCGTAGTGAATGTCGTGCTTGCAACATTACCATTTGGGGATGTTATATTTTAAATAAGAAACTCAAAATTATCACACAAAAAAATGGAAAGACTAGCACCACGTGCACACACAAAAAATGTAGCAACAAATTAAGAATACAGAAAAGAGACTAAAATTATTGGATTTGAAAAAGACTCCCTTGTTGGAAAATCATAATTTATATAAGGTTGGTCGATTTATTCTAATGATGGAGGCTCACAAAGTTCATTGTGTCATTTGGGATAAAGTATGCTTAGATATAAGCAAAAGAGGTATAGGTGTTTGCCAGGTAAATGACATTATTAGATAAAAGTTTTTTAAAGCAATTTTTTGTGCTTCAGTTTGATCCATTAATAGCTTATCTTACTACAAATCTTTATACACAAATTATAATCCCTTCATTTAAATATATGATCACTTAAATAAAAATTAATTTACCTTACAAACACCTATACCTCTTAAATCTATGAAATAAATATATGAGAAATTTTTTATGTAGTATATGACAAAATAAATATATAATTATTTTCATAAAAAATGCTTCAATTTGATTCATTAACAGCTTATCTTAATACAAATCATTATCCATAAATTATAATCCCTTCATTTAAATAACGAGAAAGAATTCAGTAAATGCAATCAACTAATAAAATATACTTATCATAGTATATTATAAAGCCTACTTAAATCTACTAAAAAGAATTGAATTATATAATCTATTTTAATTGATCAAATACAAGTTACTTTACAAAAGTTGTAATGTTAAACAAATTTTAAAAAATATTACACATTTAAACTTCACACAAAACACTTTTAAGAATTTAAACTACATGTAGTAATTTAGGAATAAAAATTAATTTTCATGATCATAATAAAAAAGAAAAAAGTTTATGTATATTCATATTATAATTAAAGTCTGCAATTCACTCAAACTAAATATATCACATAAAATTTAATTACCTAAACAACATCTACTATCAACCCTTTAAAATGTTATTGCCTGATCTTACAAAATTGCTCTTACATTAAATTTTATTTACACTACTAATTGGATAAATAAGTAATTAACAAATGTCATAAATAAATCTCAATCAAGTCTCTCTTTGCATGTCAAATGTCACTCATTCCTTGGTTGTCTTCCTACTTTTTAGATGATTTTAATTCAGTTTTTCTACTTACATTTCTCTCTCCTGCCTTTCTCTCTTCCGTGTTCTCCCTTTCTCTCAAAATCCTAGATCGTCGCCGCCTCCTTTCTCTACCCTATCTACGACCATCACCACCTTTAATGGAGAAATCAAAGTTATTTTCTTGCTCATATCCTCATGCTCTATTTAGAAAATCAAACATCTTTTAGATCGGAAAAACGTTATTGAAAAACCATTTTTGATCTCCATCTTCAGCCATTCAAATATGAAAGGTATCTCCTTTGTTTTACTGATTTTATGTTTCTCAATGACTTTCTATTGATTTACTGCTCTTTACTTTTCATGACTGTTTCACTTTTTTTCATGTTTTCATGTCAACGAAAATCAAAGATGTTGTAGTCAGACTTGAGCATGTTTGTAATTTTCTTTTTTTTTTCTTTTTGAAAATACTAAGAGCTTATATGAAAAAATTCACTTAACAGTTTCCTTTTTTATATCAATTTTATCTATGTGTTGCGGTGGAAATAGGATATCAAGCTATTAATTAATTTGAATCACAATTCTTAATTCACAACCGCTCTTTGATTTATCCGAAGGAAAAGGTCAAAAGAGAGAAAACCTATTTTTGCATCGTAAACACAATGCGAGGAGAGACCTAGGTAAGGGGTTGGTTAAGCTTAGGGAAGGTACTAGCACCCTAAACTTCTGTAGTACTCTACAGGAACCTTTTGTTTATTGTATGCCTTTTTATTTTATTATCTATTTTGAAATATATACTGAGCTAAGGGATAGAGTGACCTGAAAAGACCTAAGGGTTAGTCCTAAGTTTACTCGGCAAGATTTGCATCTTGTGCCTACGTATTCTGGATAGGAAATGGAATCAGAGTAATTGTAGTTCCCCTCGAAAGGGAGGTTAGAAACTTCTTGACCGTGGTCAAGGTTTCAAGGGGAGTAAACGTATCTTTAGGACACGCTTACGTGGAGTCTTGAAACTCCTATTTCTACGTTGAATTGCAAGTTGAAATTAGGGTTAAATTAGGGATTGCACGACGGGAAACCCTAAAGCAAAGTACGGCGACTCTTTGGTCTAATGCTAGGGTAAAGGGCATTTTTGTCCGCGGCGGGACGCCTAGGCTAATTAGGGTTTGAAACGGTCTAGGGTTAGGACTATTGACTCGGCAGTCAAACAGCTAGACTTAATTCCTTCGGAGGGACACTAACGGTAAATCATGCAAAAATGACAAATTATTATATGGCAGGATTAAAGTAAGAAAAAAAATAAAGAAAACGGTAAAAGAAAGCATTGCAACGATCACTCGCGTAAATTACAAATCCCAAAAACAAATGCGAAAATAAAAGGGTAACGGCGATCATGGCCTCGCATAAATTACATCCATGCCAAAAAATAGTATGAATAAATGAACGACAATAAGCTGAAACAAACAAACTTATGGGGGTTAGATGAAACTGAAATGGCTAAACAGAAACTTTATTTTTTTTGAATTCTTATTTTAAAGGAGAAATTAATTAAATTTTTTTACAAGAAACCAATTTAATTTTAATATCTTTCTCTATGAATTGTTTTAACTTTATTAAAGCAAATATGTTTTAATTTTAAGACTTTCATTAAAGAAATTTTTTTGATTTAAATAAAATTGTTTTAAAAAAAGTTTAAGTAAAAAAGGAAAAAAAATTCAATTTTTAAATGATTTAAATCTCTCTTTTTTTTTAAATGTAATTTACAAAATTAAATCCTAAAATCTAGAAAAACGAGTTTTAAGCTTATGTTTAAATTTTACTGTAATAAAAAAAATAAAAAAATAAAAACCAATTGTATTTATTGTTTTTTTTCTAAATTTACTAAAGAAACAAAAAAGGACTAATTATTATATAACTTATTAAACTGAGAATTAAATAACAAAATAAAATAAATAAAAACGGAAAGGTGAAATGAAAAGAGATGTGGTATGTTGGAATGTCATTAGGTTTTCTTTGGTTTTCCTCTTCTTCTTCCTTGGTGCGCCGCCGGTAGCCATGGATATGCAATTTCGAAGCTTTTCTCTTCTCCCTCTCCGTTTGCATGTCCGATTTTCCCTCACCGTTCTCAGACCTGCATCAAAAATAAGTGAAAAAACTAAAAAAAACGTATTTCTACCTACCTTTTCCGATCGGTGATATCCTTGATAGTTGGTCGATGATGTCCGACGAGACTGAGGCTTTAGGTCGAAACTCGCCGCCGGTGGTAGTGAAGCTTTTACGGCCGCCGTGGAAAGCTCCTCGCTTCGACGTTCGGTTGCTTCCGTCCCTCTTCTTCTTCTTGGCGAGGACGATGATGAAGCTTTTTTGCTTCTGAGTCCCGTTGTTTCGATTGGTGATGATGAGGAATCTCTAGATCCTCTGAGCCGCCGTTTTTCGTCCCTTTACGCTTAAGGTTCTTGGATCTTTAAAAGCCGGTGATTTATATGTTTTTGAGCTTACGGCGAGTTTGTAGCTTGGATTGCGCGTTTTTCTCGCTAATGAATTCTTCCCAGAACTTTTGGTTACGCTTTTGTTATTATCTTCGTTGTTGGAAACTTAGTTTGACTTGTAGGCTGTGAGTTTGTGGCTTTTGGATCTGTTGCTGCGACTTTCTTGCAGGAATTTCGGATGATCTGGCGCTTTGATTCGTTGATGCAGAAACGTTGTTTGTGATTCTGGAAAATTTTGTTTCGCATGTTAGACCATGGTTGAATCCGTTGGGATTGGACTTTTTCGGGAAATTGCGGTTAAGGCCGCGCTTGGCAAAACCCATTTTTCTGGAAAAATCATTTTCAAATAAGTGCTTTTTCAATAAGCACTTTTCTGGATGAGCACTTTTTGGCCAACAGCTTTTTCAAATCACTTTTTATCTCTCACCTCTCGGTTGCCTCGGAAAAAATAAGAACAGATGTTATCGGATTTACCGAAGTGCCGGAAATAAAGTCGGGAGCCAGTTTCGGAGCAATCCGTTACCCCCCGACGCACCCGATGATGATATTGTTCTGAGGGTGTCGGAGTCCCACTCTAACCGATTACTTTTTCCTTTGCTTATTTTTGCAGGTTCGAAAAAACTCGGAAAAATCGGATAATCAGGACGAAGAACATCGGATTAGGATTTTTTAGGATTTTCTTATTTTTGTGTAAAATGCAATTGGATATTTTTAAAATTTTAGTTATTTATTATTTGTTTTTTTAGAAATTTTAATGTAAAAATGTAAATTAAATTTAGTTATAAAATGAAAAAATGAAAAAACATTATTATGAAATGTATATTTTTATTATTATTTTTCTTTTTTTCTTGAAATGAAATGAAGACCATAAAGAATATAAATAAAAAGAAATGAAACGATAGTTAATTCAAAAGACCAAATATATATAAAAATATGAGTGGAAGACAACTATTTAGAATAAAACAAAAATTATTTAAAAAATGCAATGATGGTAAAGAATTGAAATGAAATAATTAATTTAAACAAAAAGGACAAATTGCATCAAGAAAGGAAATTAAATTGATTTAAAATAATATGAAATATAATTGATGAAATGAAAAGTGAAATAAAATTCCAAAATGTTTATTAATTCCTAATTCATCCCATTTAGCCGACTAATCTCGTTTCTGATATAACCTTCGATTAACTTTCTGACCACCTGAACGAACAATCTTATCGGAATAAATCCAAACCGTCAATTAAACTCAAATGAACACAATCTCTGGCTAACTTCAATCTAACAACTTGACCCGATTTAATTTGAAAAGCTCAAGTCCTTTCCAATCAAAAAATTCCAACTACCTCGGTCCCGACTCCCATCAACTAAACCAGATGGCCCCTCTTTCATGACCACAGCTCCAAATCCGTAAACGGACAACCGGCTGCAAGCAACTGGCAATTTTACCCTTCACCGCTTGAATTGCGTACAAGGAGCTTTTTCCTGCAAGATCAAACCAACTACACAAACCTGTTAGTGGTTGGTTAAATGTAATGCAACATGCAATGGAATACAAGATGAAACGACAAATCTTGGGGCAAAATTTGGGGTATTACACTATGAAATTATTACCACCAATTTACTTTTGCAGGTATATAGTGTTTGTAAGATGGTGAGAGTGATTTGGAAAAACCGTTATTAGATTAACCTTTCAGAGGTACACATTCATTTTCCTCCACTTGTATATGTTGTATGACATTAGAATAACTACATATACAATAAATGTGTGCATATTTAAGAGAAACTTGCTATAAACTTACAGCAGTTGTTCTAACAAACTTGCTATGGATGTGTGCATCCAGAGCCACACTCACAACTACTCTAGATGTCATCTATTCTGATAAACTTTGTTTAAATCCTTGTAAGTTCATTTAATTTGAGTTTAGTTTAAGTTTTTGCACGTTGAGTTCTGAATATGATGTTTATTTTCCGTCAAATTCAGTTTCGTATAAGTTTCGTTTCAAATTTATTCAGAGTATGATGTATATTTGCTGGTTAGTTTGGATTGTATAAATTGCTATTAATTTTGTCTTGTATAAATTCTATTATGTTTTTGGTTGTTATTTGTGATTTTTTAACAGTTATGGTTTGAGAAGATGAATGAAGTTTGATTTAAAATTGTGACAGGGTATTTCACAGTCTCAAGATCTAACTGATACATTGCTAACATCCTGCAAATGTTACGAAATGACGAAACAAACAACTTAGGTATGATTTTACTCTGAATCAGTTTTTGCATAATCGTGTGGAGATGGAGCTTTCCAACATTTGCAATGACCTTATAATTATTTTGTATGAACATATTATTCCTTCCACAAACATTGTTGACTCCACGGTGTTCTATTATAAGATGTATGTTTGTTTTTGAGGTTGTTTAATTAATTGATATTGATTATGGGTTATTTTTTTTAATTTTGAAAGTGTTTGTTTGGATGTAGGAAAAGAGATTTTTGTTGCTATTTAGCTAAATTTAAATCCAATGATTAAAAGAAAGAGGTAGAGGTAGCAAATCATTCATTTAAAGCATATCAGGTATTTGTGATTTACTACAAGTAACAAGGATTTTATCTGTAACATGAGTTTGAAATTTGTATGAAATCAATTGTACTTTCAATAAATTTTAGGTTCTTCATACACATTGGCTATTCTAGGAGACTAACACTTTAGACTTGCACATGAGACATTATAGCCAACATGTTAAATTTGATTTAGATGGTTTTGGCTAAAGCATGATGCTAACTTGGTCAATGGACCTTGGGTTTGTAACTAAATGATAATAAGGCACTTTCTTTGCTGCATTTTTTCATATTGCATTCATAAGGTATAATATTTTGAGGGAGTTGGATTGAAGTATGATGTTTCTTGAGCATTTGTGATTTGTGGTCTAATTTGTTGTAATGATTTGAAGTTATGCATATACATGAGAGAAAATATTGCAAGTCAAAAAATTCTAAAAATGTTTGTAGTACATCGATCGTCTCGGCTGGCCATCTTACTGACATTGGTCTCATGTTCAACATCTCCCTCAAGCGTCAAGAGCTTCCAAGCACGAGAAAGAATCCATGAAAGAGTGCGCGACATGTAACCAACGTAGACCGAAGTTTACGTAAGATTAGACATGTGCATAGCAGCATCCTTAGATGAGCCGGGTGGTTGATATGTCACAGAAACGGCCTCTGCTAACAATTTCGTCTCTTGAGGTACACTCTCGGGTAATGGAAACGTTTTGGCGTAGTAATAATCCTTCCCATGCTGGCGCTAGAAGTTTGAGGGTACAACAGTTTAGCAGCGGGTGATATCTTTAAGGTACAGTACAGGGCTTTCTCTGTCTGGACTACAATCAGAAAGTTTGAATCTGTCTTGAGCTTTAATGGATTTCAACACTTATTTCTTTATGCAGAATATTGATGTTGTTCCTTTGGTGATGGGAAGTACGTTGAGATATTTGGGGCATTTTCAACTTATTAGCAACAAATCCAATTTAAATCACATACACAGATTTGGTGCTAGAACCTTCGTTTTAAATATCACCCTTCTTTGACTGGCTGATTTGGTCCTTATGCCTCCCTATTGTTTGCAGGTGAGGAACAAACCCGACGGTTGGAAATCTCCTATTTTAGCTTGGAGTCAAATTGATTCTGCAGTGCCAAACGAGAGGAAGTCGACTCAAAGCAAAGAGTCTAAGTGTCCCGCCTAGATGTTCTTGAATACTTGCGAAATGGTTTTGGTTTTCCATGGGCAGCATTTGGTGATAGCGGCAATGTTCACGACATCATAACCGACTTCAAAACACTATGGAATCTTTCTCTGTTCATTCATTTCAATTAGGTGTACTTATCTACCTTGCGACAGAAAAGCGGATAAGAATAAAATGAAAGCCTCCTAATTAGTTGGCCAAGTCCTCGTTGAAATTCATTCATTTCGGTTGTAAAAACATAATGACTTGGTCATTTGGCTTCTTGAATCTGGCCATTGTAATAACTTATTGAATTTTTAAAGAGAATCAAACTTTGTGTATACTTCCGTGGGAGGATGATTCAGGATCCATATCTTGGTATTAAAATACCTTGTGGTTAAATTCAGCTTGCTAATCCGTGATATGGAACCTCCTTGAGTAAAACTTAAACATACTTAGAACTTGAATATGGAGCCTTTGAATTACATAAAACTCGTATATCGTGAAGATGAAAATCGTAGTATGAATTCTAATGAGATCCTTGCTTTGAACTCACTAGAGTTTGCAATCCCACATTCAAATTCTCTTAGCCTCTGAGACACTGGTTTGAAAATTAAAGACAATGGTGCCAGAGTCGTTGGACGTTATAACCACATGAATACTGAAATTTGAAAAAAAAACATATAAGAATTCCCCATGCTCTTATAACTCGGGTGGTTAACTTGAATTTCGTATCTTTGAGCTTGTAATGAATCCTTCTACAGACTTGAAGTTGGCCTAAAAAATGTGAACTCCCAATTCGCGTCCTCTTTAATCCATAATTTACGATGCCAGAACACATGAGAGACCCTGAACTCGTTGCTGGAAAATCTGAGTATTTAATACTTTGGATGGAGACTTGCTTTTCACAAAGAACTCTTTGAATAAAAACTTGACACGAAGATTTGAATCTGAAGTCGGTACGCTCGGATGGAGGAATACTCTAGTACCAGAGTCACACCCTGAGGAACCTTCTGAGGCTGAGGGTACGCCGGTGAGAAAATCTAGAATCCTTAAATCAGAAAAGTTATCTTGAACTGCTTTGGCTGCAAGGAACTTCATTAAAAAAATGCATCTTCATAAGCTGGTTAGTCACAATAAACACACACACAAAAGCATAAAGACATCATGTAGGAAAAGATGCACAAGGAGGTGGGATCTTAAGGTCAAAAATTAGGGTGTGACACCATGAGCACGACATGTTATGTGTTGAATAGGATAATTATCTATCATATTTGAAATTCTAGGTACACAATAGTGGATGTTATCACGGATGTTATGACATCCACTGTAACACAGACTACTAAACTTAAGGACAGCCAGAAAATGAAAACAGTAAATAACACAAGTAATTGTTTACCTAGTTCAGTGCCAACCACACCTACATCTAGGGGCTACCAAGTCAGGGAGGAAATTCACTATTAGTAGAATTAATTCAGAGTCAAACAACCAGTTTGCACTCTTCACTTAAGACCTACCCAATGACACTTCAGCCTAATACTAGACCAGAGTTACCCACTCACTCCCCCTCAATCACAGCAGTGATATCAACCAATTCAAAGTTACAAACAAACTTGAAGACACACTTCAAACACACCATGATCTTGCTTCACAGCTTTGATCAAGTCACACAACTCTCTTGCTTAAAAGCTTAGAGTGACACGCTGAACAACCAGTTCACAAACACTAAACCAAAGCAATTATGCAGCAGACAATTGCTTGGCATACACGTATCCTAAGACACAATACACACGTGAAGAACACCTGATACAATCAGACTTCTTCACTCACAAAACACTCTCTTCAATCTCTAAGACCCTGTCAAGAACTGTCTTCAATTGGGATTTCTCCTTCTGTATATATAGGCAGCATACAGTCCTTGGGCCTTCGTACATAAGTTAGGTTTACCCAAGATAAACCTCTCTTCATGACGCTGCGCACATCCAATTGAGTCAGGGGTATTCCATGTTATCCTTAGCAGTGCCTGATATGTCGCCCAAGATAACTAGGCTTCCTAAAATGTTTCCTGAAGTATAGCCTGAGCTAATAACAGAAACTAATACCTGCGCGCCCTGATGTCATACGCTCGATGTCATAACATTCAGTCATGACATCCAACTTAAGTGACTCTTAGCTATTTAAACTTACCCTGCTGAATCCTCATTATGTATGTCATAACATCAGTCATGAAATTCATACATCCATCAATGTCTTGCCATAAAATGCAGCCAATCAAAAACATCTACAATATTCTTGACAGAACCCCATATGAATTATTAAAGGGTAGAAAACCAAATTTGTCACAACTTCATGTATTCGGATGTAAGTGTTTTATTTTTAATAATGGAAAAGATAACCTTGGAAAATTTGACGCAAAAGCTGATGATGGTATCTTTCTTGGATACTCACAATCAAGTAAAGCATTTAGAGTCTATAATAAGTGATTGCTTAGTATTGAGGAGTCTGTTCATGTTTCTTTTGATAAGACTTGCCCAAATAGTGTTGGGAAAGGTACTTCTTTTCTTGATGTAGGTGCATCTACGAAATACATGCTCAAAGACGCCGACAAAGGTACTAATCAACCTGAAACGGTAGATGTTGAGAAGGAGGAAGATGATAGCTAAGAAAAGAATGTTGATGAATGTCAACAAGAAGATGATGGTCTTTCATTGGAGTGGAGAACCTCAAAGGATCATCCTATTGACAACATTATCGGTGACATCACAAAAGGGGTAACAACGCGCTCTAAAATTAGTAATTTTTGTTGTCACCATGATTTTGTTTCACAGGTTGAGCCTAAAAGTGCTAAGGATGCCTTACTTGATGAGCATTGGCCTTTAGCAATGCAAGAATAATTGAATCAATTTGAAAGAAATGATGTTTTGGACCTTGTTCCACGTCCGCAATATCATCAAGTCATTGACACCCGATGGGTATTTAGGAATAAACTCGACGACCATGGTGTGATCATTCAAAATAAAGCCTGACTAGTAGCTCAAGGGTACAACCAAGAGGAAGGGATTGACTGTGGGGATACTTATGCTCCCGTAGGCTGACTCGAGACTATCCGGCTACTACTCGCTTATGCTTGTGCTAAGAACTTCAAATTATATCAAATGGACATAAAAAGTATGTTCCTTAATGACCATATAAATGAAGAGGTGTATGTCTCACAACCACCAGATTTTGAAAACTTTGAGTATATTGGTCATGTTTTTAAGCTAAAACGTGTGTTGTATGGTCTTAAACAAGCCCCTCGGGCATGGTACGACCGGCTTAGCAAGTTCTTGCTTGAGAAAGAATATTCAAGAGGAAAGGTGGACACCACTCTCTTTATTAAACTTCAAGGAAATCACACTTTACTTGTTCAAGTTTATGTTGATGATATCATTTTAGGATCAACTAATATGCATCTTGTCAAGGAGTTCTCTAAGCTTATGTAGGGAGAGTTTGAAATGAGTCTTATGAGGGAGCTAAACTACTTTCTTAGACTTCAAATTAAACAACTCCCGAATGGAACATTCATTTGGCAAACCAAGTTTTGTCTCGAATTACTAAAAAAATTTGGAATGGACGGTGCAAAGGATATTTACACACCTATGGCAACAAACAAAAGCTTAGATAGAGATGAAAAGGGTAAGGATATTGACGTGAAGAAGTATAGAGGTATGATCGGATCACTTATATATCTTATGACGTCTAGGCCCGATATTATGTTTAGAATTTACATGTGCGCTCGATATCAATCGGCTCCCAAAAAATCACACTTTAACGCAGTTAAGCGTGTTCTTAGATACCTTATTGGTACTTTTATGTTTGGGTTATGGTATTCCAAGGGAAGCGATTATGGTTTGGTTGGTTTTTTCGATTCTAACTTTGCCGGTTGCAAGTTGGATAGGAAAAGCACAAGTGGCACTTGTCACTTATTTTCAAAATCTTTGGTTAGTTGGCATAATAAAAAGCAAGTATTTGAAGCTTTGTCAACTGCCAAAGCGGAATATGTGGTCACCGATAGTTGTTGTACCCAAGTTTTGTGGCTTAAGCAACAATTGCTAGATTTTGACATCAAACTTTCACATATTCCTATCATGTGTGACAACACTAGTGCAGTCAATCTAACCAAAATCCTGTACTACATTCTCACACTAAACATATCGAGATTCATCATCATTTTCTTTGCGATCATGTTGAAAAAGGGGACGTTGTTTTTTATCATGTTGATAGCAAAAATCAACTTGCAGATATTTTCACAAAACCTATTGCAACAGAACCCTTTTTCAATATTCATGGAGAATTGGGAACCATCGATATCTCCAACGTCGTTTAAATTTCTATCTTATGGCTTGCACTTTATACTATTGCTCTAACATTTTTGTTTGAGTTTTTAACATCATGTGAGTGCATCGTTCATCCCATCAAGAGTGAGGTAGTATTGTTTCAATTTCTCCTTAAAAGTAAGACTTTTCTTAAAGCATATTGTTGGTTGGTAAAAAATGCTTGATATTCTCACAAATGATGAAAACCATGAATGTTCGTTTTCAAAATTTTTGATTGATAACTATTGTGTGTTCTCAATGTATATACTTATAGTGACTTCATGTATTAACTCTTTCACATTTGTATAAGTTTATTCTTAAGTGTACAAGTATATGGCTTATTTTGTTTATGGTATTTAAGCTTTGCTAATTGCGTAACTTGTTATTGTTGTTGTGTGTCTCGTGTTTTGATAACGTTGTTCATCTTGGATTGAGTAGTGACATGTTCCTGTCCTATGCTTGGCACATGCGTCTGCGGCATCATGAGTTCCTTTATGATATGTGTGATATATGTGATGCAATTGTAGTAATTTAATGAGTTTTTGCTTTTATATTACTCTGTTTATTTAATTCTACTTTGTGTTACTTGATTTATAATGCTAGTTATCTATCAATTTTGTATCATTACATATATATATGGGGATATGTGATTGTTGCTCTTCTATGCAAAATTGTCTCTGAAAGATCTATTTAACGATTAGTTATCTTTCTTTTTTATCATATCAAAGGGGGAGAAGAATATGTGAGATGAATTTAGGAAGCACAATGTCAGGAGGAGCCTTCAATAACAACATGAAATGCATCGTCGCAAGTTTTGCCATCGTAAAAAAGGGAGTATATGACTGCAACTTCACCTGAAATGTTTTGTGTGATGTCAAAACATTGAAACTACTTTTCATTTTGGTATATTGGACAACAACTTTGAGTATGCGTGGCTCTCTTGCATTAGAGGTCCTAGGAATCATCAAAAACCACCTTGAACTTGCCCAAAAACATGAAAAACAAATTTCTGCACAAAAATGCATTATATGTGCCGGCACATACACATTTCTGGACAACACATGTAACTCTGTTGCGGTGAGAATCGGATGTCAAGCTATTGATTAACTTGAATCACAGATCTTGAAGTTCACCATCGAGCTTTGATTTATCCGAAGGAAAGGTTAAAGAACGAAAAAAACCTAATTGCATTGTAAAAATAATGCGGGAGATCTAAGATTCGGGGGTTGGTTATACCTAGGGAAGATGTTAGGATCCTAAGTATCTGTAGTACTCTACAGGAACCTCTTGTTTAATTTATGTTATTTGTTATCTGTTATATGATATTTGTTAAATGGTTAAGAGAAGACCTAAGGTGTTAGTCTTAAGTATGCTCGGCAAGACATCGCATCTCATGCCTACGTATCTTGGCAGAAATGGCATCAGAGCATTCGTAGTTCCCCTCAACGAGGGTGAGGAACTCTTAATTATGGTCAAGGTTCCAAAGGGGAAGTAAGTGTTCATATGACACACTTACATGGAGTGCGACGACTCTAAATCTAAAGTTAAAGTCGGAAGATGGGTAAGTATCCATGACAGGAACTTATGTGGAGTACGGCAACTCCGATCCAAGGCTAGGATAAGGATGTAAAGAGCAAGATTCCATGGCAGAACCTTTCATGGAGTACGGCGACTCCAAACTCAAAGCTAAATTAAAAGGGAAAGAAAAGCAAGTGTCCATGGCAGGACACCTACATGGAGTGCGGCAACTCCAATCCTAAGGTTATGATGAAACAGTAAGAACTTAATGCTATGACCTAAGATCAAGTTTTAACGGGAGACTGTCCTAATGTCATCGTGCAAGAAAATTCACCCTAATGTCTATCTTGAGTAATTTCTGATCAAATTGAACCAAGAGTATCCAGAAGGAACATAACAAATAGAAACGTCAAGGATTCATATCACGACTTCACAAGATTATTGACATATAGGAATTCAAAATCGTCATTAGAATTAAATCAAAACTTTAATTAGAAGTACAATTATCCAACTTTAAGAAATCTATTTAATCAATTAAAAAATAAAAAATAAAATAATCAATTCAAGTTTAGAATTCCTACCTAGTAAAATAATAGGTTCAAATTACAAAGTGAAACTTGTAACACCCCAATTTTTAGTAATTATTTATTAATTAAATTAATTGATTAATTATGTGATTTTAGGCCTAATTGAATTAACTAATTTATGTGATTTATTTGATATAATTGAATTAGTTGATTTATTGAATTTATATAAATTATTTGATTTATTTGAGTTGTTTGGATTAATTGAATTATTGGACATATTCGAAATAATTGATTTAATTTTATTATTTAGCTTATATGATATATTCTAATTTGTAGAATAATATAGAATTGTTAGATTAATTGATTGGGCCTATTTGGGGGGGGTGAATAGACATGAGTTATTAAGCCCATTGGAATTACTAGGTTAATTAAAATTGTGAGAATTTTTATAAAATAAGAGAAATGGGATAGAAGAGAAGAGAAAGAAAGAAAAGATAGAAAGGGGAAAAGAGGCAAAGAGAAGAGTGGAGAAGAAGAGGAGGAAACTCAAGAGAAAGAGCAAAAGTTCAACAAATTCAAGGTAAGGGTGGGTTTTTGTATGATTATTGGGTTATATGATAGTGTATAAATGAGTAGTAGAAAGTGTTTAGGATAAAACCCCAAATTTTTATGAGATTAGAAATTGTTAGGTTTTAGAGATAATCTTTGAGTTGTGTTATTCTAATTGTGTTTGGAATTGGTTAATTAGTAATTATAGATTTGCTACAGTACTACTTGCAATTGGTATTCAACAAATTGTTAATTACTGGTGTTAATTCAAACTTGGTAGAAATCCAGGACTACTTGTATATGTTAGGTGTGTACTAAATTCTGGAAACGAAAATTGTGATTGACTGATATAGCTCACATACTGTAGCATAACGCAGGAGGTTTAGGAATGAAGTGAACCTTTTTATGCATCAGGCCTTGTAGCGATTTCAAGAAATAATTGGAAATGAAATAAGTGATTCTTTCATAACACAGTAGCATCTTCTCACTTATCTCATTATTATAATATAGGCAATGAAATGCCCTCTCCTTCACTATTTGCTGTAGCTCAGACCCATAAAAAAATTCATCATGACTTTGAATAAGTCCTGCAACGACATAAGACTAGGACTTAGTAGTAAGAAATGCAAAGTGCTCCTTTTCATTTTTAAAGTGATTTCCTTTTCTTATATACCCTGTTGCTGTAGCGATTGAATATGGAATTGAAGTGTGACTTTACCAAGTTCTTTAGCACCATTTCTCTTTACCCATGATATAATAATAATATGGATAATGTTATTCCTGCTAGCAATTAAAAGTAGTGGTACCCCATTTATCACCTACCTGTAGCACATGAAGTGAGTTACTAACATAATAAATATGACTTTTCACTTGCCACTGTAGCGAACTAGAAAGTGATGATATAGTGACCCTGTAGCAAAATAAGAAGTGTTAGGCATAAAAAAAAAATATAAATAATTTCTTGGAACGTTACTGTAGCTGGATAGAAACTATAGAAATGATACGTGAATACTACCTATATATCATACTATAGTGGAATATATATATATATATATATATATATATATATATATATATATATATATATATATATATATATATATATATATATATATATATATATATATATATATATATATATATATATATATATATATATATATATATATATATATATATATATATATATATATATATATATATATATATATATATATATATATATATATATATATATATATATTAAATTTAGTAATTAATAAATTGTGTATTTAATTAATGGAATTTTATTTAAAAATTGACAATTTATTTAAATATCAATCATTTAATTAGATATTGATTATTTATTTAGATATTAATTATCTATTAAATTTTGGTTATTTATTAAAATACTAATTATTTAGTGAATATTGAATAATTATTGGATATTGAATTGAGTAGTGAATATTTATTGAATATTGAATAATTATTGGATATTGAATTGAGTAGTGATTATTTATTGAATATTGAATTTAATTATTGATGATGGATTAATTATTCTATATTTAATTAGTGATGTGTGTTTTGTGTATTGAGGTTGGATTGTATTGATACTTGTGTATATGCAAATGGGTGGTAATTCAAGTGTGATGAATTATTGAAGATATGCGTTGAAATTAAGATTTGAGTATGATCTTAATTGCATATAATTGTTGAATTCGTACATGCATCATTTGTGTCAAGAGGCAATGCTTGTTAGTTCCGTGGGAGCTAGTGACTTGTCCCAAACCTAGAGCGGGGTTTGAAAGCTTAGGGAATGGGCTTTTTGTGTGTTATTGGTCTAGGAAACGGACCCGGTTTAAGTGTAAAAACCGAAAAATAATAACGAGTGTTGGTACCACATGACATGAGTTGCATTGAGTCTTGCATTGAGTTTTGCATTGAGTCTCATTATGTATATTTATGTGCTATGAGATTAGGTGTGATATGTGGAACTAATAAATTGGTGAATTATAGAGTTGTGTGTATATACTTATGAATAGTATGGTTACTTGAATAATATTGTGTTGATAAAACTTTTGAAGTGTGAGAATAATAGTGATTATGTTTGTATGCCTTAAATTATATATTATCTTATAATTTCAATAATTATGTGAATTCTCACCCTTCTGTTGGAATGATGTTTTATACGACATCGCTCAGGTACTGAGGAGTAGAGTTGCTTCTAGCACGAGGTAGCCGTTGGAGTAGCTTGAGTTGTGTCTTTATTTATTTTGGGTCGAGTCATGCTCTGATTATGTAACACCGGAAAATATTTTGATTTCATGTTTGGAGAGATATTTTATGTACTCTACTTTATTCTGTTGTTGTTATTTTGAATTATATGAAGAATTGACTTTTAAGCCTAAGTATTAAAAATGAGATGAGCATGAGACTTTTATTATGTCTATCATGATTAAAGCAAATTCGCTGCTACATGTTAATGTGAAGGTGTATGAGAAGCAGAGAGTTATTTTTATATTATTGAGCATGACAGGTGTTGTGTGATGTTTTAAAAATTTATGTGACACCCTTTTGTGAAATGCATGATAATTACTCTGATCTATTTATATTTATTTTGCGGGGTTAGAAGGGTGTTACAAAACTTGTAAAGGAAATCAAATTAAAAATTTAAAAATTTAAAATTAGTGTGAATGGGTTTAGAGGAAAAACAAAAATATGGGCCACGAGCCCATTTTCTCCCAAAAAAACAGCAAAACCGAAATACAAAACAACAAAAAGGGTTTTGGGCCGGGTGATCCAAAGCCTTCCGAGCTCTTAACTCAACCTACATGGTGACAACAAAAAAAACCAAACACTCTGCCCTTCTTCCTTTCTCTCTCATGAATACTCTTTTTTCTCTGCAACAAAGAAAATCAATCTGGCTAATCGCTTCGCAACTCGCGCATTAACATCATGTTAGTTGCTCACGCTAAGCTTTCATCTCCTCCTTCCAGATTTCATCATCTCGCGGCGATGAAAGCTCATCAAACCACAGCCTTAGGCCGGCAGTAGCGGAAATGTCATTCTTCACAAATACAAGTACAATGATTCGAATCGAAATACGGTTCCACAATGCCACAATGATTTCTGCGAGTTATTAGGCAAGAATTGCGTACCTTCAAAGATTTCGACGCCGAGACTCGACGACAGCTTATGATGTCTGATTGTGTATTTTTTTTGTCTGGAATGTTGTCGATATTGTTGTCTATTACGGTTTTGGAAAACAATGTCAATTGAGATTCTTACCTTCTTTAAATTGGAAATGTTTTGATATGCCTGTGACATGTTTGGAATATACAGCGCATGATTTTGACTTCCAAATTTCAATAAGTGTGTCTCACTGATTTGTGATTTCACACTGAAATTTTCTTGTCCTAATGAATTTTTGATGACCACTTTGAGTGCATTTGGACTGTGAGGTTTTAAAGCACCGTATGTTCTAGTGCCTACAACAGTAATTAATGCAATAAAAACAAATCATTATTATGGTGGTTGAGGTTTTGAATTTATGCTTTTGTTTCTATGATGCTGCAGGGTACTGATATTCCAAACGTCTTTGTGAAGAGTCCTTTATTGAGCCAATATTAAAGACGTGTTTGGAAAAACGGTTTCGGCAATATATCCACCTCAACAACTTCTAGAATATGTTCTGAATGTAAAGGACAGGTTTTAGCGTATGATTCCAAATTTGAACTTTGAGAGTTGAGAGAAACAAGACATTTTGTTGGATTCAACTCTTTTAATTTGAGACTCTTTGCATATTTTAAAAAAATTTGGAATTGGTTTGGACTTGTTACACTCCAAAGTTTTGAATCTTCATGACAATTGAATTAGAGCTCTCAACTTTTCAAATTAAATTGGGTGGAATATGAGTCTTGAATTGAATTTGGATAAACTTGTAACCATAGCATTTTGCACTTGAATTTGGACGGCTTTGATTTAAAGTCTTTGTAGCCTTTGATTGAACTTGTCTTTATGCGACATGCTTTTGAATCTCAAATACATTCCACAAACTTTTCTCTCAACTTTTGGTATGAGCAAAATACATGCTTTGATGAACAAAGGACTATATCTTGCAACTTGAATTGTTACGTTGAAATTTGAACTGGAATGCTATTTGCATCATGATGAATATTGTGCTTTGGAAACTTTGAATATCGTAAATCTTTCAATCGTTGTATTTTGCAAAAGAAATTTGAAACTCATAGAAATTGATCTTGAATTTGCAACTTGAATTTTATCTTTGAACAAACCATCCTCTTTGTTCCCCATTACAATATTAACATGTAAAACCTCTTTGTAACTTAGAAACTTGGACGACGATGAATAAAATTTGAATTTTTCATAATTTCAAATGAACTTATATGCCTTCACTTCTTGGATTTTCAATGTATTTTCGGGATTCAACCTTGTAGTTCTTCTTGAACCTTCTTAAAATTTTAACTTGAATTTGGTGCTCTCATGATGAACATCATCTGCAACCAATCTTGAATTGCTTGAGTTTAAATCATGATGCAAACTTCATGTAAATCCTCCTGAATTTTCTCATGAATCATTTTTACCAAAAAAATGCGTATAAGAAAATGAGACACATTGAATCATAATTCATCTAAAGCTTGAATCACGTCCTCTCTAAAATTTGAATGATAACTTAAAGACTTGAATCCTATGAACTTTAAATCTTGCATCATTTCAAAATGTATAGTTCACAAATTGCCAAAATCCGAATTCTTCTGCATAACAACTTATGATCCAACTTTACGAATAAAATCAAACTATGCCCTGTGAAAACCTTTGACAGTGAAGATATCACTTGTAATACAATATACTACAAAATTCCAACCAGCTCTCAAATCAAAATCCTTGAAACCAAAGGATAGGAAATCTTGGTTCTCCTTGGGAAAACTTCTGAGCAATCTTGGAGAGAAATATTAAATTTGTATTGACTACGAGACCGTAAGGATGAAGGCATATCCTTTTTATATCCAAAGGAATTCAACATAACTTGCAAAGGAAAAAAATCCTGATGAGCATACCCACAAAACCTTCATAATCTCTGAGTTTTCCTTAGCAGCAAACCTAACTTCACAAAACAAACAAAAACTAATAAGACAGTTAGCTCATGCATGAATGATAGACTTAAATGATATGCAAAGGGTCAAAGAATATAAGGGTAAATTTTGGGGTATAACAAACTCAATATTAAAGTCTGTAGCTTCTATTTTGTTTCTGCACAAAAATGCATTACATGTGTCAGCACATACGCATTTCAGGTCGGCACATGTAACTCAATATTAAAGCTTGTAGCTTTTGTTTTGTTTTGGTCGACACATACCTTCTGCAGGTCGGCACATACTGATAATTTCACCATTATGTGCCGGCATATACGTGTTTCAGGCTGGCACATCTACTATTTTAAATAAGGGTGTAGGTTCTGTTTCAGTTTGGTCGGCACATATATCATTTCAGATCGACACATGCTATTATTTTTTATAGTATGTTCCGGCACATCCAAAGTTCAGGCCGACACATGTTGTTTAAGTTGGCCTGTTCTGGTTTTTTTTTACTCCGAAAATCAACTCTTTGCCACCAATCTTCCAAAATTATAAATACATAATTCATGCTTCATTCCAAACTGGTGATACCATAAAATTAGCCTGCATTTGCTCATCATCTTCAAACTTCATCCTATGTCTACACACTGACAAATCACACATAATAATCTTTTGTTAGGGTGCCAGCTAGGTGAAGGCCTATTAAGGTCTAATTAGGTTCTTGTGTAGCCGAGATATTGGGTTGAGATTTACAGGGGTCTTCATCCAGAAAAAATGTGAATTTGTCCTCCAAGATCGAATGGAGATTTGGGGGTTTTCGTGCAAGACATTGAAGAGAGGATTGCGACGTTGTGAAAGCCTTTGGAGATAAAGAATGCAAATGATCATTTGGAGATAAATAATGTAAAGGAAGTAGCGGAGAACGGCGAATCAAATTGAAGTCGTGTGGAACAATCAGTGCAATTGATTGTGCGTGAAAGCTTTGGAGATAAAGAACGCAAATGAGTAGCAATATCGACAAGTCAACTGGCATCCATTGTTGTCTTTGTCTTACTCAAGATCAAAAAGAAGAAAAGGGGTTTAATCAACATCAGAACCGGTTGTGCTTGTATGGTTTCTCCTAACACTTTTCTTGTATATCAAGTTTTTGCATAGTAAGAAAGTATCTTAATTCCACATTGGAAATTAGGCGCAGATGTACCCACACGCGAGGACGAAAGTGGGGAACTGCGTGAATAAATCCTCATGTCGATCTCTCTCTTTTCTCTTTACTAGTTTTATTTTTCATTACACAATTTATCAAATAGCATTAAACGATCAATCGACTCGTAAGAATTTTTCTGTAACCTTTCTGTTTTAACTTGATTGTTGATTAGCTTATAATCACTTTTGATTATAAGTGGTTTTCATATCAACAACAACACAAAGGAAATTCTGAAAATTCGTTCGCCTACCAAGTATTTGATAAACTGCATAGTTCAATTTTTTTGCTCATTATCATGGAAATAACATTACTAAGTAATTAGTTTAAACGAGTAATAACGTGATACTCGAGTAAAGGTTGAATTAGATTATTGTGTTTGTCATTCCATACCTGGCTTTGCATATCCGAGTTTCCAATAACTAGGTTCGTATAGACGACTTTTATCAATCCATACCGAAACCTTCTGTGTGCTCTCTTTTTCTAACAACTTTAAAAACCTAAATTTTATTTGGTGATTTTGCCTTGGGTGTCTACTCACCCCCCTCCTTCTAGACAAGTCGTCATCGCCTAACAGTTTCAAGCTTACTAAGTCCTTAGGATTGAGGAGAGTGGAGATCGATGTGAATTCCATGTTGCTTATGAAAGCTATTGAGGAGGGAATTATCAGAAAGGTGGAGTGTTTTGGCCTTGATCATAGATATTCAGAGGCTTATGGAAGATCATGAAATTGCGCAAGTGGTTCATGCTTCTAGCGAAACGAATTTGTGTGCTGATATTTTAGCAAATAAAGGGTGTTATGAGAAGTAGTTTCGAGTCTATAACGAAGCTCCTAATTTTTTGAAGCTCCTCCTAAATTCTAACAAAGTTGGTGTTGGCATCTTTAGGGAGGTTTTTGGTAAGGGAATTTCTTAATACACCATATATGTTACTTACATACCACGCGAAAATACTAACATCTCTCCCAAATTTCAGAGATGTATCTCCGGATACACTCAATACACACACTTCATTCGTTTTTGAATCACACCCTAATTTTAAAAATAAATTTATTTCGAAAATGTATTTCTGAAAAAAATTTCAAAAACGCATTTTTAAAACCTACTAAACAAAAAAAAATAGAAACTAATGTCTAAACCTCCTCAATTTTTCTGCAAAAGTCACAGAAAATCAAAATCTCTATAATTAGATTTCTTAACATAAATAAAAATAGGCATATAAATTAGCTAGCATTCAATACTTGTATATATTTTATTTGACATCCTAAAAACTTATGTGTAAACCTCTTGCAAATGTAGACTTTGTACAATTGTCTTTCTTTGTTGGACTTTTTCTTTTTATAAAAAAAATGAACCTTCGATTCATTTAAAATCATATTGGTGGAGAGAGCTAGGCAAGTCTCTTCCCTTTCAGACTTCAAAACACGTTTACAATTACTGCTGACTTCTTTGCATAAAATCATAAGTCAAATTAAAGAAAAAGAATGACTGAAATTCAGGAGTTGCCGGAAGGATGCATCGCCGCCATACTGTCTCGTACTACTCCCGCTGACGCCGGCAGATTCTCCCTCCTTTCTAAGATGTTCCGTTCTGCGGCCGACTCCGATGCCGTCTGGAATCAATTTCTCCCTTCCGATTCCAATTTCAAAGATTCTGTTGATTCACAGTTTCCCTCACTTGCCAACGCTCCTACCAAAAAGGCTTTCTATCTCGCTCTCTCCGATCATCCCATCATCATCGAGAATGGTCACAAGGTATATTATTCTCGGTAACCTGTGAATATTAGGTTTATTATTATTGAATACTTATAAACTGAATTGATTTGTTGTGGAAAAATCTCTCAATTCTGGAAAGATAATGCTTATAACAATTGGATACCTTGAAATGCAGAGCGTTCAATTGGATAGAAAAAGTGGAAAATTTCGTTACATGCTTGCGGCTAGATCTCTCAATATTATTTGGAGTGATCATGATCATTATTGGAAATGGACTGATTTTCCTGATTCCAGGTTAACTTGCACTTAACTTCTTTTTCTTTTTTTTTTTTTTTGTTTTTTTGTTTTGTTTTTGTTTATGATGATACTTAACTTATAAGTATTCTGTTATTCACCATTCTGAACAGCAAGTGTATGTCTTTGAGGAAGACTAGTTAGTCTGATTGTGTTCATGATTGCTATGTCTACTATGTTCATTTCACTCAAGTTGTATTGAATTCACCATTTTCCCACATTCTTTCTGTAACCCGGTTTTGATTAATATGTGACAACCTACTAAGTAATATTCGGTTGTTTATTTCTCTCCAAAATGTTTTTATTTCTTAAACAAAAAGGGTAACTAGTAGAATACTGTTGTAATAGAAAATTTATAGAAAATGATTCAGAATGTGTCTTGGCAATGTAGTCCTTGTCTTGTTAGTCTATTGTAATAGCTCAGATATTTGAAGTGCACACCTGGCTAGGGTTACTTCATCCTTACACTTGACACTATCTGGCAATGTAGTCCTTGTCTTGTTATAGTCTACTATACCATTTTAGGGGGTCGGTGCGACGAAGCACTATCTAGGATTAACATCACAGACGCAGTTGTTTATATTGCTTATATCCACATTCAACATTTATCATGAGAAAGTGAGGCAGGTTGCAAAGGGATGTCCTTTATATGAGGGAGAATATGAATGTGAGATTTCCTATAACAGTGTGTGTATACTTTTGGGTTTCAGCTTGGTAACAACCTCCAAGTTTTAGTTAACAAACATGTAATGAATCAGTTTTGACTTTTCTCTTAGTTCCGATATTTTAAACTTTGCAACTTTGTACTACTTTTGGACAGGTTCCCTGAAGTCGCTGTGCTTCTTGATGTATGTTGGTTTGATATTCATGGTACGATAAACACCATTGCATTGTGCCCAAATACTGAGTATGCAGCTTATCTTGTGTTCAAGATGGTTGATTCCGTTGGTTTTCTGAACCGTCGCATAGAGTTATCAGTTTTTGTCGAAGGTGGACATAGTAGTACAAAAACTGTCTGTTTCGATCCTAATGTGAGACATAGGTCTCACAACAGAGTAGTAGGATTGCAATGTCCTAATGAGAGAAGTGATGGGTGGTTGGAGATTGAGATGGGTGAGTTCTTTAATTCAGGCATAGAGAATGAAGAAGTCCAGATGAAGGTTTTGGAGACGGGTGGTAATTGGAAGAGAGGTTTCATTGTTGAAGGAATAGAAGTTAGGCCTAAGTAACACAATATAGCAATGCAAGGTGTTTTGCATTTGTGGCAGAACAATGTTTGAAGATTTGAAGCCCAACTTTTCAACATAATATGTATTGTTGTTCCAAACTGTTTCTTTGTAAAGTATTTACGCAGGTTTATATTGTTTGTCGTGGTCAAATATATCGAGATATCTGTGTTGTGGATATCAGCTTCCTTCCCGGTGGGTTGATTGTTCCAACTATATAATATATTGTGATTATGTTACATTGTGATGGCAACTTTGCTATTTATTGATTATGAACCCTCAACAATGAACTTCAGGTGCTGAATTATTCCTTTTCCAGTTGTTTAAATTATTGTCTACTTAAGGAATTGGGTATATTTTAATTTTTTAATCCCTTTTGTTACTCATGCACAAGAACTAATGATTTGTCTGCAATAGAACTAATGATTTAATTAGAATTTAAATCGCTTGAAGAAGGTAACAAGGATCGGTGTTTTAATGGTATGAATGAATTATAATATAAATCTATGACCAAAATACTAAAAGGACTCAATTTAAATAATACAATTTGTTTTAGACTGAACGTATTTGTTACTAGATTTTAAAGCGATAGAATAACAATAGGTTTTTCATTCTCTGAATTAATCAAAATAAAAATATGATGAACTAAATAAATTATGGAGATTAAGGACTTGCTTGAATGACTTTTAATTATTAACTTTTAAAAACTATTTTGAAAAATAATTTTAGAAAACTGTATTGAAGAAATAAATAAAATAAAATATGTCTGATAATATTATTTTATAAAAACTTTTTTTTTTTCATTTATTATTTCAAAAGAGCAGAATTATTCAAATTACAATGGAGATTAAGGACTTGTTTGAATGAGTTTTGGTCATTAATTTTCAAAAATTATTTTGTAAATTAATTTTAAAAAACTGTGTTGAAGAAAAAATAAAATAAAATATGTTTGATAATATTATTTTATAAAAAAACTATTTTTTTCATTTATTATTTCAAAAGAGCACAATTAAGCAAAATAAAAATATAATAATTTAGATATATTATAGAGATTAAAGACTTGTTTGAATGAGTTTTGGTTATTAGTGTTTAAAAATTATTTTGTAAATCAATTTTAAAAAATTATATTAAAAAAAATAAAAACAAAACATGTTTAATAATATTCTGTTTTGAAAAATATTTTTCTTTCATTTATTATTTTAAAAGAGCAAAATTAATATTATTTTGATATTTGGGTTTTAATTTCTAAGGAATAGATATTTTTACAAATGAAGCCTATGAATTGGCATTCAATCAATGTTTAAAATTTGACCTTAAATTAGTGAGGGTATTGAGTTATTACTTCATTGATCGAACCATTGATTAATTGATTGAATCGCGTGATTAAATTAGATTAAATCGGATTATATGATAGAATAAATCGATCTCTATAACAAAACTACATAATTATTAAATCAGTCAAACTGAAAAACTTTGAAAATTTTGTCTCTAAAAAAATCACTTACAAAATTTCAAACTATCATAAGTTCACAAACTTATTCTTTAAATTCAAATTTTAAATACAGTCACCACACATAACTGCAATATTTAATAAGTTTAATTTTTTTTTTTTAAAATTGTTTTTAATAAGTTTTGAACAAAATTTATTTATATTATAACTTTATTTTTAAAACAAAACTTATCAAAATGACTTCGTTTTGTTTCAAAAGAAAACAAAGATTTAATTTGTGAGTTTTCAAAAATCTTCGGTTTGTTGGGTTTTAGTGATTTTGATTGGTTCTGAATCATTTCTACTAATTCAATCATTTATCCAATTTAACAATCAAATCAGATTAATGACTCATCTGATTCCATGTTCGACCAGTCTCATTGTTTGATCCGATCTTACAATTATTCGCATATCATATGCGCTTAAAATGTATCACGAGAGTATGTATCACTTTACAAGAATAAAGTACAGTCTAGAATAAAAAGAGAATTTCTTATTGTACCTTAAATATTTCTAGCGCACCGTGTGAATGTTCACATATATCTTTTGATTGCAGAGATACATCTTAGAATGCACCTTTTGCTCACTCAAATAAGGTCACTATTTAAGGCACCCCATATGTTGGGTTATTTTTATTCCGGAGATGCATCTCCGGAAAATTTTAAGAAAAACTTTAATTATTTAACACTTCAGTAGAAATTCTAGAGATGCATCTCCGGAATTATGGGGGGCATTTAAAATTTTTTTGTCACCTTTGCATGTCAGGTATTTCCGGAGATGTATCTCCAGAAATATCTTATATCACCTGTTGCAACTGCGAAAAACACCCGGCGGAAAAAACAGAAGAGTCGCCACCGAACGTTATTTATCCCAAAGAGAGGGAAAGGAAACGATCGAAGAAAACCTGAAGAACGGGAAAAGACGAGGTCATCACAACCAAATCTTGGATTCGGGAGTCGGTTACGCAAGAGGAAGGTATTAGCACCCCTCAACGGGATCCACGCTTGTTGTCTAATCAAAGGGTGTGTTTATCTATAAGCTACTGCTAAACGAAAACGAGAACAAAAGAAAAAAAAAAGAAAAAGACTCGATAGGACATTGTCGCCCTATGTCTACGTATTTCCTCGTGCAATGGGAAAGTCAGAGTCAACGTAGTTCGGGAAACTACGGGTGATGGGGAGAAGGTTGCTCGCCAAGACATCACTGTCTTGTGCCTACGTATCCTCATCTGATATGAGAAATCAGAGGAAACGTAGTTCGGGTAACAAAACCACAGGTTGTTTAAGCGTTTTTTATGAGTGACACTAAGTTCCCATTCCGGCAATTAGGGTTGATGCCTGTTTGTGGTAGAACAGAAAAGTAACATACTCTTTTCTAAAAATGAGTTTGAAACACAAATCCCAAAAGATAAAAGGTTTGAGTTTTATTTGTGAGTTTTAGTGAAGTGAATTAACTGAATTTGTGATTCACGTTGCACTAAAGACTATGACATAGGAGCGAATGCGTCGCATATCGCCCTAAGGGCATACGCTAAACACTCTAGACAAGAGAGGAGAAACCCATCACTCATCATTTCCCATGTGCTTAAGGCTCGTAGCGTACAATGTTCATCGTATTTATTAAATGAGTTAGACGGTGTTTTGAGATGAGAACAGAGATGCACGACAGGTCTAAGGGGAAACTCGGCTCTAACGTTGTCATGCTAAGTGGTCCTAAGGTCGGGATGCGAAAGGAGATTCTATCCTAATGTTAGCATGCAAAAGATGGACCTAAGGTTGAGGTTAAAAGGAACTAACCTAATGCTATCATGTATGGATTAAACTCCTAATGTCTATTTTACTCCAAATTTAATCAGAAATTAAATTGGAATAAGAACCCTAAGGGAGCATGTAAGGACAAAGCAAAAAAGTAAAGAAACAAGGTAAAAACAGCAGCTACAATAGCGCATCCTGCACAAAACAGCAATAAAATCCAGCACACAAGCAAGACAACCTATAACAACACATGTTTCAGCACAAAAGCAAGTGTAAAAGGCAGGCAGCACGCAAGCAAGGCAAAGACAGCATGCAAAGTTCAGAATAAGAACATTAGTGTAAAGCGGGGCAGCAAGCATGTGTGAATGCAATTAATCGAGAGTAAGCATCAATCATGAATAAATATCATGCAATTGTGAACATGTTTCCATAATCAAACATAATCGATCAACAACATTGCATCAACAAGAATCATCAAGATCATCATGCTTTTTCAAATCAAATTGAACGATCGACCGATCAAACAAACGTGCAACAAGAGGCATCGGAAGCAAACGCAAACATGCATCATAAATCCAGCAAGACAATCATCAATGGCAATCAATTAATCATGCTACAAGCAAATAAAGCAATGTGATCATTCATCAATCAAGCAACATGAACATGTTAAGCATTCAAACGGAAACCGGAAGTTACGCGTCAAAGACTCCAAATCAAACATTCAAGAATGATGAAATATGTCAAAAACAATCCACATAAATGCATCACATCAATCCATGAAGTTTACATGTGAAAAGGATACTAAACAAACAAGAAAAATGCCAAAACAAAACATTCTGCTCAGTGGTAACCGGTTACTCATATCAGGTAACCGGTTACCTGTTATAAAAACAGTTTGGAACGTGAAAATTTGTGAAGGGTAACTGGTTACCCAATATGTGGTAACCGGTTACCACTGAACCAAAAAACAGAATATCAACTTTTAAAATCAGTTTTCAGCATCCAACAACTTATCCAATCACTCATATAGACATGCTATCAATTAAGCACGAAATTAACATCAAGAATCAATGATCAAACATCATGTAAACATAATCAAACACTGAAATCACAAATCACCAAGATCCAAATCATCAAAATGGATCAAAAAGCAACAAAAGCCATAGATCTACACTGTAATTATTCAAATAAGCTCAAAATAGAATTAGATCTAAAATTACTAACCTTCAAAGCTGAGATTTGCTTTGGTAAGTGTTGATTCACTTGAAATTAACAGATCCAAGCTAGAAACCCAGAGAATCTTAAAGATCCAAGAGCTTCCTTATGGTAGAAATGAAGAACAAGCAAGATCAAGCAAAATTGACTCAAAAAAGTACTTCCAATCTAGCTTCCAAAATCAGATCCAAATCCAAACGAAAATTAAATGATGAATTAAAGATAATGGAGATGAATGATAGAGGTTTAGCTCTAGAATTCAAGGATTCCAATGAAGAATCAATGAATTCAAGTGGAAAGAGCTTTAATGGAGGTTTTAGGAGTGAAAAAGTTGAGAGAAAGTTGAGAGCAAATTCTCAAGAATGAAGGTGAAATCTGAAAATGAAGGTTATTGTGTGGTTTGGAGCAAATTCACTTAAATAAGCTCTAGGTTTGGAATTAAAAATGTGGTTTGGAATGTGGGTTAGTGTTTGGAATGGAAATTAGGAGTGGAATTAGGAATGGAGTGTTTGAAATTTGAAGGGAAATGGTGAAAATTGAAGCAATTCTAGATCCTTCCAATGATGATCATGTGAAATCAATGGTTGAGAATGATTGGAAAATTGCAATGCTGAAAATTTGAATAGTTTGGCAAATTTCGCCCAGGGTAACCGGTTACCCATATGTGGTAACCGGTTACCACATTCAAAAAAATGCCAATTTTGGCGCCAAATGGAGGGAAACTTGCGTAATCATCTGTTGTCACCTGTTTTGAGCTCTATTAAGCCTCTGAAACTTGCCCTTGGATATTATAACAAAGAGAATGCCTAAGATAGCCTGTACACCGTCTCCTGAACTGAAAATAACCTGTTGAATTAAATAAAATCGACCGTTCGATCGTTGGACAAAATAAATGTCGGAGCCTCTGACGTTCGTTGTTTAAACTCTTGCAATAAAAGGGAACCCCGAGCCATGAAAACACCCTGATTCCATGTCTCAAGAACCAATTCTATGATATGTAAAAATGAAAAATTCAAAGAAACATAAGGCGGTTACGGTTAAAACAAAAGGGCAAATTTTGAGGTGCTACAGCTGCCCCTATTCAATCGACTTGAACCTGAAGGGATGATAGCAACCGATTTCAAACATTCAAGGTAAAAGGTGATTGAATACAAAAAGAACCCAGAAATTTGAAGTCTTTGGGGATGTATGCAATTGGAGCCCAGCCATACGTCTTTAAAGGAATTAGACGGAAAGAAAACAAACCCAAAGAAATAATAGTGAACCTCAAAACCACATCGTCAAAGGGATTTGACGGAAAGAACACCTAACCGGAGAAACACATCATCAAAGGGTTGACAGAAAGAAGACAATATCCAAAGATTACATTATCAAAGGGTTGATGGGAAGAAAACCATATCCAACGAACACATCGTCAAAAGGGTTTGACAGAAAGAAAACTGAACCGGAGAAACACATCATCAAAGGAGTTTAACAGAAAGAAGAGATATCCAAAAAAACACATCGTCAAAGGGATTTGACGGAAAGAAAACATATCCAAAGGTCACATCGTCAAAGGGTTGACGAAAATAAAACCATATCCAAAGAAACACATCGTCAAAAGGGTTTGACGGAAAGAAAACTGAACTGGAGAAACACATCATCAAGGGGTTGACGGAAAGAAAACTGAACTGGAGAAACACATTTTCAAAGGGTTGACGAAAAAAAGACATATCCAAAGAAACACATCATCAAAGAGTTGACATAAAGAAGACATATCAAAGATCACATCGTCAAATGGATTTGACGGAAAGAAAACCAATATCACATTGTCAAAGGGGTTTGACGGAAAGAAGAGAGATCTAAAAAACCACATCGTCAAAGACGGAAAGAAAACCAAATCCAAAGAAACAAATCGTCAAAGGGTTGACGCAAGAAAAACCAATATCACATTGTCAAAGGGATTTGACGAAAAGAAAACCATATCCAAAGGATCACATCGTCAAAAGGGTTTGACGGAAAGAAGACATATCCAACGATCACGTTGTCAAAGGGGTTTGACGGAAAGAAAACATGTCCAAAGGAACCACATCGTCAAATGGGTGACAGGAAGAAAAACATATCCAAATATCACATCGTCAAAGGGTTGACGGAAAGAACACCTAACCGGAGAAACACATCGTCAAAGGGTTGATGGAAAGAACACATGTCCAAAGAACCACATCGTCAAAGGGGTTTGACGGAAAGAAAACCTACATCACATCGTCAAAGGGATTTGACAGAAAGAGAACCAAACCAAAAACCACACTGTCAAAGGGTTGACGGAAAGAAAACTGAACCAAAAACCACATCATCAAAGGGTTGACAGAAAGAACACCTAACCGGAGAAACACATCGTTAAAGGATTGACGGAAATAAGACATATCCAAAGGGATTGGACTTTAGAATGAGGTAATACCAATAGGGATTGGACTTTAAAGTTTATGAGGATTCCATCCAAGTACGGTTTTGGGTTATCTGTTCGGTTTCACAAAGGTTCATGCTATGCTATGATAAATGATATGCAATGATATGAAGGCTCAAACGGTGGTTTCGAGGTAGGTTAGGTACGGTTGACGTTGGAAAGCGTCTTGTCTAGATACAAGATTTCTGGTTGAAGGGTTAGGGAATGGTTAACATGACTTCTCGACATTCATGCTAAACTCGAAGGTTGACAAAACCTACTTGAGTAGCTCTAAAAATATGGAGAGGTGACTCTGATTAACCGTCTTCTAGAGAGGATAACTCTTCGCGCTCTTGCAGCGTCCTATTTAAAAGTGAGCCTTTGAAGTGACCTTGCCCCTAATTGGCTGATTGATCCTTGAAATATTTGTTGAATCTCGACTTGATTTCCCCAAATTAAACGATCCTTAGAGATTTCTTGGCCACATGCTCCTCAACCTATCTGTCCAACAATTTCCTCCTAGCAAGATAAGACTTCTTGACTGACATTCATTATGTAAACCTCATTGATGAAAAAAACCTGTATGCAAGCAAATAATGTTTATTCTGAGAATAATAACTTTAATGCAACACACATTCTAATCTTGAAGTTTTTGTTGAAAAGATATTGTCAAACTTTGTGAACAAGTCACTAGTTGAAATGCGACACTGATTTTTGAGTGAAAGACATCATGCACATGCAATACCAACAAAGTATTTTAGCATAACTCATAGGAGTCATGGATGCTATCTTGTTGAAGTACGCTTTCAAAATAAACCCTGCTTTAATTAGGACTTTTAAGGGTTGTAACGTGACCTGGTTCACGGTTTCAGAAAAAGAGGATTTTTTGCTCAAAATTTGTTTGTACCCACTCATTCTCCTTGATATTCTCCAGCCCTATATTCAGTTAATTTGGCATAAATTCTCACCTTTTAAAAAGGTTATTGAATGGTAGAAGTGACGGTTAATGAACCCACAAGATTTTCAAAGTGATGGTCACCCAGTTTGTCTTTGGTGTCTGCAGTCGCATGACTTTGTTCTTTTCTGAGGATTTTTCTTTTGTCCTCCTTTTCATTTTCTGTTCTTTTCCCTGATCTTGCCTGGACTGATTCTTTTGAATTTTCGATTTTGAAGTCCAGCGGGATGCCCAAAATTTTGCCTAAGTCACTAGTTTTCAAGATCGACTTAGTGGGCTTCTTTCTTCTCTTTTTTTTCTTTCCCTTTTTTTTTGTTTTTTTATCGAACAAATCGTGTGACACTGGCTGTCTTGATTTCTACAAAAGGGTTGACTACCTCATCCTTTGGCTGGTGAGGTATAACCATTGTGGGATTGTGAAGGATAAAAGGTAATGGATTCCTGGATGCACACTCCTTTTGAAATTTGAATGTTTGGTCATACTAACTAATGACTACCCTGCCCCAGATTAACATTGAGGGTTTTTTTCGTTTTCAGAAAGAAACTCCTACTTCTAGGCTCAAAGGAGTTAATAAGAGATTATCTTCCTTATATCTCCGGTGTTTGAGGATTTGAAACAATGCCTGTACATCATCAGCAGGGTTTTATCCAAAAGCATACGACCAGAGATTTTGCGTTTTCGCTTCATCATTCTCCCTCCAAGAGTCTAAGCAAGAAAGTTGGTATTGCAATGCACAGAAATATTATGAGTGAACACGAATGAATTACTTCAAAAAAACATACTCATTGCATTAAGATCATCATTCAAAAACAAAAAAGTTTTTATATGCAAACAAAGCATTAACAAATAATGAAAAATAAAAAAGAAAAATGCAGCAAAGAAAATTGAAAATGCCATGGCCGAGGAGATAACCCTTGAAGTCTTTAAACTCAAACAGATGAGAGATTGACACGTACAACCAAATTTCCTTATGGAAAATATATTTACCCTTCGTCAATTAACTGTTGCACTTCGCCTTGAAATGCTTTGCAATCTTCAGTTGAGTGCCCCATGGATCCTCCATGATATCCATATTGCACACTAGGATTATACCCCAGAGGGTATGGCTCTGGAAACGGCTTGAGATTCTTGGGCTCCACCAATGAGTTTTAAATCAGATGTGGCAGAAACTGACTGTACGACATAGGAACCTGATGAAGAGGAGCATTCCTTCTTTCCAAGCTGTTGCAAGGTCTATTATAGTTCTGGTGCTGATAGTTTTGTTGCTGAAAAGCATAAGTTTGTTGGTACTGATTAGGGCATTCCTCACGTTCAGGCACTTTTATCCTTAGATTTGATCCAGGAACATGCAATAGTTATGGACGTAGAGATTCTGAAACTAAAGACTGTAAGAAACGCCCCTGACCCGATGCAGCTTTAGAGGAGAAAACAAGAATACCCCTTTCTTTCACAGCAACTGGGATAAGACCACCTGGTACGCTCATGCCGCCCGGCGTGAACTTGACTGCCTTTGAATCGATTAAGTCTTGAAATTTGTGCTTAAAGGCCTTGCATTTCTCCACATTATGCCCCGGTGCCCCATAATGGAAATCACAATGGGCACTTGCATCATAGCCTGGTGGTGGCTTACCAGCAAATGGAGCTAAAGTCCGAAGTTCAACCAACTGAAGTTGAAGCAAATGTTGCAACAACTAAGTATAAGTCATAGGGAGCTGGTCAAAGATTCTGTCGGGTTGCTTCGGCCTCTGTGCATACTTTTAAACCTTAGGATTATCTTGGAAATAGGAAACTACTGCTGACAGGGAGATTCTGGAATCCCAGGTCGTGCAAAAGATCTATGAGGCATATCACGCTCTGGGACAGACTCCACAAGTAAGGGCAGAACGATCATTTCTGTTGTGGCTTCAGGCATATGATTGCCTTCCTTTCTTAGTGAGTTTCTTATGACTTCCATGATCAGGCTCATCTGAGTCTTCAGTTGATAGACTTCCTCTCTCAGCATTTTCTAATCCTGAGACAAGGCTTACATGTCCACCATGAATTGTCCCATTTGGCTTCGTACTTCTCTCAACTCTGCTTGAACTTTCTCCATAATGAACTTCTAGCTTCTTTGACAAGTTAAGTTTAAAATTCTGAAGAAAACCAGATTAGGATAACAAAAGACCAGCCTTGAACACCTGGAGTGTAAATGAACATGAAAGTACAATGCAAACATCTCATTATCATTATCAATCAAAAACAAACAAGTTTACGAAATATTTTGCACTTTAACAGAAAAGAAACTACACATACAAAGAAATGACATAATATAAAAGATCGCCAACTTCGGGGAACTGGAGTTTCCAATCATGATTCACTACTAAACTAGCCATCTTCAGAATTTCTCGTCAAAGTCAGTCTGATGCTCATCTGAACATCTACTCTCGGTGAATTATTCCATAACAAGGATTGATGAACCCACATGACTGGATGAAGGAGGATTATGGATTTGAATACCTTGAGGTGTAAGTGAGAGCATATTGGAGTCAAGCAGAGTCTGAATCTTGATCTTAAGCACCTTACATTCTTCGGTTGAATGCCCTTGTGCCCCAACATGGTAGTCACAATGGGCGTTGACATCAAAACATGGTGGGTATGGAGGAATAATTGGATTTATCTCCTTCGGCACTATCACTCCACCTTTGATCAACTCTGGAAACACCTAACTGTATGATATGGGCAACTGAGTGAAATGCTTTTCTGGCTTCCTAGGTCTTTGTCGGGCGTGCTGACGTGGCTGACGGTGATATGACCGTTGACTTTGAGAAGATCCCTGATTTGGAGAAGAATACCGTCCCCGGGGAGAGAACGATATCTGATACGGAAACCCATAAGGTTGTTAACTCTAAACACTTGAAATATCTGAGTACTGAGGCTTCTCCCATTCTTCCTAAGAATTGACAACTGATTCACTTTCACCAACTGAGATGTCCAGGACGTCTTGAATCTTTCCACTCTTGAGTGCGCTCTCGATATGTTCCCCAACTACTATCAAGTTATAAAGGTTTAATGCCCCATTGCCAATCATTTTATCCAAGTATGAACCTTGCAAAGTATCCATGAATAGGCCAATCAATTCTCTGTCTAGAAGTGGTGGTTTTACGTGAGCAACTAACTCTCTCAATCTCTGAGCATATCCTTTAAAGGATTCACTTTCCGCTTGAGATAAGTCTTGCAACTACATGCGGCTGAGAGCCATGTCAAGATTGTAATTATATTGCTTCACAAAGACATTGGCTAGGTCTGACCATGATCAGATGCAACCACTCTCTAACTGCATATACCAACTCAATGATGCCCCACTCAAACTGTCTTGAAAATAGTGAATAATAAGCTTGTCGTTGTGGACATATGAGGTCATTCTTCTGCAAAACATTACCAAATGTTTCTTTGGGCAACTATCCCCTTTGTACTTCTTAAAATTCGGTGTCTTAAACTTTGGAGGCATCACAAGGCTATCCTCCAACACACGATACCTTTTCATAAACCCAACAGTCCGGGGTCTTTAGGTTTAATCGTTTGATCTACCCCTAGGAAATATGGCATAGAGAATGCAAAGCTCCGATAGTCTATGGCATTAAGAGAAGAGGAATGTCCATCTCGGACGATGGTATGCTCTTGTATAACTTGATCCTCAACAGGAATCCGCACATGTTGAGCTTGAGCAATATTGTTCAATGGAGGTGGAATAACATTCCCAGAAATTGGAGTCCTCTAAATATTGGCCTCTCCTCTTGTCATGGCTGTCATAGCTTCCACAAGTTGGTCCAACTGATTCTTCATCAACTCAACATCTTCCCTTGTAACAAACTGGTTTTGCTCTCCTGAGTTCATGATTTGTATAAAAGCTCATTCAAATCCAATATGAGTGTCGAGAAGTCAATTGCGGGTCGGATAAACGATGGATGAACTCTGTTGTTTCGGGATGAGGAAGGATATGCAAAAATGATGCACAAATGCTTATGCAATGCAATATGAATGCAACAGACATGGGATTAAAGCTTTCACAAAGCTCTGAATAACTATTGTGTTGTTGACTGAATAAGCTCATAAGTTTGCTCTGATGAGAACATACTGGAGCACCAGAATCCCAAAATAATTGGAATACCGGAATAATCGGAATACTAGAATACCAGGCTGATAAGTTCACACTGATAAGAAAACCATAATACCGGATTAGTTAAAATTCAAGGTTTCTTACAAAACTCATCCCTCTTCACAAGTAGGTTCTAGTCTTGGACAGTACGACATCCTATGCAGGTCATCAGTATCACGGTCTCTCAAGTTGAGAAACAATGATATGTTCACCATTTCTGGTTTGGCATCATGGTCAATCAAGGAGGTCTCAACTGACTTCTTAAAGAACGGTCTCTAGAGTCGTTAGCTTTAAGATCCAACACCCTCTCAAATGTCCAAGATGCACAAGATAGGATATCTTCAAAGAAAACCTTGTCTGGACGCGGATTTCGTGCAGACTCTTGCATAGCAAGATGCCACACAATTCCACACTACTTTTCCCACTAATCCTGTGTGTATACTCAAGCCTGGGTATTGGGCTTATCTCTCATGGAACCACCCATCCAACAGCACAGCAGCTGCAGCATAATATAACAATAAAATGCAAAATGCAATAATACATAACAAGATAATGTACATAAAAACAAATAACTGCACAAAAGTAAACACCTAGAGACACAAAACAGACAAGCGCTATGATTGAATCGCATAGGGAAACAGACTCCTCAGCAGAGTCGCCAGCTGTCGCAATTGTGAAAAACACCCGGCAGAAAAAACAGAAGAGTCGCCACCAAACATTATTTATCCCAAAGAGAGGGAAAGGAAACGATCAAAGAAAACCTGAAGAACGGGAAAAGACAAGGTCATTGCAACCAAATCTTGGGTTCGGGAGTCGGTTACGCAAGGGGGAGGTATATCCACGCTTGTTGTCTAATCAAAAGGTGTATTTATCTATTAGCTATTGCGAAACAAAAACGAGAACAAAAGAAAAAAAAAGAAAGAGACTCGATAGGACATCGTCGCCCTATGCCTACGTATTCCCTCGTGCAATGGGAAATTCAGAGCCAACGTAGTTCGGGAAACTACGGGTGATAGGGGGAAGGTTGCTCGCCAAGACATCGTCGTCTTGTGCCTACGTATCCTCATATAGTATGAGAAATCAGAGCAAACGTAGTTCAGGAAACGAAACCACATGTTGTTTAAGCGTTTTTTATGAGAGACGTTGTGTTTCCATTCTAGCAGGTAGGGTCGATGAGTGTTTGCGGTAAAACGGAAAAGTAACGTACTCTTTTCTAAAAGTGAGTTTGAAACATAAATCCTAAAGGATAAAAGGTTTGAGTTTTGTTTGTGAGTTTTAGTAAAGTGAATTAACTAGATTTGTGATTCATGTTGCACTAAAGACTATGACATTGGAGTGAACGCATTGCATATCGCCCAAAAGGCATACGCTAAACACTCTAGACAAGTGAGGAGAAACCTTTCACTCATCATTTCTCATGTGCTTAAGGCTCGTAGCGTACAAAGGTAATCGTATTTACTAAATGAGTTAGAAGGTGTTTTATAATGAGATGAGAGACGCACGACAAGTCTAAGGGGAAACTCGACCCTAACGTTGTCATGCAAAGTGGTCCTAAGGTCGGGATGCGAAAGGAGACTCTATCCGAATGATAGCATGCAAAAGATGGACCTAAGGTTGAGGTTAAAAGGTACTAACCTAATGTTATCATGCATGGATTAAACTCCTAATGTCTATCTTACTCCAAATTTAATCAGAAATTAAATTGGAATAAGAACCCTATGGGAGCATGCAAGGACAAAGCAAAAAGCAAAGAAACAAGGTAAAAACAATAGCTACAACAACGCCTCCCGCATAAAACAACAATAAAATCCAGCACACAAGCAAGACAGCCTATAACATCACATGTTTCAACATAAATGTAGGCAGCAAGCAAGCAAGGCAAAGACAGCATGCAAAGTTCAGAATAAGAACAATCATGTAAAGCAGGGCAACAAGCATGTGTGAATGCAATTAATCGAGAGTAAGCACCAATCATGAACAAATATCATGCAAATGTGAACATGTTTCCACAACCAAACATAATCGATCAACAACATTGCATCAACAAGAATCATCAAGATCATCATGCTTTTTTTCAAATCAAATTAAATGATCGATCGATCAAACAAACGTGCAATAAGCGACATCGGAAGCAAACGCAAACATGCATCACAAAGCCAGCAGGACAATCATCAATGGTAATCAATTAATCATGCTACAAGCAACCAAAGCAATATGATCATTCATCAATCATGCAACATGAACATATTAAGCATTCAAACAGAAACCGGAAGTTACCCGTCGAAGAATCCAAATCAAACATTCAAGAATGATGAAATATGTCAAAAACAATCCACATAAATACATCACATCAATCCATGAAATTTACATGTGAAAAGGATACCAAACAAACAAGAAAAATGCCAAAAAAACAACATTCTGCTCAGAGGTAACCGGTTACCTGTTATAAAAACAGTTTGGCACGTGAAAATTTGTGAAGGGTAACCGGTTACCACTGAACCAAAAAATAGAATATCAACTTTTAAAATCAGTTTTCAGCATCCAATAACTTATCCAATCACTCATATGAACATGCTATCAATTAAGCACGAAATTAACATCAAGAATCAATGATCAAACATCATGTAAACACAATCAAACACTGAAATCACAAATCACCAAGATCCAAATCATCAAAATGGATCAAAAATCAACAAAATCCATGGATCTGCACTGTAATTATTCGAATAAGCTCAAAATAGAATTAGATCTAGAATTACCAACCTTCAAAGCTGAGATTTGCTTTGGTAAGTGTTGATTCACTTGAAATTAACAGATCCAAGCTAGAAACCTAGAGAATCTTCAAGATCCAAGAGCTTCCTTATGGTAGAAATGAAGAACAAGTAAGATCAATCAAAATTGACTCAAAAAAGCACTTCTAATCTAGCTTCCAAAATCAAATCCAAATCCAAACGAAAATTGAATGATGAATTGAAGATAATGGAGATGAATGATGGAGGTTTAAATATAGAATTCAAGGATTCAAATGAAGAATTAATGAATTCAAGTGGAAAGAGCTTTAATGGAGGTTTTGGGAGTGAAAAAGTTGAGAGAAAGTTGAGAGAAAATTCTCAAGAATGCAGGTGAAATCTGAAAATGAAGGTTATTGTGTGGTTTTGAGCAAATTCACTTAAATAAGCTCTAGGTTTTTCAAAAATGTGGTTTGGTATGTGGGTTAATGTTTGGAATGGAAATTAGGAGCGAAATTAGAAATGAAGTGTTTGAAATTTGGAGGGAAGTGGTGAAAATTGAAGCAATTTTAGATCCTTCCAATGGTGATCATGTGAAATCAATGGTTGAGAATGATTTGAAAATTGCAATGCTGCAAATTTGAATATTTTGGCAAATTTCGCCCAGGGTAACCGGTTACCCACATTCAAAAAATGTCAATTTTTGCGCCAAATGGAGGGAAACTTGCGTAATCATCCATTGCCACCTATTTTGAGCTCTATTAAGCCTCTGAAACTTGTCGTTGGATATTATAACAGTGAGAATTCCTGAGATAGTCTGTACACCGTCTCCTGAACTGAAAATAACCTGTTGAATAAAATAAAATCGTCCCCTCAATCACTAGGCAAAATAAATGTCGGAGCCTCTGTCACTCGCTGTTTAAACTCTTGCAATAAAAGGGAACCCTGAGCCATGAAAACACCCTGAACCCATGTCTCAAGAACCAATGCTATAATATCCAGAAATGCAAAATGCAAAGAAACATAAGTCAGTTACGGTTACTACGAAAGGGCAACTTTTAGGGTGCTACAGAATCCAGTTGTATGATCACTCCTTCATTGTTGACATACTCAATTTTGAACCAAATCATTCACCCTAAAAACCCTTCATTCTCAATCCATTTTTTCACTCCTAATCTCAATTATTTTGGTTCATCATGTCATAGGGAGCAAAAGAAGATAAAATTTCAGGTAAAGATTCTTCTTTACCTTCTGCATTGTTCACATTAATCATATATTTTTTCTAAAAAAAGTTATGTTGTGTCTGGAGATGTATCTACGGAACATATATGAACTTGTTCGGAGATGTATCTCCGGAACGTGTATGAAATTGTATGTAATTGTGTGTAAATATAAATAATGTGTTATATATTCACCTTTTATTCATATTTTGTCTTTATGTATTTTTTATCTTCCCCATATCAACATGTGTTATCTTGTCAATGGAAAAAATAGATTATGTTTTAGTGTTCTGTTTTGAAACTTATTCAGGATAAGTTTCGGAGATGCATCTCCGAAATAAGATAATAGAATGCAGTTCCAAAGATATATCTCCGGAATCAATATGAGTGGTCCAAATTGATATATGTCTTCTAAATTTAGGTGCTCTAATGTTACATTTCACACAACCTTAAAATGTCTCAAATGTCACAAATAAACATCTATTGATATGTTGTAAATGTGTTCTTCTCCGGCTATACACCCGGCCGAATGTTCAAACTCACTGACTTCACTTCCCTCGAAGATATCAAAGATGAAACCCACCATCTCCTACCTTACAGAGACAATTGAAAGATTGTGAAGATCGAGTACCATTAACCATCGATTGACAATAGAGGGAAGATCGAGTTCAGCAAATTTGAACTCAAGACCCAAGCATATGTTAGGGCTATGTGGATATGTATTTCCGTTTCGAAGAGAAAGTTCCGTTCGAGTTGATATCACCATTGTAATGCTCATATTATGTTATGAATGTCAATTTCATTTTAAAAAATAACTTTTTTGTTGAATTTGTTTCTGATGTGCCTTCGGATATGTAGTTCCAGAATTATTTCGAGGATGCATCTCCGAAATAAATTAAACTAAAAAATGGGCGTATCTCAGAATGACCTTTGATGAGTATGTGTTGGGGTGATGATAAACCTAAAATATATTGTTTATTTGACTCGATTTGCGCATGTTATTTAGGATTTTATTTCTGTTTTCTTGTATTATGCCTTTGTTTTGTTTTTTTCTTCAGGTTTTTGTATTTTCAAAGATGCTCGAGAAGAAATGAAGAAAAGCGAGCTAAAACACCTACATTATGAGGAATTGTACACATGGCTTCCACCATGGCGGGTGCCATAGGGGATGCCACACATTGGATAGAAGAGAACTGCTGACAACTGCCACGTCTCCCACTCCTTTCCACCCTAGTTCATGTGGCGGGCGCCACCTTCACAAACTCGTTTCCCTCCCAAAAGAAGTTGGGGGCATTCTTGTCCTTACTTGTACTTTCCTACCACTATAAAGAGAGGAGTTCTGTTTCATTTCTAATCATCCAAGCTTAGTTACAGAACTCAAGCCATAAATTTCATCTATTGTAAAGTGATAAACTTCTCACATCGAGGGGTTATCACACTATCTAATCGAGTCTGTAATCAGGTTTGGAGCACTTGAGTAGAAGTTAATCATGCCGCCATTTTATTTCTGTCATTTACTCCCAGTTGTACAAGATTTTAAAGCCTCTCGTTTAGAGTAGGTTTCTATCTATTTATCGCCTTTTATTTATCCGCTATTATTTCCCGCACCACTTTTATTTCTCGCACCATTTATTTATCGCGCACACTTTATTTATTTACCCGCACTTTATTTACTCGCATTTATTTACCATGCCTATTTAATTTACCATGTTCGGCTAAATCTTAAAGGCTAGGATACAAGGATTGTAGTTATAATAGTATTCCATACGGCTGTTGTTGCACCCCAAAATTTGCCCTCTTTCAAGGCTTGACTCATTTCTTCATTCCTTTCAAATTCAATGACATAAAGGAAATCCATCATGAATTCAAGATTAAAGGCAAGAATATTATAAAGAGAAGTTTTGTGACATTACAAGAATGTCATTTGTTGCAAGATTTTCAACTCTAAGTAATGTTTAGAAATTAATTTATTTCTAATACTTCATTCAAGCCGCTAGTCAAATTCATGTTATGGTAATGCCACACCAAGTCTACATTATGCTTACAAACATCCAAGAAACATGCAAGGATTAAATCAACATTGGAATGTTTTAGGACCAAGAGTATGCATGTTTAATCATGGCAAAACAGTCCCATGCAAGAGGTGACAAATTTCTTCATGTCACAAGATCACATGTCACAAGACCAAAGGAATAACATGTGACAATGCTTCTACATATCAGAATTTTCAAAATGCTGTCAAGAGTTGGTGGCATTGACCAAGAGGAGCTGTCCAAACACAAACAAACAAAATGGGTGCAAGGCACAAGGTGCTGCAGCAAATAGCATAGGAAAGTAGTGCAGAAAATGAAGCATAGCACCTTGCATGGAAATGGAAAGAAAGAGAGTGACATGAGAAAAGGTCACAAGACACAAAGTGCTACAGAAAAAAGGCCTAGCAATAGTGCAGAAAATACAGCATAGCAACATACATGGAAATGGAAAGAAAGAGAGTGACATGAAGAAAGTTGCCTTGAACATTTCTAAGTAAGGATTTGAAGTCTTGAAGGAAGAGTAAACCCTAATGTGCTGAGATAAGAGAGGAGAGGGGGCTGAAAACACATTCACTATCATTCACATACACAAGATTGAGAGAGTAAGAGAGAAGAGAAAAACAGAAAATAGGGAGAGCAACACACATTGCAAAGAAAACCAGAAAAATAGTAAGAGAGAAAACCGAAAAAAGGAGTTCCATAGAAAGACAAGGAACCTTTGAAGAAATAAAACCTTCACAACATAGAGGGAAGAGGAGTGAGGTACATTCAACCAAGACCAAGGAGGACTTGCAAGAAGGATAGGAAGCTCTTGGGTATCCATTTCCTCCAACCTTTCTCTCTTTATATTTTTGCTATTTACATTCATTTTGTTTACTCTTTTATGTGTTGTTGTATTGTATGCATCATGTAAGGTTCTAAGGGACCAAGAAGCCATTCTCAAGAAACCACAAAAACGAAAGAAAAACATAGAAAATTAGGTTTTTTTCACTCTGGTAGCCTGACACGGGCCGTGTCACACAACACGGCCACCCGTGTCGCCCAACACGGGTCGTGTCACACAACACGGCCACCCGTGTTGTACTTCTGTTTGAGGTTTCAACATCCAAAAACCTCAGGCTTCACAACACGGGCCGTGTCATACAACACGGCCACCCGTGTTGCACCTCTGTTTGCCCTAAAAAATCATTTTTTCACCCAGACTTTACAACACGGGCCGTGTCACACAACACGGCCACCCGTGTTGCACCTCTGTCATGCCCTAAAAACTCACATTGCAGGTACCCTATGACACGGGCCGTGTCATACAACACGGCCACCTGTGTTACCCCACTGTTTTCCACTTATTTTTGTTATTTTTACCTCCAAATTTTTTTTTCCGTTTTTATTGCATGTCTCGATTTTTTTAGCCGACTAATCCCATATATTGTATGATTTTAGTAGGAATGTTGCTATTGTCCTTGGTGACTTTTGATTCCAAAAACCATTTTCAAAAGCAAACTCTCGATTTTATCGAGCCATTTTTAACCCTTGTAAGTCGGCCGCCTTGTGCGTCCGCCATCGACCTTGCTCGCTTCACCTCAAACCTTTTTAAACAATTAAATCTTTGACCCAACGTCAAGCGAATTTTCTCAAACGATTGTTAAGCCAATTCGCCATATTTAATAAAAGGGTAAAGTTCTCTTTGTATTGAACTAAAGAGAAGGGATTGAGTGTAGACTTCTTCCTTTCCGAGTGTCGAGATGCTCACTGTAGTGTCGGTGGTTTTGATACTTGTCTTTCAATACAAAGACGTTTTCATCCACACCTTTTTCTCCTAAAAACCTCGGCCCCGTACCGAGTGCATTTTCAAAACACTTACAATAAATAAATCAATTCTCTTGGTATTGAACTAAAGAGAGAGGATTGAGTGTAGACTTCTTCCTCTCCGAGTGTTGGGATATTCACTGTAGTGTGGGTGGTCTCGATACTCGTCTTTCAATACGAAGACGTGACTTTATCTGCCACCTATCTCCCTCTACAATTTCCTTTCGCAACCATTCACACCTAAAACCTCGGTCCCGCACCGAGTGCATTTTCAAACTCTTTACATAACAAAAACTTGAATGGTCGTGGAGTGGTTAGGCGTAGGCCTTCTCCTATCCCAAGTGCTTGACGTTTACCGCAGGGTTCTCTGTCGCAAAGCACTTACCATTCAAAACCAAAAACACTTTAATAAGAGAATGAAGTTCTCTTTGTATTGAACTAAAAAGAGAGGATTAAGTGTAGACTTCTTCCTCTCCGAGTGTCGAGATGCTCACTGTAGTGTGTGTGGTTTTGATACTCGTCTTTCAATACGAAGACGCTATGTTCGCCACATCCTTTCATAACAAAAACTTTGAGATAAAGAATTGGGTACTACCTGTAGGGGTTACTATCCAAGGACCTATCTCGCCCCTAAAAAACAATTCAACAAATCAAATGTGATATTTTGCCTCGCATGGCGAAAATTTATCTTTCGAAAAGGATATGATACGTCCGTTCTTCCGCAAACAGGTAATGCCTAAGTCTCCAACGAGCGAGCAGCAATACACCTAACTGCTAGAATGTGTACGATAGCATCATCCATAAAAACATCAACAAATCGTAGGCCGAACTACGACTGTTCTGATTCTTTACTTCGTTCAAGTAAAGATACGTAGGCACAAGGGCCACAACCCTTGTCGAGCACATTCCCCCTTATATCTGTAGTTCCCCGAACTACGTTGACTCTGATTTTCTCATGTCTATCGAGAATACGTAGGCCTAGGACCGCGAAGTCCTACCGAGTCCATTCTTTCTCTTCCTTCCCCTGTTATCTCTCTTTTCCCAATTTCTAACTTTTCCTTCTATCCTTTGGAACACTCTTTTATAGCATAATTTTTAAGCAAATAAATCACACACGACAAACAAATGGTTCCCATCGAGTACGATGGATGCGAGGGGTGCTAATACCTTCCCTTCGCATAACCGGCTTCCGAACCTATTCTTGGTCGAGAGACCATCTTATCCTTTCTTTTCTTAAGGTTTTCTCGATATTTCCCTTTCCCCTCATGGGATAAATAAAGTTCGGTGGCGACTCTTCTGTCCTTTTCCTTTTCGCCTACCCCGTCGTTGCGCGTATTTTTCGAGTAGCGACAGCTGTCGATAGAATTACTTAGGGGTTATTTTAACTTTTAACACTTATTTTCTGTACTTAAAATTTGTTGGGTAAGATCGAAAGCCGTCCAACCTTTAGATAAATTTGGTTAGTTTTAACTGATCCAAGGAAGCGAAAGCGCTTGGCTCAGTTAATTAGGAATCTTTAATGTTTAAGAAAACCGATTTTAAAACTGTTTTCGGACGCGTTTATGGATTTAAAGTCTGGTTCGCAAGAACCTCTTTTTGTTAGAAATTCCAGGTCAAAATAATTTTCAACTAAGTCAAGAAACTATATTTCTTAAAAATAGGTTTATTAATCCTAACGCAATACGTGCCTTTTTATAAGTGACAATAAGAGGGATCGATTAGGGATAAACTCGGTTCTGATTACGCGAAAGCGACAGTTCCCGTTAAATTAGTTCTTTTCATGAGTAGAAAACATTACCCCATAAGGCATCCTATCTGTACATATTTGGAATACTACGTAGCTACGTGAATTGCATTTATGCCTGTTGTTTTATTATTGAATTTATTTACCGCATTTATTTTCGCACTTTACTTTTATTGCGCACAACTCAACCTTTTACTTGACTTGCCTTAGATAAACACCGTAACACTAGCGAACGATAGATTGACGTTTGGTCCCTGTGGGATCGATAATCTTTTATATTACTCTGACATTATTCGTGCACTTGCGAATACCCATAGGTGCGTCTGAAGATATATCTCCAAAATTATAGGATATTTGTGAAAATCCACATGGTACATTAGAAACATCAAGGGTACAATAAAAAATTCTTAATAAAAAATGTCTTATATCATCCCACATTATTTCCTTAAGAACCATGTGTCGTACCTCGAAAAAGCACGATCTTTCGCGAATGGTCGCAGAAAACACAGAGTCGCCACCGAACTTTATTTATCCCAAATAGGGAAAGGAAAATATCGATAAAACCTTTAGGTAAAGAACATGGTCATTGCAACCAAGTTCTAGGTTCGGAATTTGATTACATGAGGGGAACGTATTAACACCCCTCACGTTCGTTGTACTCAATAGGAATCTCTTGATTCGATTCGTAAGAAATGTTAGCCTAATTTGTTTGTGTTCTTCCAAGATAAAAGGAGATATATATACATATAAAAAAAAAGGTAATGTAAAAGGTTATAGACTGCTAAGGAGAAAATGGATTGGTTTTAGATAAGAGTGCTCGCCAAGGATTAGGACCCTTGTGCCTACGTATTTTCACTCGTAAGAAGTGAAGAATCAGAGCGTCTGTAGTTCGTGGGACTATGGGAAAAGGAGGGAAATGGAATTTTGGGGAAATGTGCTCGCCAAGATCATCGCAATCTTGTGCCTAGGTATTTTCGTTAACAGACGAGAAATCAGAGCGTCCGTAGTTCGGACTGCTACGGGTAAAGGTTTGGATAGAAAAAGAAAGAGGTTGCTCACTAGGATCTCACAATCCTATGCCTACATATTCTTGTTAACAGACGAGAAATCAGAGCGTTCGTAGTTCGAACTACGAATATTGGTTTGACTTAATCGAAAAATACTTAGTCGTATTCGACAGAAAATATTGCTTTATCTAAACTAGTGAGGAGAGGACGCTTGCACCACTTTGAATGGATTTCCTTATATCAACATTCATGGGAAACACGCCACTTATCTCGATTCTAATGGGTTATAGACGAAGCAATATTTTGTGTCGTTCTCAAGACACCGTATCTCATGTTTATGAAAAGGTTTGATGGTTCGCACGGCGGCGATAAAAGAGAGTTTGTGGTGTTAAGTATTTTGGTTTGGAAAAGAGGATAGATTTGAATATGTTTTAGGGTTTTGGTTGCACGGGGTCGAGAAAATGAGGTTTGATGTATCAGATGTTTAGTTAGAGGTGACGATTACCTGAAGCTTAAGAGAGGTTTCTCGGGCCCAAGTAATCGGGAAAGTGAGTCAAAGGCTTGACTCTCTCTCTTTTTCAACCTATATTAGCGAAAGGGTTTTGATGGTTTGAGTAAAACTGATCGGATGGAGATTACTTGAAGCTTAAGAAAGGCTTCTCGGACCTAAGTAATCGGGAAAGCGAGTCAAAGGCTTGACTCTCTCTTCTCCATCTTAAGTGAAATAGTTTGAATATGGTTCAAGTAGGTTAATCGGATGACGGTTACTCGAAGCTTAAGAAAGGCTTCTTGGGCCCAAGTAATCGAGAGAGTGGATCAAAGGCTTGGCTCTCTCTCTTTTTTCATCTTGAAATGCGAAAGGATAGGATGTAGTTCGAGTAAGTTAAATGGATGGCGATTACTCGAAGCTTAAGAAAGGCTTCTCGGGCCCAAGTAATCGAGAAAGCGAGTCAAAGGCTTGACTTTCTCTCTTTTTCATCCTTAACGGAGAAGGATATGATGTGGTTCGAGTAGATTAATCCGATGACGGTTACTCGAAGCTTAAGAAAGGCTTCTCGGACCCAAATAATCGGGAAAGCAAGTCAAAGGCTTGACTCTTTTTCACCCTTAAGAGACTGAGTAGGAAAAGCATTGAACGATGAAAGATGGTTGAAGTATTTTAAACGGATGAGGATTACTTGAAGCTTAAGAAAAGCTCCTCTGGCCCAAGTAATCCAGAAAGTGAGGCAAAGGCTTGACTCTCTCTCTTTTTCATCTTATATTAAGAAATAGTTTTGATATAATTAACGTGGCTTAAATGGATGACGATTACTCGAGGCTTAAGAAAGACTTCTCGGGTCCAAGTAATCGGGAAAGTGAGTCAAATGCTTGACTCTCTCTCTTTTTCATCTAAGTGTTTAGGAAAATAAGTTTCGAGTTCGTTTCGCATTGTACATTTTTAAAGAAGACAATTGTTTGGACTTAAGAAAGGCTCCTCGGGCCCAAACAATCGAGAAGAAAAATCAAAGACTCGATTCCAACTCTCTTTTCGTCTTTATCGAAATTGTTTTTAAATATGATTAAATATATTGATCTAGTTTTGATAAATTGCTCGATATGAATCGAGGTTTGAATTTACACTTGAAGCGGTGGGAGAGTTATAACATGAAGAAGTGTCGAATCCATAGATTAAAATCCAATCTATTAAACTCAATATAATTAAAATCAAACAAATCATTCAATATTATTCTTCAAAGTATATCAATTATTTACAATTCCTAAGAGACATAATTAGTAAAACAAGAGAAAATACTGAGCCCACTTTTCCAACAATCCAATGGCCCAAATATGATCTTTCTTGAAACTTATTAATCTTAATAATATATATACAAGTAAAATATGGATCAATAAATAAGAATTCTTCCAGTAAAAGCAACGTGTGGACTTGGCAAAAACAAGTTAAACCGAACACCACTTCCCTCATTTGACTTTCAGTAGCAACTAATTTATATTAAATGCACATTAGCAATCGTAATTTAAGACAACAAAACCAAACAACACCATGTGAACATAGTATCAAGATGGGGTGCAATACCAATAAATACCACTAGAACATGTTATAATAATAAAAAAAGAGAAAAATAATAATAATAATAATAGTAATAATAATAATAATAAAATAGAAACAAATGACAAACTTTGATCACTAATTATTATATTATCATATTCTAATTCCTATTGTAAGTTAATATCTCGTACGACTCCGGTTGACGCCGGAAAAGTCTCCGTCGTCTCTAAAACTTTCCGTCTGTCTCTGATTCCGATGCTGTCTGGAATGCCTTTCTTCCTCCCAATTCCAATTTCACGGACTCTATCATCTCACAGTCACCTTCACTTGCCAATCTTCCTTCCAAAAAGTCTCTCTATCTTGCCCTCTCTGATCGCCCTATAGTCATATGTTAAATATAATTCATTGTGTAAACAGATTTGATTTGATATGATTAGATATCATATGATTAGATTAGATTTGGTATCATATGATTAGATTTGATATCATATGATTAATTTTATATGATATGATTAGATATCATATGATTAGATTTGATATCATATGATTAGATTTGATTTAGAATATTTTGGGCCTTTTATGTTTTGGACTAGTGTAAACCTAAAACTATAAATAGGGTGTCTTGCTTTGTATTTTACATCACAACAGAACAGATTTCACAGTTGTAGTTAGCAAGTGAAAGTTCAATAAGAAATCCCACAGTTGTGGGTAACAATTCTCTCCAAATACTTCTTCTCTCATTCTTCTCTTTCTTGTTTGTTATTCTTCTTCTCTTTTGTTGTTCTTGATAATTACTTGTTATTACCATCATTACCATATTATGGGTTTGTTCATCAATCTTGAGATCAAGATTGAAGGGAATTCTTCATAGGGTGTGAGGTGAATTTCCAACATCTGGTATCTAGAGCTCCGGTTGAGAGATTCAAGGAAGGAAGATAGTGATGGCGATGAATTATCCGAACGACAACTTTCCGGCGTCCCTGCCAATTCTCAAGAAAGACAATTATGAGAATTGGTGCAAGCAGATTAAGGTGATCTTCTGTTATCAAGATCTTTGGGATCTTGTGAAAGATGGAGTAACATCGCTTGGGGAGAACGCAACGGAGGCGGAAAAGGCTGCGCACAAAGAATTGAAGAAGAAGGATTATAAAGCACTCTTTATAATTCATCAGTGTGTCGATCCTGATAACTTTGAAAAGGTTAGTGATGTTGATTCAGCAAAAGAAGCATGAGAGATTTTTGGAAAGTCGTTTGGAGGCGCAGAGAAGGTGAAAGAGGTGAGGTTACAAACTCACAAGAGAACCTATGAGTTGCTTCAGATGGAAGACAACGAAAGCATTACAGATTTCTTCACCAGAGTTACAAGGTTGGTGAATCAAATCAAAGTATGTGGAGAAACGCTGACGACGAAAGCAGTTGTCTCAAAGATTTTGAGATCGTTGGCTCCAAAATTCGACCATGTGGTAGTTGCCATAGAAGAGTCGAAAAATCTATCAGTGTTGACGAAGGAAGAGCTTCAAGGGACTCTTGAGTCTCATGAACAGAGGATGATTGAGAGAGCTGCAGGAAAGTCGAAAGATATGGCTTTACAGGCGCAGTCAGAAAAGGAAAGAAAAGACAAAGGTAGCTGGAATGGCGACAAAGGAGGAAACCAATCGAATCAGAAGAAACCTTGGAACCAAGGCAACCAAAGAGGTGGTGATGCAGGTAAAGGAAGAGGTGGTGGTCGAAAGCCAGACAAAAGCCGTATTCAGTGTTTCAATTGCCAGAAGTATGGTCATTATGCTAGTGATTATCCAGAAAGGAAGAAAAATCAAGAGACTTATGCAAAGCTGGCGAAACATGAAGAAGAAGAAACGTTGTTAATGGTCACAACAAAAGATGAAGAAAGATTCCAAGATCAGTGGTACTTGGACTCAGGATGCTCATCACCATGACTGGAAGGAAAGATTGGTTTGTGAACATGAAGCCCTCGTCGAAGAACACAATGAAGTTTGCAAACGACAACACTCTAGCAGCTGAAGGTGTTGGTGATGTTCTGATCATGAGGAAAGATGGCAAAAGGTCAACAATTTCCAATGTGTTGTACATGTCAGGCATGAAGAGTAATTTGCTCAGTATAGGGCAACTTGTCGAAAAGAACTACAAGGTAGTTGTCGAAGACAAGATGATGAGAGTTCTCGACGCAGGTGGTAGATTAATCTTGAAGGCTCCAATGTCTCAGAATAGGACCTTCAAGATTGGACTCAATGTGATGGAGCACAAGTGTCTGGCAACTGCAGCCAGCAAAGATGAGTGGTTATGGCATTTTCGACTAGGTCATCTCAACTTTAATGACATCAGAGAACTGAAGAGAAGAAATATGTTTTCAGGATTACCAGAAATCAACATTCCAAGTGAAGTATGTGAAGAGTGTGTTCAGTCGAAACAACACAAGAATAGCTTCAGCAAGGATGCAGGAAGGAAGTCGAAGGCAATACTTGAAGTCATATACTCTGATGTATGTGGTCCAATCCAGGTGGATTCGATTGGTGGCAATAGATACTTTGTCACGTTTATAGATGATTACAGTCGAAAGCTATAGACTTACCTCATCAAGAAGAAAAGTGATGTGATTGAGGTATTTTCCAGATTCAAGTCCATGGTCGAAAGACAGAGTGGTCGAAAGCTGAAAATTCTGAGGACTGATGGTGGTGGAGAGTATGTGTCGAAAGAGTTCGATACACTATGTGTAAAAGAAGGGATTGTACATGAGGTGGTGCCACCCTACACTCCACAGCAAAATGGGATTGCAGAACGCAAGAACAGAACCATCATGAATATGGTGAGAAGTATGTTGAATGGAAAGCATCTACCCAAAGAATTATGGGGAGAAGCAGTTTCGACATCAACATATATATTGAACAGATGTCCGACGAAGAAGCTTGAAGGAATCACACCAGAAGAATGTTGGTCTGGTGTCAAGCCTAGTCTCAGTCACTTAAAGGTGTTTGGATCTATAACACATAGACATGTGCCAGATCAGTTGAGAAGGAAGCTTGATGATAAGTCGAATCAGATGATCTTGATAAGATATCATTCGACAGGAGGTTACAAGTTGTTCGACCCAGTGAATAAGCAAGTAGTGATCAGCAGGGACGTGATCATAGATGAGCTTAAAGAATGGGATTGGACCGAGAATGCCAAGAAGGATTCAGTGAGAATATCTTGTGAAGAACCAGCCACTGAAGTCGAAATAGAAGTTCGACAGGAACCAGTTGCTGATGAAGCAGGTTCAAGCAGACCTCGACGAACAAGACACATGCCTGCAAGGTTGCAAGAATGTGTAATCACATCAGATGATGTAGTCGATGAAGAGGGTGAGCTGGTACATTATGCTTTCTACGCAGATGTCGAACCAGTCAATGCAGCTGAGGCATTGAAAGATTCGAAGTGGGTGAAAGCAATGATTGAAGAGTTAGAGTCCATCGAAGTCAATGATACCTGGTCACTTGTCGAATTTCCGCAAGGCAAGAAGGCAATTGATGTGAGGCGGGTTTACAAGGTGAAGGTAAATCCTAAAGGAGAAGTAACTCGACACAAAGCGAGACTTGTGGAGAAAGGATTTCTTCAGAAGGAAGGAATCGACTTCTATGAAGTATTTTCACCTGTTGCTAGAATCGAAACAATCAGGTTGGTTGTTGGTCTAGCAAATATGAACAACTGGCACACATGTCAGATGGACGTGAAGTGGGCCATGATGAATGTAGACAGTTTAGACACAATGAATTAGGTGGTGTGTTAAATATAATTCATTGTGTAAACAGATTTGATTTGATATGATTAGATATCATATGATTATATTAGATTTGATATCATATGATTAATTTTATATGATATGATTAGATATCATATGATTAGATTTGATATCATATGATTAGATTTGATTTAGAATACTTTGGGCCTTTTATGTTTTGGGCTAGTGTAAACCTAAAACTATAAATAGGGTGCCTTGCTTTGTATTCTATATCACAACAGAACAAATTTCACAGTTGCAGTTAGCAAGTGAAAGTTCAATAAGAAATCTCACAGTTGTGGGTAATAGTTCTCTCCAAATACTTCTTCTCTCATTCTTCTCTTTCTTGTTTGTTATTCTTCTTCTCTTTTGTTGTTCTTGATAATTACTTGTTATTACCATCATTACCATATTGTGGGTTTGTTCATCAATCTTGAGATCAAGATTGAAGGGAATTCTTCATAGGGTGTGAGGTGAATTTTCAACATCATAGACAATGGTCAAAAGGTATTGTTTCTCTTTCTCCCAATTTCTCGATTACTAGGGTTTATCATCATTGACTGTATTGATAATAACAATCGAGTATGTTGAAATGTAGAGCTTTCAATTGAATAGAAAGAGTGGAAAAATGTGTTACATGCTTGCGGCTAGATCTCTCACCATCACATGGGGTTTGGTTGTGGCAGCCAATATTTCACCAAAATCAAGGCCATTTAAGAATAATAGAATTACTAAAAACTCCACAATGCTTGTTCTTGTTGGTTGAATCAAGCTATTACTGATTGCTCTATAAAGCTGAGCTCGTCACCTAAGTTATGAACTTGACGTTTCAATTTCCTATATAAGTGGTCATCTACTATGGATTGATCCTATTTCTCTCATCATTGAAACTGGTATGCAATATAATCAGTATTCATGATTATATATCAGTCAAGGGTTTTAGGTTAATAGTCTTCTTAATTAAATATACATTTTACCATTTGATAATATCAGTGCTTTTGATTGGTCTACTATGAGCTTATGTTATTTTAGGACTTACTATTATTCCTTATGTAGATAGAATCGACTTGCTGGGTAAGCGGTTTTGAAGCTGTGTTTAAGCAATTTTAAGCATCAAAGCTATTGTTTAAAGTATTGAATTTCCAAAGTATATTTTTAAAAGTGAGAATGATAAACATGTTTTTGTTTAGTTGGATTTAGTGATTTATGTTCTACATACTTCTTTCTGCCTTTATATGTCAATAAACATCAAAACTAGAGACAACATTGAAACAATAGAAAGAGAAATAGTTATTTTGCCTATGTTTCTTGATTTAGGTGTAGATTTAGATGGGGATAGCAATTCTTTGACCCTCATGGTTTGGGGTTAGGATATGTAACTAGAAATAGTCTGAATAAGCAATCAGATTGAAGGTTTGATAACTAGAATGAAATTCAATTGTTCTTGTTAAAGTTAAAGTATTAACAAGTGTGAGTAGGGTGGATAATAGTCCCACATTGGATAGAAATGTGGTGACTTGAGCATTTATAAATAAGAGAACCCACACACCTATCACCTTAAGGTTTTGGGTGAGTATGTGGTGTGTCTCTCACAAAGGTTGCTCTAGAAAAAGTCCCACTATGTTCAATGTTTCCTAGTTGAAAGTCCAACAGTTCTTAGATACAAAAGATCTGTAGTGACACTATTGCGTGAAGCATTCATTGCAAATATGACTTGCTTTTTGCTTTGTGTATTTCATGGTTTGAGATGGGAGAATTCATCAATTCAAGTCTCGAAGATGAAGTCGAGACGAGTGTTATGGAGATAAAGGGTAATGAGTTGAAGGGGAATTTTTTTCTGAAAGGAATAGAAGTTAGGCCTAAAGAAGACAATTAAGCAACATCACTAAACTATGGAGTGTCTTGTATCCTGTTTCAAATTGTCTCTTAATTTGCGGTTTCTTAATAACATTGATTAAAGTTGAACCGATGCCTTGATAGACTTGAATTTATGTCATTATGATCAGAATGTTCAAGAGTAAGTTAGTTGTTAACTCAACTCTCAACTCACAATAAATTATTCACTCAATCTTACAAGAAGTGTAATTGTCTATTTACTCAAAATAAATTGTCCATTTATAATACAAATGTAATATTTATGACTTTTTCTTATACCCAAAATAATTGTTTTTTTTTTAATCTCTCACGAGGTGGAATTAATAGAATTCAGCTAGTGTGCTATCGATTTATGGCCAATGTCATAGTTTTTTTAGCTTGGTTTTCTTTGATAAAACAAATTAATACGTTCTATTTCTAGCATCTTTACTGCACCCGTGTTAATATTGATAATATTCAAACTTCTACTTCAATATAACTATTTCAACCCGTAATGACCTTGACTATCAAGCTTTGATTTAAAAGTCAATATAATTTAGTCTTTTAATTTATAAAAATATAAATCTAGAAAAACTTTTAATATTTTAAAAAATGTTTTTGTAAAATCTATTTTCAAAAGTACAATTTTTTTTTAAAGCTAAATAAACTGAGCCTTAATTAGTTATAAACTATAAACTAAAATTTAGTGGGAGTGAGGGATTCAACCCCTGTTTTAAAAGAAATAATGGATCATGTTTACCATGCTAAACTATGAAATCTCTCATGGGATTTTTAAGCATCGTATGAATTTATTGTTAACATGTCACCATATGCTCTTAATGTCATTGCTTTAATGAGTCTTTTTTCTTTTTTTTCTTCTGGTTCACCAATTGAATCAACATAACAAAACAAGAACTATGTCATCAATCTCTTCTCCTCTATCATTACCATTTTTCTCAACACATTTCCAATCTCTTCAAACCACAAACCAATTTCATAACGTATACAAAGGAGTCCATTTTCACAAATGATAATATCATTTTACTATACAAAAATGAGATGTATGTTGATGATGAATGTAACAAGTTTTTAACAACACATTTATATTTTTTTAACAAGTTTTTTTTATTTATTTAAAAATTTATCTTATACATAAAATGATATTTTAAATATCTATATATGTCATCATATTTTTAATTATTTATTTTATAAAAAATTATTAATATCGGGATTGATTTTAATTGTTTGTGTACTCACTATGTTAGAGTAATTTTATATGTAATTTTTTAATTTAATAATTTGCGTTAAGTATTTTTATTATATATTATTTTGATAATTTTATAAATATGATAGTATTTTAGGATGAGTATTTTAATAAATAATATTTTAATTATAAGTAAATAAATAGATAAATATATGCTTATGAAATTTAATTGAATTAAGTGTTAAAATAAAGATGTATGAGTCAGTAAAGCCCATGACTTAATTAATAAACAAACAATTAAAGAAGGCAACAAAAGAAATTTATTTTCCAGAATCAATGCACAGGGACAATTTAGCAGATCAAATAGTCATTTAAATATCAATTAATGGGATGTCGCGAGTTCGCAGATCTAATTTATTCATTCTTTAAGTGATAAAATTTCAATTACTAAACATTTTATGTTTTTTTTTGACAACCATGTCTAATATAATCCACGTGCGTTTTTTTAGAATGTATATTATATTTGACAACTATACCAAATGAAATCCACGTGCGTTTTGTTTTGTTTGTCTCCCGGCAAAACTGGTTCCGCCCATTGTTTTGTTAGAGATGAAAACATTTTCTCACTATAAAAACAAAACATAAGACCAATTATGGTTGTGAGTTGAACCTTCCGTTCACACCCACCCTTGTTGCAGCATCTACAAGTTCTAACAAAGCAATAGAATGACGCAGTTTGAAGAATTGCCTGAGGAATGCATATCCACTATACTCTCTCGCACTACTCCCGTTGACGCGGGCAGACTCACTCTCGTTTCCAATACTTTACATTCTGCTGCCGATTCCGACGCCGTCTGGAATCAATTTCTCCCTTCTGATTCTCATTTCATGGATTCTATATTTTAATCGTAACTTTTGTACAGGTTCCCCGAAGTCGCAAAGCTTATGTGTGTGTGTTGGTTTCATATTCGTGGGATGATAAAGACGCGTGACTTGTCCCCAAATACTCAGTATGCGGCTTATCTTGTGTTCAAGTTGATTAATGCCTGGGGATTTCGAAATCCAGAGTATCCTGTGGAATTATCAGTTGGTGTTGAAGGTGGCCATATGAGTACTAAAACTGTCTTTTTGGATGGAAATGAGGAAGATAGGTCTCACAATGGAGAAGTAGGATTTCAACAACCTAGTGTGAGAAGCGATGGTTGGTGGTTGGAGATTGAGATCGGGGAGTTCTTCAATTCAGGCCTAGAAGATGAAGAAGTCGAGATGAATGTTAAGGAGACAAGTGATTATTCAAACTGTGGGTTATTCGTTGAAGGAATAGAAGTTAGGCCTAAGTAATACAATCAAATAACATTCCATATACTTAGTTGAAAAGTTTTTTTAACTTGGAAGGTTCATTTAGACCTCTATAATTGTGGTTGAATATTATTGGAATTACTGTGAACTATACAGTAATTTATTGGGATGAAAGACCAATTTGCTGCAATTTATTGATTTTAATAGTATGAATGAATCAAAATATAATTATATATCGTTTGTTGCTAAAAGACATCATGCAATTTTTTATGAGTTAAGAGTCAAATAAAATATTTCACTTTCTCATGCATACACAACTTCCAAATTTTTTTCACATCCCTCATTTATTATGTCTTCATCAAACTCACAAAGAGATTTGTAAATTTTGTATAAAACTGCAATAGAGTAGCCATTCACAACAGCTCCTGTAACGATATAATCACTATCCTCGTACACTGCCTGCGGGGAAAGACTAGCTGAAGTTTTCTCGATTAGCTCTTGTGACATCCAGCTCTGCATCAAATGACAATTCCATTCACCATTTAACCTAACCAATGTTAAAACGGTTTTTTTACCATTTCATTTATGGTGATCGGTTATCGGATATGTGGTAACCAGTTACATATTGAGACAAAAGCGTGGGTTGACTATTGGAATGGGGTGTAATCGGTTACCTCAAATATGATAATCGGTTATACTGAGAGTTTTTTAGTTTTCAGTTTATTTTTTAAGTTGTTTTTGTATTTTTTCAATTTTTGTACATGTTGTATAAATAGCCTTTAGTATTGATTAATGTCAATTTTAATTCTCACACTCTATTACTCTCTTTATTTTTCTCTCTTAATTTTCTCACTTTATCTTCTCCAAATTAACTCAATTCTCCATTCATTCATCATTGCAGTTTTGTATGTTCTAACATTTAGCATCAAGAGCATTGATTATGATTCATTAATCTAGTGCAACAATGAGTACCATTTCCAACGATAGAATCCCCACCAATCTTCTGATTCTTGATTCAAAGAATTATGACAAGTGGTCTAAACAAATGAAAGTTTTGTTTGAGTATCAAGAAGTTCTTGAGGTGATCAACAATGGAGTCGCACCACTTATGGCAGAAGTTACAGATGCTCAAAATGCTACATTCAAGGAAGAAAAGAAGAAGGATTATAAGGCACTCTTCTTGATTCATTCTTGTGTCGATGGTGACAACTTCGAAAAAGTTGGTGATTGCGAGTCGGTGAAGCAAGCTTGGGAGATCTTGGAAAAAGTTTATGTAGGGACTATTAAAGCAAAGGTGGTGAGGTTACAAACTCACAAGAGGCAATTCGAGTTAATGCAAATGGAAGAAAAGGAAACGATAAATGATTACGTGATGTGTATTACGCGTTTGGTGAATCAAATTAATTAAGGCGTGTGGAGAAACCACTTCGGAGCAGAATGTTGTCTCGAAGATCTTGTGTTCTTTAACGTCAAGATTTCACAATATTGTAGTGGCTATCGAAGAGTCGAAGGACCTTGCGACGTTGAGCAAATATGAGCTTTAAAGCTCTTTTGAGGCTCATGAGCAAAGGATGGACGAAAGAGGAAATAATAAAGTTAAAGCGGATATTGCTTTACAAGCACGACTCAACGAGAAGAGTAAAAGATCGAAAGGAAAATGGATTTCAAGATGGAAGCAAAATTTTCAGAATTCGGGTGGAAGAGATCTACAAAATTCAAAGGTTTCGATGGGAGAAAGGGGTGATAGCAGTTCCAAAGATAGTGGTCATGGCAACAACTTCAAGAAGATTGACAATTGTAAGGTGAAGTGTTAAAACTGTCATAGACTTGGTCATTTCGCAAGAGATTGTAATGTGAAACCAAAGAAGAATCAAAGCGATGAAGCTAAAGTGGCGAGGCAAGAGGTGAATGATGAAAACACGCTTTTGGTTATGATCACGGAGGATAATTATGGCACAAAAGAGCTGATGGACAACAGCAGTAGTGTCGCTACTCGAAAAATACACGCAACGACGGGGAAGGCGAAAAGGAAAAGGACAGAAGAGTCGTCATCGAACTTTATTTATCCCATGAGGGGAAAGTAAAATATCGAGAAAACCTTAAGAAAAGAACGGACAAGATGGTGTCGCAACCAAGCACGGGTTCGGAAGCCGGTTATGCGAGGGGAAGGTATTAGCACCCCTCGCATCCATCGTACTCGATGGGAACCATTTGTTTGTCGACATGTGAATTTATTTGCTTAAATGTTATGCTATAAAAGTGTTTTCCAAAGGGTAAAGAAAGTGGGTTTAGAAACTAAGAAAGGAGGTAACTGGGGAAAGAAGGGAAAGAACGGACTTGGTAGGACTTCGTGGTCCTAGGCCTACATATTCTCAGCGGATATGAGAAAGTCAAAGTCGATGTAGTTCGGGAAACTACTGATATGAGGGTTTGTGCTCGCCAAGGATTGTGGCCCTTGTGCCTACGTATCTTTACTTGAACGAAGTAAATAATCAGAGCAGCCGTAGTTCGGCCTACGATTTATTGATGTTTTTATGGATGATGCTATCGTACGCATTCTAGCAGTTAGGTGTATTGCTGCTCGCTCGTTGGAGACTTAGGCATTACCTGTTTGCGGTAGAACGGACGTATCATATCCTTTTCGAAAGATAAGTTTTCGCCATGCGAGGCAAGATGTCACATTTGATTTGTTGAATTGTTTTTTTTAAGGGGCGAGATAGGTCCTCGGATAGTAACCCCTACGGGTAGTATCCAATTCTTTATCTCAAAGTTTTTGTTATGAAAGGGTGTGGCAAACATAGCGTCTTCGTATTGAAAGGCGAGTATCAAAACCACACACACTACAGTGAGCATCTCGACACTCGGAGAGGAAGAAGTCTACACTTAATCCTCTCTCTTTAGTTCAATACAAAGAGAACTTCATTCTCTTATTAAAGTGTTTTTGGTTTTGAATGGTAAGTGCTTTTGCGACAGAGAATCCTACGGTAAACGTCAGCACTCGGGATAGGAGAAGGCCTACGCCTAACCACTCCACGACCATTCAAGTTTTTGTTATGAAAAGAGTTTAAAAATGTGCTCGGTACGGGACCAAGGTTTTTAGGTGACAAAGGTTGCGGAAAGAAGTTGTAGAGGGAGATGGGTGGCGGATAAAGTCACGTCTTCGTATTGAAAGACGAGTATCGAGACCACCCACACTATAGTGAATATCCCAACACTCGGAGAGGAAGAAGTCTACACTCAATCCTCTCTCTTTAGTTCAATACAAAGAGAATTGATTTATTTATTGTAAGTGTTTTGAAAATGCACTCGGTACGGGGCCGAGGGTTTTTTTTAGGAGAAAAAGGTGTAGATGAACACATCTTCGTATTGAAAGACGAGTGTCAAAACCACCCACACTACAGTGAGCATCTCGACACTCGGAGAGGAAGAAGTCTACACTTAATCCCCTCTCTTTAGTTCAATACAAAGTGAACTTTATCCTTTTGTTAAATATGGTGAGTTGGCATAACAATCGTTTGAGAAAATCCGCTTGACGTTGGGTCAAGGGTTTAATTGCTTAACAAGGTTTGAGGTGAAGCGAGCAAGGTCGATGGCGACGCACAAGGCAATCGGCTTACAAGGTCAAAATGGCTCGATGAGAATCGAGAGTTTGTTTTCTTGAAAACAGTTTTTAGAACCAAAGGTAAAAACAATGACCAACAATAAATATGCATAAAAACCATACCAAACGCAACGGGTTAATCGGCTAAAAAAAACGAAACGCAAAAAAGTCAAAAAAAACGTGAAAAACAGGGGTCTACACGGGTGGCCGTGTTGTGTGACACGGCCCGTGTCACAGTTCCAGAGAAATCTGGTTTTTTGAGGCAAACAGCGGTGTGACACGGCCCGTGTCATAAGGTCTGGGGGAAAATGTAGAAAAACTTAAACAGCGGTGTGACACGGCCGCCCGTGTTGCAGGACATGGCCCGTGTCATAAGGTCTGGTGGGGAAAATGTAGAAAAACTTAAACAGCGGTGTGACACGGCCCGTGTCAGGAGGTCTGGGCCAAAAACACGTTAAAACCTCAAACAGAGGTGCAGCACGGGTGGCCGTGTTGTGTGACACGGCCCGTGTTGTAAGGCCTGGGGTTTTTTGGACGTTGAACACTCAAACAGAGGTGCAACACGGGTGGCCGTGTTGTGTGACACGGCCCGTGTTGTGAGGCCTGGGGTTTTTAGACGTTGAAAAAGCCAACAGAAGTGTGACACGGGCACCCGTGTCGTGTGACACGGCCCGTGTCAGGCTACCAGGTGAAAAAAACCTAATTTTTCTATGTTCTTCTTTCGTTTTTTAGAGTTTCTTAAAAATGGTTTTTTGGTCCCTATTAGGACCTTAGATGATATATACAGTACAACAACACACAAGAGAATAAATGAAATGAATATAAAAGCAAAAAGTAAAGGGAGAAAGGTTTGAAGAAGTGGATACCCAAGAGCTTTCTATTCTTCTTGCAAGTCCTCCTTGGTTTTGGTTGAATATGCTTCACCACTCTTCACCTTGTGTTGTGAAGGTTTTGTTTCTCAATGATCCTCTTGGTTCTATCTCACTCTCTTCTTTTTCTGGTTTTGCAAAAAAATGTGTCCAAAATGAATCTCTAGTGAATGTGTTATGAATCCAATCCTTTTGTTGACAGCCCTCCTTCCCTTCTCATCTCACTTTTCTGTCACCTTTTTCTGCTGTACCAAAGCAATAGCTCTTGCACAAGCTTCAACTTTCAGAATTTCCATTCTTGGCAACAATTATGGCCACTTTCTTGGTACAGCCCTGCTTTTTCCACTTCTAGTATGCTGCTTTTGCTGTATTTCTTCTGCAACACTCTACCTTTCTATTCATCCTTGTACCCATTGGTTGGTTGATTTGTTTGGACATACTCATGTAGTCAACACACTACCTTTTGGACATCATTTTCAAATTCTGATTTTTGATGTGTAGATGTATCAACATAAGCTTATAGCCTTGGTTTTGTGACATAAATGATTTTGTAATATGATACACATTGCCACTTCTTGCATGGGGCTGTTTTGGACCATATTCAAATTGCCCATGAATGTATGCATAGCCTTGATCTTGAGATATTCCAACATTGAATTAGCTCTTAAATATTTTCCTTGCATGTTTGTAGGCACAAAGAGGATCATGTGGACTTGATGAGGCATGGGGGATACCATGGCATGAAGTTTTTTTTTTTAGAAACTTGAATTAAGACTAGAAATAGCTTAATTTCCTAAGCATTACCAAGAGTTTGGATTTTGTAACAAATGTGACATTCTTGCAAATGTCATGAAATTTCTCTTTGTAATATTCTTGAATCTAGCCTTGAATTCATGAACCTTGAATTTGGAATGATGGGCCTCCCTTATGTCATTGAATTTGAAAGAAATGAAGAAATGAGTCAAGCTTTGAAAGAGTGCAAATTTTGGGGTGCAACAAGTAGCAGCTGCAAGTTACGGGACAACAGCTGCAGCAGTAAGAAAAATACTGTTGAAACGCGTCTGGAGTAAAACGTAATGGTAACAGATCAAGAGGAAGTCCAAGGGATTGATGAATGGTACTTGAATTCTGATTGTTCAATGCATATGACAAGTAGAAAAGATTGGTTTGTCAAAATCAATCAAGCCACGAAGAATAAGGGGAAATTCGCAGATGACACCACTTTAGCGGCCGACAGGATCAATGATATTTTGATCATGAGAAGGGATGATGGTAATTCCTTGATCAAAGATGTGTTATACATTCCAAGAATTAAGTGTAATCTTTTAATTATTGACCAATTGCTTGATAAGAATTACATGTTTCACATGGAAAATAAGATTTTACGCGTTTTGGACCGAAACGGGGTTTTAGTCCTTAAAACTCCTATGACTGCCAATAGAACTTTCAAGATAGAGTTGAGAGTGATAGAGCATATGTGTCTTGCTACTACGGAAAGTTAAGAAGATTGGTTATGGCACTACCGTCTTGGGTATCTCAATTTTCGCGATCTCAAAGCGTTGCAACAAAATGGTATGGTTACCGAGCTGCCACACATTAATATTGCAGCTGAGTTGTGTGAAGAATGTGTAAAAGCAAAACAACACAAGGGGAGTTTTATCAAGGATACGGTTCATAGGACCAAGGCTCACCTTGAGGTGGTGTATCCTGATGTATGTGGGCCGATGCAAGTTGACACGTTGGGTGGCAATAGGTATTTTGTCACATTTATTGATGATTTTAGTAGAAAGATATGGACTTACCTTATCAAGAAAAAAGAATGTGGTGTTTGATGTGTTCAATAAGTTTAAGTCCATGGTGGAGAGGCAATGCGGTCAAAAACTCAAAATGCTCAAAACGGACGGTGGAGGTGAATACGTCTCGAATGCCTTTGGGAAGTTTTGTGACCAAGAGAGGATAGTGCATGAGGTTGTACCATCCTATATACCACAAAAAAATGGTGTTGCCGAGAGAAATAATCGATCAATTGTGAACATGGTTCGTAGCATGTTAAGTGGAAAGAACTTGTTGAAGGAGCTATGGGGAGAAGCTATCTCTATAGCCACCTATTTGTTGAATATGTGTCCTACTAAGAAGCTTCAGAAGCTGACACTGAAAAAGGTGTGGTCTGGATTCAAATCGAATCTAAGTCATTTGAGATTTTTTTGTTCGGTGACATATCGACATAGGTCAGGTCAACTTAGAAAAAAGTTGGATGACATGGGTGAGGAGATTATATTGGTTGGATATCAGTCTACTGTAGGATACAAGTTGTTTGATGTGCAAAATCGGAGAATTTTGATCAGCCACAACTTGATTTTTGACGAAATTAGAGCTTCAAGTTCAGGTGTAACCAGTTACACCCAGACATTTCATTATGATGTAGCCGATTACCAGCAGGAAAAACAGAGTTCCAATTCTATAGATCCAGGTGTAACCGGTTACACCCAGCCAGTTTATTTTGGTGTAACTGGTTACCAGTAGAAAATACGGTCCAAATTTTTTTTCTGATCCTGAAATTTCTGAAACAGCCATGCAACCACCGATTGAGGCCGAAATGAAGAGAATGTTAGACAATCAACAAGGCAAAGGGTGTTACCTCAAAGACTCCAAGAATGTGAGAGATTTCGATACAATGAAATCAATGATGATGGTGATTTCGTCCACTTTGGGCTTATGGTCGAATCTGAACCGTTGAAAATGAAATAGGCTCTAAGCAATCCAAAGTGGATTTGTGCAACAAATGAGGAGCTGGAATGTATTGAAAAAATAGTACTTGGGAGTTGGTTGATTTACCGCTTGGAAAAAAGCTGATAGGTGTTCGATGGGTCTATAAAGTGAAGACAAATATCAAAGGTGAGGTGATCATAAGGCTCGATTGGTAGCAAAGAGATTCTTGCAACGTGAAGGTATAGACTTTGAGGAGGTGTTTGCACATGTGGCTAGGATAGAAACCGTCTGATTAGTTGTCGGAATTCCGATTAATAACGATTGGGCGATATATCAAATGGACGTCAAATCTGCGTTTTTGAACGGTCCACTTGATGAAAAGGTTTATGTTGAGCAACCCCCCGGGTTTGTAGTAAATAATCAAGAGATTAAATTCTACAAATTGAATAAAGCATTATATAGTTTGAAACAAGCTCCAAGAGCTTGGAAAAAATGCATTGATGGTTTTTTTAATTGATATTGGTTTCAAGCGGTGTGTGTCTGAACACGGAGTGTATGCAAAGACGAATGAGAATGATGGTGTGATCATTATTTGCTTGTATGTTGATGATCTATTGATTACCGACAGCTGTGAGAAGACTATCTCTAAGTTCAAAAGTGAACTTATGGATGAATTTGAGATGACAAACCTTGGTATTATGACGTATTTCCTTGGCATAAAGTTCCACAAGTCAAAAACGGGATTGCTCATGCATCAAAGGAGATATTCTCTTGAGATCTTGAAGAGGTGTGAAATGAAGCATTATGATGCGGCCATTACACCATGTGAAGCAAGGTTACAACTGCCCAAGAGTGAGGATGAGCAAGATGTAGATCCAACGCAATATAGGCGATTTATTGGATCATTGCGGTATTAGTGCAATACACGACCAAACTTGGCATTTAGTGTCAGTATTTCTAGTAGATTCATGGAGAAATCAAAGGTGTCTCACTTGATATCGGTCAAGAGGATCCTTAGATATGTTAAAGGAACTCTTGGTCGCAAAATTCTCTTTCTCGCGTCAGATACGAGCCGAAAATGCGATTTACTTGGCATCACCGATTCCAATTGGTGTGGTGACAAGGGTGATATAAAGTCAACGGTCAAATACATATTTATGTTTGGTAGGACACCAATCTCTTGGTGTTTGAAGAAGGAACTAATGTTATCACTCTCGTCTTGTGAGACCAAGTATATTGCGGCATCGTTGTATATGTGTCAAGCTATGTGGCTCATGAATCTATTGAAGGAGTTAGGTGGCTATGAGGGCAAGGCTACTACACTTCTTATTGATAATGCTTATGCGATAAACCGTGCAAAAAATTCGATTGCACACGGAAAAAGCAAGCATATAGAAATGTTGTTTCATATTTGAGGGAGCTAGCGAGTGAAGGCAAGCTAATATTGGGATATTTTCGAAGCTAAGGGAATAACAAATGAGGTGTTCAAGAGGTTGAAGATGAGCTTGAGCATGCTCGACTTGGAACAATTGAAATGTGGTAATCGGTTACATGCTGAGACAGAAGCATGGGTTGGTTACTGGAATTGGGTGTAACCAGTTATCCTAAATATGGTAACCGGTTACACTAAGAGTTTTTTAGTTTTCAGCTTATTTTTTAAGTTGCTTTTGTATTTTTCCAATTTTTGTCCATGTTGTATAAATAGCCTGCAGTGCTCTTATTTGGGATTAATGCTAATTTTAATTCTCACCCTCAATTACTCTTGTAAGTTCTTTGTTGGCTGCATTTTTGCTAAAACAGGATGTTGTAACTATGTGTTGTGCATGTCTTGACATATGTTCAAATATCTAAGCAGTTTGGTTTTTTAGAGGTTATAGAGCTTCAGTTCATGATGTCAAGACTGATGTCCTGACATGTGGTAACAAAACTGAACAACATTCTGTTTAGAATGTATGGTATGTTTGTTACGCTTTATTTGTAATTTTTTGTGATAAGAGACTACAGGCGAAGATCATGGTGGAATTTTTATTTGAAACAAAGATATTCTGTTGCATATTTAAAGGAGCTAATTGTGGGATCTCTTGACCTAATTTCATGGCTATAATCATGAGAAGACTTGACTAATTGATTGATTTAATTTGATTAAATATGATTTGCTTTTACCAATGCCCAAGCCCATGAAGAAGCATTGTCTCTATACAAAGACATGTCAATCCTAATTGAAGACGATGGAAGTTAGGGTTCAGAGTGTGCATTACTTAGGAATTAGGATTGTGGTTTGTTTTGTGTTTTGTTAATTGTGAACCATTCATTCATTACTTAGATGCTTGAACTAGACTGAGTTTATTGAGTTGTAATTATTCACTCTAAGATTTTAAGCAATAATGTATTGTTCTTGATTGAAGCTTTTAAGTAAGATCAATGATTTTTTTGGAAGTGTGTCTTCTATTCTTTGTTGTTAGTTCTATCATTGTTGTGTGATTGAAGAGAAGTGAGAAGGGTCTCATATCTAGGAGTGTCTTAGATAGATATTGCACGGGTAGATATTAGGTGAGAAGATTGCAAACCTGAGGTTGTTTGCTGATAATCTTCAAACTAATTTTGTTTTAGTGAATTTCCTTCCTGGGTTGGTAGTCCCTAGATGTATGTGAGTTGTACCGAACTACGTTAACAATTGCTTGTGTTGTTTACTATTTTCTTACTCTGATTAGATTAGATATGATATCAAATCTAATCATATGATAAATCTAATCATATGATATCTAATCATATCATATCAAATTAATCATATGATATCAAATCTAATCATATGATATCAAATCTAATCATATCAAATCACAATGAATTATATTTAACAGCAGCATCTACAAGTTCTAACAAAGCAATAGAATGACGCAGTTTGAAGAATTGCCCGAGGAATGCATATCCACTATACTCTCTCGCACTACTCCCGTTGACGCGGGCAGACTCACTCTCGTTTCCAATACTTTACATTCTGCTGCCGATTCTGACGCCGCCTGGAATCAATTTCTCCCTTCTGATTCTCATTTCATGGATTCTATCGTCTTTAGTTCTCCTTCACTTGCCAACGTTCCTTCCAGAAAGGCTCTCTACTTAGCTCTATCCGATCGCCCTATCATCATCGACAATGGTCTCAAGGTATTGTTCTCACCAATTTCTCCTATGTTAGGGTTTATCATGTTGAGTACGTAGTAAGTAAACTGAATTGATAACGCAGAGCTTTCAATTGGATAGAAAGAGTGGGAAAATATGTTACATGCTAGCGGCTCGATCTCTTACCATTGCTTGGGTTGACGATGAACGCTACTGGAAGTGGATTTCTATGCCTAACTCCAGGTTAGCTTAGCTCTTAAGTTTTTTATTTCTTTTTATTTCTTTTTTATGTTACTCCCAGCTTTCTCTCATTTCTTATATTTTAATCGTAACTTTTGTACAGGTTCCCTGATCCGCGGTCGCTCGCGGATCAAAAACGAGTAGTTTTTATAAAAATGCAGTACAGCGACAGTGACTCGGAATATCGTTCTCACAAGGATTCTTGTAGTGATTAACCAATTACAGTAATGAAATAAAAAGGGGGTTTTTGGTTCGATTAGGGAAGAGTAATTAACAAGAGTAATTTTCGAAATAAGTTGTTATGAAGAAAATTGATTATGAAATAAGTCAATCTACCGATTCGGTTCCTACTATCATTGATTATTATAATATTGATCTTCTAAGTGTCATTCCTATCTGGATGCAAACTCAATGGCAAGCGCAAAAATGTTTGTAAGATTTATGATCCTAATGTCCGAATTAAGCAAACGGGATAAAACTTCATGAATTAAGCAAACATGATTGTTCAGACACACAAACGAATTAAGCAAACGTAAACGTGTCTATGCCTAGGACCATACAATCAACCAAATTAAATCAATAATATCATGCAATCGAATTAAGCATACAAGAACATAAAATTATTGAACGGAATTAACAAATAGTAATAATATTATAATAATCTCAAGTGTTGGAACCTGAATTACGGTAGACCGACTCAGAGGGATTAGTTCTCCATAGGATTCGTAAAAGCTTCAAGGTTTTTTTCTCGTGAATAGTAGGTAATGTGAACAGTAATACGATTTCTCTTTAAAAAGGAAAATAATGGATCAAAACCCAACTGGGTCAAAAATATAACCCAGGCCCAAAACATCAAAACTAAAATAAAATTCTAATGCTGTAACTTGAAACGGAAATCTGGAATTTTGAGCTCCGAATCTGACTTCGACTCCAACACGAAAGTTGTAGCTCTCTCTCTTAGCTTTCCGGCGATATTTAGAACGCCTCAATCAGATTCTCGGAACTCCAGTTATGATCGTTTCCGTGCAGACTGCTAAAGCTGAAAAATAGTTGCGAAAATTAAATTAAATCAAAAATAAAATAAAATAAGAAAACATGATAAAATATAATAATAAGCAAAATAACATAAAGAAATGCCTAAGTAAAAATGTAGGAGAATGTGCATAAATATGCACTGATCAAATTCCCCCGGACTTGAACTTTTGCACTCCGAGCAAAATTAAATTCAAATAAAACAAAGGAAACTCATTCCAGGCTACAAGACTTCTTCGGTTAAGTTTGCCTCGATAGGTACTAATCTTCAACACTAAGGATATCGTAGGAACACTAACCCACAATTGCGCAGTCATAACCCTCCTGAATATACAAATCAATTCGAATAATGTTATTATGCTAAAGCCTAACTTATTCTTCCTCCTTTTTGCTCTTTTCCATTCAGGCGCAATCACATTAAGCCCGTTATCTCCACACACTCATAGCAAGGCGACCGGTTAGTGACTCTGATCTCTCTTTTTTTTTTATTTTGGGGTTCTGGTACTTGCGTGGCATAACCCCTTATTGACTCAATTGTAGTTGTGGGGGATCGGACCGTAATCCGCCCTACCAAGTTCAGCACCAGAAACCGCTGAACCAACTAACTATCTTTCTTTTCTTTTCTGTGTTTCTTTTTTTTTCTTTCAACTTTTTCCCTTTTTTTTCTTTTTGATCACTCACTTATATTCATCGGCTTCCCTGCGTAGAGTGTGCATGAGATGGTGCTGACTGCTGAAATAAACTACTCAAGAGCTGTCAGAGAATGAAAATTCAAGGCTAAAACATAGAGAGTATTCAAATTAATTTCCACATGCAGGAGACTTACGGTGTTCAGACGATACCGATCTTGCGAATTTTTTTCCCAAGTCTCCGCAAACTACTCTCAAATCAGTCTATAAACCTAGAACTTTTTATTTTTTTATTTTTATTTTTATTTTTATTATAACTGAAAACAAAACAAAACAAAACATAAAGAAAAACAAATGTAAATGTTTCCCTCCCCCAGACTTAAAACGAGCATTGCCCTCAATGAAAGGACATAATGATAAAAGTAGAGAGAAGGAAAGAACAACTCCCTGATTAAGTTGCAGTGTAATTAGGCGCTTCTAGAGAAAGCTCCTCTATACCGACATCTTCAGGCACCGAACCTCCATAGAATAACTTCAGACGCTGCCCGTTGACCTTGAAGACTTTGTCAGTACCTGTACTTTTAATTTCTACTGCACCATGAGGGAAAACATTAGTAACAACGAAGGGGCCAATCCATTTGGATCGAAGTTTCCCAGCCATAAGCTTAAGGCGGGAATTAAACAATAAAACCTGTTGGCCCACAGAAAACTCTTTCCTAGAAATCATTTTATCATGGAAGTGCTTAGTTTTTTCTTTATAAATCCTAGAGCTTTCATAAGCCTCTAATCTAAGCTCTTCCAACTGTTGTAATTGGAGTTTTCTTTCAATACCTGCTTGTTGCATCTCCAAATTACAACTTTTCACTGCCCAATAAGCACGGTGTTCTATCTCAACAGGAAGATGACATGCCTTACCAAAAACAAGTCGATACGGAGACATCCCAATGGGTGTCTTGAAAGCTGTTCTTTGAGCCCAAAGTGAGTTTTCTAGACGACGGCTCCAATCCTTCCTGTTTGGTTGCACCATTTTTTCTAAGACCTGTTTGATCTCCCTGTTTGAGATCTCAGCTTGCCCATTAGTTTGTGGGTGATATGCAGTAGAGACTCTATGCACAACTCCATACTTTCGGAGCAAAGCTTCCATGGTGCGGTTACAGAAATGAGTGCCTTGGTCACTGATGATGGCTCGCGGTATTCCAAACCTGCAAAAAATATTAGACCGGACAAAATCTGCAACAACTCTAGAATCATTAGTCCTAGTGGGGATAGCTTCCACCCACTTTGAAACATAATCAACAGCAAGTAAAATGTAAAGGAAACCAAATGATACAGGAAAGGGACCCATGAAGTCAATTCCCCATACATCAAATACCTCACAGAAAAGCATAGGTTGTTGAGGCATTTCACTCTTGCGAGTGATGCTTGTTCCTGCTATCTGGCACTCTTTACAAGTGCGGTAAGTCTCATAAGCATCTTTAAAAATAGTTGGCCAATAGAAACCTGAATCAAGAATTTTTCGTGCGGTTCTTTGAGGGCCAAAGTGTCCTCCGACTTGAGATGCATGAGAAAATTTTAAAATGGATTCAATCTCATAGTCGGGAACACATCTTCTAATTACCTGATCACTACCAAACTTCCACAGATATGGATCATTCCAAACATAATATTTGGCATCGCTTTTGAGTTTATGAATCTGTGATCTGGATGCACCTGTAGGAAAAACACCAGCAACAAGATAATTAACAATATCAGCAAACCAAGGTGTAATACCATGTAAAACTAAAAGCTGCTCATCAGGAAAGTCATCCTGAATGGGAAAAAGATCTTCATCTCTCTCTATCCTGCTCAAATGGTCAGCCACTAAGTTCTCAACTCCACTTTTGTCTTTAATCTCTACATTAAACTCTTGGAGCAACAACATCCACCGAATCAGTCTCGGTTTTGCATCCGGCTTCTTCAACAAGTACTTTAAAGCTGCATGGTCAGTAAAAACAACAACCTTGGAACCTAGAAAATAAGATCTGAATTTATCAAGAGCAAAAACAATAGCTAGAAGTTCTTTTTCAGTGGTAGTGTAATTTGACTGTGCAGAATCTAAAGTCCTAGAAGCATAGTAAATAACATGGGCAGCCTTGTCAACTCTTTGTGCAAGGACAGCCCCAACAGCATAATTCGAAGCGTCACACATAAGCTCAAAAGGGAGGGTCCAGTCAGGGGGCTGAATTATGGGAGCGGAGGTCAATGCTTTCTTCAAGAAGTCAAACGCCTGTTTGCATTTGTCATCGAAGTGGAAAGTGACGTCATTCTTCAACAAGTTTGACAGCGGAAGAGCTATCTTGCTGAAATCCTTGATGAAACGCCTGTAAAAACCTGCATGACCAAGAAAAGAACGAATCTCGCGAATGCAAGATGGGTAAGGTAGTGTAGAAATCACATCAATCTTAGCAGGGTCAACAGAAATTCCTTTTTCAGAAATTATATGACCAAGAACAATTCCCTGCTCAACCATAAAATGACATTTTTCATAATTTAAAACAAGGTTGGTTTCAATGCATCTTTCTAAAATCAAGCTTAAACTGCTCAAGCATGCATCAAAAGAAGAACCATAAACAGTAAAGTCGTCCATAAAGACTTCCATGCAATTTTCAATAAAATTAGAGAAAATACTAAGCATACAACGCTGGAAAGTGCCAGGAGCATTGCAAAGACCAAAAGGCATCCGCCTATACGCAAAAGTACCGAAGGGACAAGTAAAAGTGGTCTTCTCTTGATCTTCCGGTGCAATATGAATCTGAAAGTAACCTGAAAAGCCATCAAGTAAACAGTAATGTGATTTACCAGCTAGCCGTTCAAGCATTTGGTCGATGAACGGTAAAGGAAAGTGATCCTTTCTAGTAGTTTGGTTTAGTCTCCTGTAATCGATACAAACTCTCCAGCTATTCTGCACTCTAGTGGAAACAAGTTCATTCTTTTCATTTTTGACAACCGTAAGTCCGGATTTCTTAGGTACAACCTGCACTGGGCTTACCCATTTACTGTCAGAGATAGGATAAATGATACCTGCTTGCAAGAGTTTGGTTACCTCTTTCTTCACGACATCAAGAATCAAGGGATTAAGCCTCCTTTGGGGCTGCCTTACTGTTTTCGCACCATCCTCGAGTAAAATTCTGTGCATACACATGGAAGGACTAATTCCTGGAAGGTCGGCTAATGTCCATCCGATTGCCTTCTTGTGCTTCTTCAAAACCTGCAAAAGCTTGTTTTCTTGATCGAAATCAAGGTTAGAAGAAATAATAACAGGGAGTATTCCCCGGCAACGGCGCCAATTTGATCCGCGGTCGCTCGCGGATCAAAAACGAGTAGTTTTTATAAAAATGCAGTACAGCGACAGTGACTCGGAATATCATTCTCACAAGGATTCTTGTAGTGATTAACCAATTACAGTAATGAAATAAAAAGGGGGTTTTTGGTTCGATTAGGGAAGAGTAATTAACAAGAGTAATTTTCGAAATAAGTTGTTATGAAGAAAATTGATTATGAAATAAGTCAATCTACCGATTCGGTTCCTACTATCATTGATTATTATAATATTGATCTTCTAAGTGTCATTCCTATCTGGATGCAAACTCAATGGCAAGCGCAAAAATGTTTGTAAGATTTATGATCCTAATGTCCGAATTAAGCAAACGGGATAAAACTTCATGAATTAAGCAAACATGATTGTTCAGACACACAAACGAATTAAGCAAACGTAAACGTGTCTATGCCTAGGACCATACAATCAACCAAATTAAATCAATAATATCATGCAATCGAATTAAGCATACAAGAACATAAAATTATTGAACGGAATTAACAAATAGTAATAATATTATAATAATCTCAAGTGTTGGAACCTGAATTACGGTAGACCGACTCAGAGGGATTAGTTCTCCATAGGATTCGTAAAAGCTTCAAGGTTTTTTTCTCGTGAATAGTAGGTAATGTGAACAGTAACACGATTTCTCTTTAAAAAGGAAAATAATGGATCAAAACCCAACTGGGTCAAAAATATAACCCAGGCCCAAAACATCAAAACTAAAATAAAATTCTAATGCTGTAACTTGAAACGGAAATCTGGAATTTTGAGCTCCGAATCTGACTTCGACTCCAACACAAAAGTTGTAGCTCTCTCTCTTAGCTTTCCGGCGATATTTAGAACGCCTCAATCGGATTCCCGGAACTCCAGTTATGATCGTTTCCGTGCAGACTGCTAAAGCTGAAAAATAGTTGCGAAAATTAAATTAAATCAAAAATAAAATAAAATAAGAAAACATGATAAAATATAATAATAAGCAAAATAACATAAAGAAATGCCTAAGTAAAAATGTAGGAGAATGTGCATAAATATGCACTGATCATTCCCCGAAGTCGCAAAGCTTATGTGTGTGTTGGTTTCATATTCGTGGGATGATAAAAACGCGTGACTTGTCCCCAAATACTCAGTATGCGGCTTATTTTTTGTTCAAGTTGATTAATGCCTGGGGATTTCGAAATCCAGAGTATCCTGTGGAATTATCAGTTGGTGTTGAAGGTGGCCATATGAGTACTAAAACTGTCTTTTTGGATGGAAATGAGGAAGATAGGTCTCACAATGGAGAAGTAGGATTTCAACAACCTAGTGTGAGAAGCAATGGTTGGTGGTTGGAGATTGAGATCGGGGAGTTCTTCAATTCAGGCCTAGAAGATGAAGAAGTTGAGATGAATGTTTAGGAGACAAGTGATTATTCAAACTGTGGTTTATTCGTTGAAGGAATAGAAGTTAGGCCTAAGTAATACAATCAAATAACATTCCATATACTAGTTGAAAAGTTTTTTAACTTGGAAGGTTCATTTAGACCTGTATAATTGTGGTTGAATATTATTGGAATTACTATGAACTATGAAGTAATTTATTGTGATGAAAGACCAATTTGCTGCAATTTATTGATTTTAATAGTATGAATGAATCAAAATATAATTATATATCGTTTATTGCTAAAAGACATCATGCAATGCTTTCATGAAGTTGCTCATCCATTGCTTTCAGGACAGTTTGAGTGGCACCTCTCTCAAATGGTATATGAACTTAGAACAGAACAATGTTCACTGCTTCCAAGACCTTGTCAATGCTTTCATGAAACAGTACAGGTATAACCTTGACATCGCTCCTGACCGCTGCCAACTCCAGAGTATGTCTCAGAATGAGAAAGAGTCATTCAAGGAATATGCTCAGCGGTGGAGAGAGTTAGCTTTCCAAGTTGAACCCCCTCTAGCAGAGAAGGAGTTGACCGAAATGTTCATGGACACTCTGTCCCGTTTCTATTGGGAGAAGATGATTGGGAGTGTCTCCTTGAGATTTACAGATCTAGTAACTATTGGCCAAAGATTGGAAGAAGGTATGGAGAATGGTAAAGTATCTGATCCTACCTGATCAGAAGGGGACCAATGACCTGCCACGCGTCGTTGATCTGCAAGCTGCTCACAAGAAATATGGAGGAGGAGGGGGGTGTACCTGCAAGACACTCCGATGCCAAAGTGAGTAATGGACCAAAATAGGAGCAAATACAAAAGAGAGGTTAAGAAGTGAATACCTGACCCTCTTGTGAAAGAGGGTATTTATAGAGAGACTCCAGCGCAGGGCCAACGGTCACTTGTGTTGGACTGGATTGTCAGGCCCAACCCAAGTGACTGCTAGGGCTTACGTGGAGTAGTGAAGACCAGCACGTGGTCTTCGCCCTAGTTCAACCGTCTCGTGATCTCCGGAAGGTGGGTTGACCATCTCTTTCGGAGGTGGGTAGTTGGCTGATGACGTGTCCCCGCATAGGGGGAACGTGGAGAACGTGTAGAAAACGTGTTGTCCTGCCCGATGGAGGGAATGTCCTGCGCGACGAGGGAGCTGTCTGGTCGACAGGAGAACCTGTACCCGACACTGGGCAATTTGGGCCTTCCCCAAATAGTGTTGGGCTGAGCCTGCTCGACGGATGAGCAGGCCTGGACCCAATCCAGAACAGGAGCCCCCCAAGTCGTAGCTTCAAAGTGGAGGAACAAGGACTTTATGGTACTGCGCCAGGGAGAAAGAATGTGCGAGGAGGGTCCTTCGCGGGACTTGTGTCGGTCTTACTTGTCGAGGATGCGGGAGCACGGGAACCTGGGTCTTATCGGGCAATTAGGTCGAGGAGGTGGAAGGTTGGTGCGTCCTCGCCTGTCTGTGCTCATGGGGGAAATGAAGGGACATGACTGTTTGCGGGGCCACGTGTACAACTATCAATGGCCCCTAGGGTACTCGAGTGCCTAGGGGCGCTTCGAGTCCCGTGCTAGATATATAAATAGGCAGGACCCTGCCCATTTTCCATTTTTCGCTTTCACTCACTTACGCACGTGACAATCGAGTTCTGCTCTTGTATTTGTTCGCCAGCACCGCTGTAGCATTTTCCGCGTACTCCGCCGTTACATCCACTCCAGTAAGTTCCTTTCCTCCAATCTTTTACTTTCCTTATACTTGATGCCAACGTCGGGGGCATGATGAATACCCCGAGGAGGGCGAGGGTCTTCCGTTGCATACGGAGGTGTATCCTTAGGTTTAGGATGAAGGCCCTGAGGACGTTTTAGGATTGTAGCGTGAATGTCCCGAGGACGATCGAGTTGTTGAGGATGGGGATCCCGGGGATACATGTTAGTTTTAGATGGGTATCCTGGGGACGTACGATATGGTTAGATGCATGTCCTAGGGACGCTGACGGGGATTGGATGAATCCCCCGAGGAGGGATGCCAGGGTGGTCGCTGCGCCGACGTGGTCGCCGTCCCCGTCGCCCTTTCACTTGACCTGCGGTGGAAGGGTGAATTTGATCTTGAACGTCGAATTCACCATTTCCTTCTGCTTTTCAGGTGAACATGACTTCGTGGGTCCCGGGGACCATGGAGTTAACAAGGAGCCAGAGGCTCCGGCTGCCGAAGTGCGAACCCGATCAGTCGAGGACTGGGTAGCTGAAGAGCCATTGAGTATGTCCTCCTACTTCATCGACGATGAGACTAGTGCCTTTGCTACTGTCAAGGACAGGTGTGCGGATTCTCCCATTGGTTGGCAAGTCTACCGGCCACGAGAACATCATCGTATCTGCTCGTCATACGGGAGGATGAGATTCCCGATGTACGAGTTTTATTTTCGGGAGGCCGGTCTCAGACTGCCCTTTACAGATTTCCAGCTGGGGGTCTTTGACTGGTTGAATTTGGCTCTCTCACACCTGTGACGACCGACAATACCTACGCTTTCTTGGAGACCATGATGGTCTCTCCGTTAGACACCTAATGCCTGTCAGCGCCTCGCAGCACATGACGACCAGGGCGTCATACATGGGACTCCCTTCACCCTGGTAAGAAAACCAAAAACGTGTTCTGCCATTGCAGAACCTCAAAAGTTCATTCAAATCAATTCCAAACACTTTCAAACAGTCCAAAATGATAACATATATGATTATCACACATTAGCATGTTATTTCCTATTAATCTAACATGTTATTCCCTTAATTAGTCGTTAAAATTCAGAATTTCATTCATTCCTTAAAATCCTCAATTTCATATCAAACATCATGTTTATGAACAATTAGCATGTGCAACAATTACCACATTCATGAGCATGAATTTTCAATCAAATCATGGCATAAAACAGAATTACATTCATACAATTCATTAACAACACAATCAAAGGAAAGGAAGAAAATCATATTGGAGGTTTAGGGAACCCTCTTTACCCTTTCACGAATTAGGCACCCTTAAATCTAGTAAAAGCAACTTATAAGATCTTCTATCCCAAAAGCCTTAATCTTCCTCTTTTTATTTATTCCTCTTCTATTTCACGTACTGTCAACAAAAAGTGTTCTAAAACCCTATTGTTCTCTATTCTTCTAAATGTATATTGTTTTAATTATCTTTTTATAATTACACTTTTTACCCAACTAAAATTCAGATTTCCTCCACTCACCATATGATTCCTTTAATTCCCAAAATAACTCAACTCCTCCTATTCTACTAATTTCTATTAATTTAACTAATTAAATCCCACTAAAACTCATTAGTTAAGCATAATTCCCCAAAAATATCACTCACCGGCCACAACCACCAAAAACACATAAAATAATTATTTAAATAATTTAACCATTCAAATTAAATAAATAATTAAATAAATAAATAACTAAATAAATAAAAGACTAATTAAGTCGGATTGTTACAGGAACCATTGTTCATATAGCCAAATCTCTTCATGTCTAGTTCTTTCGTGGAGTTAAATCATTTATTTTTGATTGTCGAAAGGAACAGTTACAAGAATAACTATTTATCATATTTATCATCTTCTTACTCTCGAATAGAACAATTACAATAATAACTATTTCTCTTATTTATCATGTTATTGATGTTTTCTTACATGTTTTTAATATCATTTATAATTTAAATAAAAAATTATTTGATTACATATCCTTTAAATTGTTTGAGACATATATGACTTTATTAAAAATTTAAAATAATTTATAAATTAGATATTTTGCTTTTTTACAAAAGTAATTATATATATATATATATATATATATATATATATATATATATATATATATATATATATATATATATATATATATATATATATATATATATATATATATATATATATATATATATATATATATATATATATATATATATATATATATATATATATATATATATATATATATATATATATATATATATATATATATATATATATATATATATATATATATATATATATATATATATATATATATATATATATATATATATATATATATATATATATATATATATATATATATAAAAGTAAAATTAAAATCAATATAACTCATCGTCATTTTAAACAATGTATAAAACTCAGAAAAATATTTAAAATGAGAATATCGACACCTATTCTAAAAAATAAAAAATATTTTAGGTGGGAAAGAGTATCACTGAGGCAAATAATTTCAATCTATAATATATATTAGTTATTGAGGGTAGGAATGGTGATAGATTAATTCTTATAATTAATTCATAACTATATATAAATTATATTTTATAATTGATTATAAAAATTAATTGTCATAACCAGATTATACTTTTTTTAAATGGTTAGAAATTAGTTAATTAATCAATTATATTTATATTAGTTTTATAATTATATTTGTTAAAAAAAATTTGAAAACAACTTTTTTTATTTGTAGAAAAAATTCTCAAAAATAAATAAATTAGGTTTTTAAAAAAATATTTTTTTAGATTTTCGGAAAAAAAAGAATTTATTTAATTTTCAAAAAGATAAAAAAAATTAAAAAAAAAAATTAAAACTAGTTTAATTTTTTTTCTGAATTTTAAAAAATAGATTAATTTAATTTTTATTTTGGATATGAATGTTTAAATTGTATACAATATTTTATACATGTTATTTTCATCTAATAATATGAATTTATTTAAAAGTATATTAATAATTTTTCGAGTTTTAATTATTAAATTTAGATATGATTATGGATAATATATGTGACAGGTTAATTTGAGCTTCCTAGTTGAGAGTCATCTATAATTGATGAGCTTGAAAACATATAAAAGAAAAGCTACAGTATCTTTTCAAAAGGCGGTAGTGTTAGACTAAGGCACGGATCTAGAAGGGGGGGTTGAATAGATCCCTTTTAAAAAATTTGAGTGGCGCTACCAATAAAATTGGTTTTCAAAATTGTTTTCAAATGCGGAAGCGGCCTTGGAAAATATAGTCTAAAACGAACAACTATTGGAGAGCCGGATATGCGTCAAGCAGATGAATTTAAGACGATAACGGATAGTAAATCACTACACACTTTTATGCAAAACTCAGATGTGATTCACTCGTACTATTTCCTTATTCCAATGATCAAAAATTACACCAAAACTAGCAGCAAAATTAAGGCAGTTTTAGTTCAGCACTTTTGTCGAACAGTTGGTGTGCACAAATACCTTAAATGATATTTGTGTTGAATGAGTGATTGAAAAAGCCTTAGTACAGTATTTCTATTGTACTTAGTAGTTAAAAAACAGTGTTTCACCAACTCACTCAATCAATACTACAATTTGACAAAATTACTTATTCTAGAATCACTTAATTTTTAAGCTGTTATTGAAAATGCAGAAAATAAAGGAACACAAGATTTGATGAGGCAGTTCCCCCAGTCGTCCTCGCGTTGGGGTACGTCTGCCCTCAATTCTACAATGAGAATTGAGATATGTATTGAATAGATATCACCTGTTTGGTAGAACAGTTATACACAAGAATCGATAGACAATTGATACAAACAATCTTAATGTTGCTGATAATTTCTACCACTTCTTGCCCCTTGATTCAAGATGAATCAAGTCCTCCAATTTGATGTGAATGACCTCCGATTGCAGCCACCTTATTGACAACTCTTCCGTTGATCAAACCTTCGGCACGGCTGATCTTAGACACACCCAAATTGAACCCGGAACGTCTTCAACCTTTCAACGCCCTAGCTACTAGATTGATCAACCTTCCGCTAATCAATCACCTTCGCACTCGCTTGATTGTTGAACCGACGATTCCGTAACAAAAGCCTTCAAAACCTGTAGTCTTGATAGGTAAAACCTCAAAGGTTTTCTCCCAAGAAACACCTGCACCAGCTTCCACTCGAACCGGATCTTCAATCACGCGTTCGAACCTTATCACCGTCGAGCAAACCACAAACCGCAGCAAAAAATTGATTATCTGTAATTTGAGGATTTGTGAGTTGATTGAACGATGAAGATGAAGAACACTGATGCACCTCTTTCACGTTTCTTGACCTGAACACTTTCTCACAATGCTTTCAAAAATGTTCTTAAAAATGTTAAAATTGAAAAGACAGCTATTTATAGTAATATACACAACAGACAGTTGACAGATCAAAGAAACATAGCAGAATTTCTGTTTCTGCGCGCGAACGGTCGACCATAGGGTCGGCGTGCGCTGAGCCGTGAGACACTCAAACTGTCATGCGCCGAGTCAGCGGTCGACGCATGATCTTCATGCGCTGAGCCGTCTGATTCTTAAACCTGCATGCGCCAAGTCAGCGGTCGACGCATGGTTCCATGCGCTGACCCGTGTGAACTGAATGAAACTGTGTGCTGACGGTATGGTCGGCTCATGGTTCAAAAATCTGCAAAAACATAAATATGTTTGTTGTTTCGTGCATCTTGTCACGACCAAACATTAGTCACATATATTGCCAATTAAATATGATGATTTAAAAGGATATAGGAAGGATGTAATATGTTAAGTATTGCATGACGATTCTGATTCATCTGAGGTTGTACTTTGTCATCATCGTAAGTATGCATGACGACTCCGATTCATCCGAGGTTGTACTTTGTCATCATCGAAACTTGAGAACGTATGTTGTGAGACAGTTTTCCCTCACATTCTCCCCCTTTTTGATGATGACAAACCTGTGCGAAGCTTGGTGAACACAACATGCGATATCTTTAACATAGTAGTAAGCTCCCCCTTTCTTTTACAGTCATAGCTGTTGTGGTCTACAATCTACTTGTCTTTTCTCCCCCTTTGACAACATCAAAAAGAGATGGAGAAAGGTAAAGTTTTGGCATATTAACAATTAACAAAATACTCAACAGGTTATAAGTAATCATATACCAATATCCACACAAAATATTGACAATGAGCAAAATATTGAAAATAGATTAAACCAGATTAAGGACACATAAGTCATAACATTTTATAGGAATCAAGACTGTAAAACAAACATTAGTGTGCACTTAGGAGAGATAAAACAGAACATGATAACAAAAACAACATGGAGAATGAGCAAATGCAAAAACAAATGACTAATATCCTTGTCCCTTGCCCATATCAAAGGAAGACGGATAACGATATGGATCAGCCATATCAGTGAGGTAATCCACTGCTTGATTCAGGCGATTGATGCTGCGAGAGACGACTGTTTCTTGGTATCCATGGGCAGTTGTGAAAGCTGCAAATCTTTCATTCATTCTTGTTGAAAAAGAGTTGAACTGTTCAGATTTGGTGTGTAGCTCAGTTCGGATGCACAAATGTAGATTTGCACTTAATGTCACATATCAAGCCATATTTGATGCCTACCTAAAATGCCACAAAACAATTTGCATCCAAACAGTTTATCATACAAAAAAAAGTTTCATACATATGCAACATAGGTCAAACGATACAATTGTTGATCATGAGAGTTATTAGAGAGAGATAGAGAGAGAAATGGAACAATATCACCTTAATGCCGGAGTAGCTTGATAAACAACATACTTGTACTTGCAAAAACGTCAATTTGTTAGAAGTACAAAAGTATGGTTTTAAATGAAATAAGATAACATCAGCAAATATTATTCCCGTTCCGAAATGTCGAGGATGCCAAGTTCTCGGCGGATATGAAAGAAAGGTTCCGTTGCTAGCGGCTTTGTGAAAATGTCCGCTAGTTGGTTTTTAGTGTCAACGTGTTCAAATACAACATCACCTTTCTCAACATGGTCCCTAAGAAAATGGTGTCGAATTTCTATATGTTTAGTGCGAGAGTGTAATACGGGATTTTTGGTAAGGTTAATAGCGCTAGTGTTGTCACATAGGATAGGAATACGTTCAAGTTTAAGATTGAAATCTAGTAGTTGTTGCTTAATCCACAGAATTTGAGCACAACAACTACCAGCGGCAACGTATTCCGCCTCGGCCGTTGATAAAGCAACTGAAACTTGTTTCTTGCTATGCCAACTAACCAAGGAGTTTGAAAACAAATGACATGTACCACTAGTGCTTTTCCTATCCGATTTGCACCCGGCAAAGTCGGAATCGGAGTAACCTACCAACGAGCAATCACTACCCTTAGAATACCACAATCCATACTTCGGGGTACCTGACAGGTATCGAAGAATTCGTTTAACAGCTTTTAGGTGGGATTCTTTGGGACATGATTGGTATCGTGCACACATGCACACACTAAACATAATATCAGGACGTGACGCAGTAAGATAGAGAAGTGAACCAATCATACCTCTATATCGTTTTACCTCTACGTCCTTGCCATTTTCATCTTTATCCAAATTTACGCATGTAGGCATTGGGGTGTCTATGGCCTTGGATTTTGCCATGTCAAATCTCTTGATCAAGTCCAAATAATATTTTGTTTGGCTCACGAATGTCCCTTCTTGGAGTTGTTTAATTTGCAGGCCGAGGAAGTATGTGAGCTCCCCCATCATACTCATCTCGAATTCGCCCTGCATGAGGTCAGAAAACTCTCTCACGAGATTCATGTTAGTGGATCCAAATATAATATCGTCAACATAGATTTGCACCAAAATCAAGTGCTTTCCTTGACGTTTAATGAAGAGTGTAGTGTCAACCTTTCCTCGTGAGTACCCCTGATTAAGTAAAAACTTACTTAGTCGCTCATACCAAGCTCTAGGAGCTTGTTTGAGACCATATAAAGCTCTTTTTAACTTGTAAACATGTTCAGGGTATTCATGAGATTCAAAACCGGGAGGTTGAGACACATATACTTCTTCATTTATGTGACCGTTAAGGAACGCACTTTTAACATCCATTTGAAATAACTTAAAATCCTTTGCACATGCAAAGGCGAGTAAAAGGCGTATAGCCTCGAGTCGGGCAACCGGCGCATAAGTTTCCTCATAGTCGATGCCTTCCTCTTGGTTATACCCTTGAGCGACCAATCTCGCTTTATTACGGGTTATTACCCCGTTTTCGTCCAACTTGTTCCTAAACACCCATCGGGTGCCGATTACTCGATGGCCTCGCGGAGGAGGGACAAGGTCCCATACCTCGTTTCTTTTAAACTGATTTAGTTCCTCTTGCATCGATAAAAACCAGTGCTCATCGAGTAGGGCCTCTTTGGGGTTTTTAGGCTCTATTTGTGAAACGAAAGCGAAGTGATAACAAAAGTTACTTAGCTTAGATCGAGTGGTGACTCCCTTTGTGATGTCTCCGAGAATATTGTCAATTGGATGATCTTTACACGACTTCCAAGCTTGAGGGAGATCATCGTTTGTAGGCGGATGAGCTTCCTCAGTTACCTCATGGTGTGCATCCTTATCCTCCTCAATTTTGACTCTATCGGGTTGATCAATCCCCGTTTCGCCACCTTTGAGTATGTCTTCTGTGGATGTACCTGCACCATGAACAACACTATCCTTTCCGACATTTCTCGGATAGGACTCATCAAACGTAACGTGCACAGACTCTTCAACAGCTAGTAATCTTTTATTATAAATCCTATATGCTTTACTTGATTGCGAGTACCCTAGAAAAATGCCTTCATCGGCTTTTGAATCAAACTTGCCCAAGTTTTCCTTTCCATTGTTTAATACAAAGCACTTGCATCCAAAAACATGAAGGTGAGAAACATTAGGCTTTCGCCCTTTTAAAAGTTCATACGGAGTTTTGTTTAGAATGGGGCGGATGAGTACCCTATTCAAAACATAACATGCCGTACTAATGGCGTCGGCCCAAAAGTATTTTGGTAAACCACTATCATTAATCATTGTTCTTCCCAATTCTTCTAAAATTCTGTTTTTACGCTCCACAACCCCATTTTGTTGAGGAGTTCGTGGAGCCGAGAAGTTATGATCGATGCCATGGTTACCGCAATATTCTTCAAATAAATGATTTTCAAATTCACCTCCGTGGTCACTTCTTATTGACACAATGTTTGTATTTAACTTATTTTGGGAGAGCTTGGCAAATCTCTCAAAAGCGGCAAACGTGTCACTTTTACTCACTAAGAAGATGGTCCAACAGAACCTAGAAAAGTCGTCCACTATTACGAATCCGTAATAGTTTCCTCCTAGACTTTTGATCCTAGACGGCCCAAACAAGTCCATATGAAGTAGTTCAAGAGGTCTCGTTGTTGAAATAATCTTTTTGGATTTAAAGGAGATCCTCGTTTGTTTTCCTTTTTGACAAGCATCACAAAGGTGATCCTTGGTGAACTTAATTTTGGGAAGTCCTAGTACTAGATCTTTTGAGACAATCTTATTGAGTAAGTCAAAGTTGACATGCGCTAAGCGCCTATGCCATAGCCATGAGTCTTCACTCATAGATATGAGACATTGATCGCTTGTTGGGGATACCACATTCAAGTCAAGCATATACACATTGTTTACTCTAAAACCAATAAACACATTCTTCTTATCACTTTCATGCACAATTTTGCAGCAATCTTTTGAAAAGGAAACATTGTAACCTTTGTCGCATAATTGGCTAATGCTAAGGAGATTATGTTTAAGGTTTTCGACAAGCAACACATCGGAAATTGTAGTAGAGGAGGGATTACCTATACTACCTTTACCTAGTATCGCTCCGCGGTTGTTATCACCGTATGTTACATACCCTTTCTTCTTAGCCACGAAGTCTATGAATAAGGATATGTCTCCAGACATGTGCCTTGAGCACCCACTATCAAGAACCCATCTTCTCTCGGTGGACTCGACACATTTCACCTGTCAAAATGTAACTTAGAAAAGGGAGGTACCCAATGGCATATTGGGTCCTAATAGGTTAGCGACAAGACGGTTGCGTTTGGGCAACCATTGGTAGATGCCTTTAGGAACAAGAAATCTCCTAAATCGACATTTACCAATGGAGTGGCCTTTCTTGCAACAGTAAAAGCATACAAAGTCGACATTAGAATCACTTTCACTTGCTTGATCCCTAATTACATATGCATATTTTTGATATGGGTTTATCATACTTTTTCTAAAATCCTTTTTATCGATTGCAAATGTAATTTTAGGTTCAAGTGCCTTGTCTAATTTGGCCTTAAGGTTTCTAACCTCACCTTGCCAAATATGACAAGTATCACAACCAAAGTTGAAAGGATTACTATTGTCCTTACAATCCGATTCATTATCTTTCACAATGGAAGCCTTAAGGTCCTCTAATTTCTTTTCGGACTCTAAGACTTTGTGCTCTAAATATGTAAAAATTCTTCTATTAGAAGCAAGTTTCTTAAAGGCTTCAGTTGCTTCCTTGTGTAAAACATCGAATGCGGTTTGTAATTCGGAATGAGACATATTAGATGACATATTATATCTAGAGTGACGTACCTGTTTCTTTTTCTTTTTCTGATTTGCGGAGAGACATAGATTCACGGACTCTTCTTCATCACTAGAGCTTTCATTAGAGGAGGAAGAATCACTGTCGCTTTCCCATGCGATGTACGCCCTCCTAGGCTTTGATGCTCTCTTATGTGACTTCGATTGTTCCATTTCTTTTCCCTTGTTGTTCATTGGACAGTCCGGTTTGTAGTGACCGGGCTTTCCACATTTATAGCACGTTCCTCTAGTCTTTTTGCCTTTTTGATTGTCATCTTTGGAGAACCTTGATTGCCTTCGGAAATTTACCAGGTTCTTCTCCGAATGTTGGATGCCGTTCTTTCTCACGTACCGGTTATACCGTTTAACGAACAGCCCCATGTCCTCATTTATGTCTTCTTCTTCGTCGTCGCTTGAAGAATAATCACTTTGCTCTTTTGCTTTAGACTTCGAGGAAGAAGCCTTAAGAGCTATGGACTTATTTTCACTCATCTTTACTTTGTCCTTCTTTTCTTTCCTTTCATGTTGGTCAAGACTCAAGAGTACCTGTTCATGCTCTTGTAGTTTGCCAAACAATGTAGTCAGGTCTAATACCGTAAGATCATTTGCCTCTTTGATGGCGGTCACTTTCGGCTGCCATTCCCTGCTAAGACATCTCAAAACTTTATTAGTAGCAAGATCATTGGAAATAGGTCTTCCTAGTGAATGTAATCTGTTTATGAGATGAGTAAATCTCTTTTGCATGTCAGCAATGGTTTCCCCTTGCTCCATGAAAAAAAGATCAAACTCTTGTATAAGAGTGTTGATTCGAGCCAACTTAACATCGTTTGTCCCCTCATGGGCAATTTGTAGTGCATCCCACATAGTCTTAGCCGTAGGGCAATGGGATACACGGTAGTATTCATCTACACCTAATGAGGAGATTAGAATGTTCTTAGCTTTCCAATCGTAATTATACTTTCGCTCATCGTCGTCGGTCCATTGTGCTTCGGGCTTTGGCACAACTTCGTTATTCTCATTTGTCATGGTTATTTCAATCGGACCATTGAGAATAACGTTCCATATCTTTCTATCTATGGAATTAATGTGCACCCGCATACAGTCTTTCCAATAGCTATAATTTTCACCGTTAAAAACGGGAGCTCTATTGTACGCCCCTTTTGGTTCGTTAGCCATTATTCTATCAATGTTGTATTTGAAGCACCGGAGAACCGGAGCTCGTGATACCACTTGTTAGACTAAGGCACGGATCTAGAAGGGGGGGTTGAATAGATCCCTTTTAAAAAATTTGAGTGGCGCTACCAATAAAATTGGTTTTCAAAATTGTTTTCAAATGCGGAAGCGGCCTTGGAAAATATAGTCTAAAACGAACAACTATTGGAGAGCCGGATATGCGTCAAGCAGATGAATTTAAGACGATAACGGATAGTAAATCACTACACACTTTTATGCAAAACTCAGATGTGATTCACTCGTACTATTTCCTTATTCCAATGATCAAAAATTACACCAAAACTAGCAGCAAAATTAAGGCAGTTTTAGTTCAGCACTTTTGTCGAACAGTTGGTGTGCACAAATACCTTAAATGATATTTGTGTTGAATGAGTGATTGAAAAAGCCTTAGTACAGTATTTCTATTGTACTTAGTAGTTAAAAAACAGTGTTTCACCAACTCACTCAATCAATACTACAATTTGACAAAATTACTTATTCTAGAATCACTTAATTTTTAAGCTGTTATTGAAAATGCAGAAAATAAAGGAACACAAGATTTGATGAGGCAGTTCCCCCAGTCGTCCTCGCGTTGGGGTACGTCTGCCCTCAATTCTACAATGAGAATTGAGATATGTATTGAATAGATATCACCTGTTTGGTAGAACAGTTATACACAAGAATCGATAGACAATTGATACAAACAATCTTAATGTTGCTGATAATTTCTACCACTTCTTGCCCCTTGATTCAAGATGAATCAAGTCCTCCAATTTGATGTGAATGACCTCCGATTGCAGCCACCTTATTGACAACTCTTCCGTTGATCAAACCTTCGGCACGGCTGATCTTAGACACACCCAAATTGAACCCGGAACGTCTTCAACCTTTCAACGCCCTAGCTACTAGATTGATCAACCTTCCGCTAATCAATCACCTTCGCACTCGCTTGATTGTTGAACCGACGATTCCGTAACAAAAGCCTTCAAAACCTGTAGTCTTGATAGGTAAAACCTCAAAGGTTTTCTCCCAAGAAACACCTGCACCAGCTTCCACTCGAACCGGATCTTCAATCACGCGTTCGAACCTTATCACCGTCGAGCAAACCACAAACCGCAGCAAAAAATTGATTATCTGTAATTTGAGGATTTGTGAGTTGATTGAACGATGAAGATGAAGAACACTGATGCACCTCTTTCACGTTTCTTGACCTGAACACTTTCTCACAATGCTTTCAAAAATGTTCTTAAAAATGTTAAAATTGAAAAGACAGCTATTTATAGTAATATACACAACAGACAGTTGACAGATCAAAGAAACATAGCAGAATTTCTGTTTCTGCGCGCGAACGGTCGACCATAGGGTCGGCGTGCGCTGAGCCGTGAGACACTCAAACTGTCATGCGCCGAGTCAGCGGTCGACGCATGATCTTCATGCGCTGAGCCGTCTGATTCTTAAACCTGCATGCGCCAAGTCAGCGGTCGACGCATGGTTCCATGCGCTGACCCGTGTGAACTGAATGAAACTGTGTGCTGACGGTATGGTCGGCTCATGGTTCAAAAATCTGCAAAAACATAAATATGTTTGTTGTTTCGTGCATCTTGTCACGACCAAACATTAGTCACATATATTGCCAATTAAATATGATGATTTAAAAGGATATAGGAAGGATGTAATATGTTAAGTATTGCATGACGATTCTGATTCATCTGAGGTTGTACTTTGTCATCATCGTAAGTATGCATGACGACTCCGATTCATCCGAGGTTGTACTTTGTCATCATCGAAACTTGAGAACGTATGTTGTGAGACAGTTTTCCCTCACAGGTAGGTTTCTTATAAGTTAAGGAAAGCACATAGACTTCCATTTATTCATAGTTTTTTTCCTTGGGAAAAATATCACCGTATTACATAAAGTTTGCAGCAGCCTTATTTTTCTTCCCACGGGAAAATGACACAGTTTGAAGACTTGCCTGAAGGATGCATCGCCGCCATACTCTCTCGCACTACTCCGGTTGACGCCGGCAGATTCTCACTCGTTTCCAATACTTTCCATTCTGCTGCCGATTCCGACGCCGTCTGGAATCAATTTCTCCCTTCTGATTCTCATGTCATGGATTCTATCATCTCTGATTCTCCTTCACTTGCCAACGTTCCTTCCAAAAAGGCTCTCTACTTAGCTCTATCCGACCGCCCTATCATCATCGACAATGGTCTCAAGGTATTGTTCTCCCCAAATTTCTCCATGTTAGGGTTTATTATGTTGAGTATGTAGTAATCGAAGTGAATTGATAACGCAGAGCTTTCAGTTGGATAGAAAGAGTGGAAAAATATGTTACATGCTAGGGGCTAGATCTATATCCATTGCTTGGGTTCATGATGAGCGATATTGGAAGTGGACTACTATGCCTAACTCCAGGTTAGCTGAGCTTTCACCTTAATAGATATTCCATCCGTTATGTAATGGATTACTTTCAACTTTTCTCTAGTTCCGATATTTTAGCCTTTGCAACTTGGGTACTACTTTTGGACAGGTTCCGTGAAGTCGCTGAGCTTCTTGATGTTTGTTGGCTTGAATTTTGTGGTACTATAAACACCATTGCATTGTCTCCAAATACTGAGTATGCAGCTTATGTTGTGTTCAACATGTTTAATCCCCGTAGATTTCAGAACAGTCCCGTAGAGTTATCAGTTTTTGTCGATGGTGGACATAGTAGTACTAAAATTGTCTGTTTCGATCCTAATGTGGAAGAAAGTTCTCACAACAGAGTAGAAGGATTGCAATGTCCTAATGTGAGAAGTGATGGGTGGTTAGAGATTGAGATGGGGGAGTTCTTCAATTCAGGCATAGAGAATGAAGAAGTCCAGATGAAGGTTTTAGAGAACGATAGTTATTGGAAGAGTGGTCTCATTGTTGAGGGAATAGAAGTTAGGCCTAAGTAACACAATTAAGCAACATGAACTATGCAAGGGGGGTCATGTGTCTTGAGTTACCGAATGATTTTGTTTCAAGTATTGTTACTTGGCACATATAGTAATGGTTATGTTATTTATTCTAGTTTAATATATTGGAATGTGAACTACTACTATAAAATTTATTGTGATGCAATGCTAATTTGTAGCCATTTATTAATTTTAATAGTATGAATGAATCGAAATATAGATATAGTAAAAAAATTTAAAAGAGCCTATTTAAATAATTTAAGATTATAAAAGGAGGTTATTTTTGTTGCGAATTAGGGATATGACAATGTATATGTTTACCATTATCGTGATGCCAACTTGTATCATTACATGTTAAAAAAATCTATAAATAATTTTTTTTTGTTTAAAATGAATAATAAAAATTTATTTATAAATTTTATGTAATATTAATGCATATATTTTTTTCAAAAAAAGTATTTATTTAATTTTTAACATGTGTCACCAGAATATTTATCATTATTCTTTTTATGTTTTTACAATTTATATGCTTTAAAAACATAAAAGTTAATGAGACCATAGTGTGATAATAAAATAATATTTAAATAATTAAACATAATTACTAATGTTGAATGATTAAAAAAGTTATAACTTACAATATTAGTAATTTATATAAAAGAAAATACAAAAAAAAACATAAATAAATATAAATAATGCAATGATTATATTATATTAAATACAAAAATATAAATAATAATTTAAATGTAGAAAATAATTATAATAAATTTATGAAAGCAACTGAAAAATCACATAAAAGCAAAGTATTGATAGTATGATACGGAAGGAAATGCATAATTTTAAAATATAATAATATTTTAATACATATAATTTTTTTAAATACTCTCCTTTTTCTCTTCAAAATCACTCGATTTGAAAAGATGAAAAAAATTGTTTTGAAGAGATTTAGCTTTCCCCTCCTCCTCTTCCAACATATTTAGTCTCTCCCCTTTCCATATATTCCAAAATTTGTACCTATGGAGTCTCAAACTCAGATCCCTTCAAATTAAATAGTAGTCACTTTACAACTTGACCAATAAATTTCCTTTGTTAATATTTCTAACCATATATTCTTAACTTAATAATTCAGCATAAATATTTATTTATTTACTTATTTTAAATATTAGACTAATATATATGGCAAATGAAGTGGTATTTTTTATATTTTGAAACTCATCACAATGAATTATACTAATCTGTTAGTTAAATATTTTTTCAAGCATAATCTATCTCATCCAACGAAAACGATTATGTGAAATACACACTACCTGTGATTTTGAATATTGATGTTAGTAACCTCGATAATTCTGACGTCTAAGATTTTGGTGGATTCATTCGAAATTCTGATGGTGCTAAGGTTCACGATTTTGCGAGTAGTATTGGCTATTTCAACATTCTTCGCGTTGATGGCGTTATATCATAGTTTGTGTATGGCCTGAGAATTTGACATCAAAGACTTTACATGTTATTCTGATTTCAAATCTGCTATTAAGGTTATCTCGGAGTCTGTTAATGTTTGACATCACTATACTGCAATTCTATACAACATTAAAGAACTTCTCATTAGGGAATGACGAGTTCAAATATTTCATACTCTTATGGAGATGAATGTTTGTGTTGAATATCTAGCAAAACATAAAGTTCGTAACGATGCGACAAACCAGTATTTTGTAGAGTCTCTGGTAAGAATCATTACTCTCCCACAAATTGGTGCTAGTGGAACCTTATTTTCTAAATAATTAATTGTTTTTTTCTTTTCTCTTTTTCACTTGCACGAAAAAAATTATAATTGATTAAAAAAACTATTGTAATCTATATTAATATATTAATATTGAATCTCACACTAAATAATTAATTGTTTTTTTCTTTTCTTTTCTCTAACAATTCATTTTCTTACTCGCCATATCACTAAATATCTGACGTAATACTTTAAAATAAAATTTTCTAAAATTTCTATTATTTATTTTTTTAAAAGTGTAACTTTTCATTTATGAATTTCTTTTAGTTAAAATATTTCTATTTTCATATTTCATGACTCCCTTTTTATTGATTTATTTAAGTTTATATACAAATTGTACATTCACAAAACATTGTAACACATATTATATATTATAAGTTACTTATGTAAAAATTATATATATCCATCATATATCAATACTCAAACTATTAAAATTTATTCTATTTTCTATTTCTATTGTGCACACTAATTTTTTTTGAAAAAAATTAAATTAATTAATTTTTAAATAATTTGATAAAAAAAAAACTAAGAGAGTTGATTCAATGTTTACAAAAATTAAATTAATTAATTTTCAAATAATTTGATAAAAAAACTTTTGTCTCGTAATAAAAAAGATAACATTGTCACTACTTAAATCATTAAAAAAAAATACTAATTGATTTCATAACAACAATTATTAATATACAATTTATTTTATTTTTCTTAGACTAATCATTATTTTTATTTTTTTCGTATTTATTTTTTTGGTCTCTATCAATATTTCTAAAAAAATTACATTATATAATATTTTACAAAATTAAACCATAAAATTTTAGTTATAATTTAGAATTTATTATATAAAAATATCCTATAATTTTATTATATTGAAGGGGATAATTCAATTGAATCAAATCAATTATATATATTGCTAATTAATGATAATTTAAAATATAAATTTTATAGGGTCTCAATCTGGTTTATAAAATAAAAATAAGAGGGTTATTGAACAGTGGATGATGCTGTATAAAGTATAGAATACAACACAGACTCTCACACAGATACACTCTTTCTTATTTTCATTGCGAACTAGATTCAATTTCATCGTCGTTTTCGTGCTTCCACCACTGCAATATTTCTGGTTTCTGAAGAGAAAATTAGGAACGGCTTTTTTTTTTTAAAAAAATTATAAGAGGAGAAAAGCAAATGCGTTTACCTTGTGGTATCTCTATTCCCTTGTCTCGTTTGTTTCATTCTTCTCTTAATTCTTCTTTCCATCATTCTTCTTGTCAAATTCCATTTCCTTTCTCACACCCCTCTTCATTCCTGGTTTTACAAGAAAAAGTGCTGATTTTTCGGTTACCCGTATGTAGTTATCAACGAAAGTTTATGTTTTTGGATAACTATAGGTCATTTGGTAGTGTTAGTGGGGTTGAATCTGATGTTAATAGTAGTGAGTCATGTGCAGATCCTGATGAGGTTGATAGGGTATGCAAAGTGATTGATGAATTGTTTGCTTTGGATAGGAACATGGAAGCAGTTCTAGATGAGTGTGGTGTTATGTTATCACATGATTTGGTTGTTGATGTGTTGCATAGGTTTAAACATGCTAGGAAGCCTGCTTTTAGGTTCTTTTGTTGGGCAGGGAAAAGGCCTGGTTTTGAACATGATTCAAGGACTTATAACTCCATGATGAATATTTTAGGGAAGACTAGACAATTTGAGACCATGGTAGCATTGCTTGAGGAAATGGGTGAGAAGGGTTTTTTGACAATGGAAACTTTCGCAATTGCTATTAAGGCATTTGCTTCTGCGAAGGAGAGGAAAAAAGCTGTTGGAATCTTTGATATGATGAAGAAGTTTAAGATTAAAGTCGGCGTTGATGCGGTTAATTTCTTGCTTGATAGTCTTGGTGCGGCGAAGCTTGTTAAAGAAGCACAAGTTGTTTTTGAAAAGCTTAGAGATAGGTTTGTTCCTAATTTACAAACTTATACTATACTTCTTAATGGTTGGTGCAAGGTTAGAAACTTGCTTGAAGCAGGGAGGGTGTGGAATGAGATGATTGATAAAGGATTCGTGCCTGATATTGTTGCACATAATATTATGCTTCAAGGGTTGTTAAGGTGTCAGAAGAAGTCAGATAGCATTAAGTTATTTGAAGTCATGAAAGCCAAAGGTCCGTCGCCCAATGTTCGCAGTTATACGATTTTGATACAGGACTTGTGCAAAAGAAATATGATGCGGGAAGCTGTTGAATATTTTAACGAAATGGTGGATCACGGGTGTCAACCTGATGCTGCACTTTACACTTGTTTGATCACTGGGTTTGGGAGGCAGAGGAAAATGGATACGGTATATGATCTACTGAAGGAAATGCGTGAAAGAGGTTATCCACCTGATGGAAGGACATACAATGCTTTGATAAAACTGATGGTAAGCCAACACATGCCTGATGATGCAGTGAGAGTATACAAGAAAATGATTCAAAGTGGCATCGAACCAACAATTCACACATACAACATGATAATGAAATCCTATTTCGCTACGAGAAATTACGAATTTGGCCAAGCTGTTTGGGATGAGATGCGTCACAAGGGGTGTTGTCCTGATGATAACTCATACACTGTATTCATTGGTGGGCTTATAAGACAAGGCAGGCCAGATGAGGCATGTAAATATATAGAAGAAATGATGCAGAAAGGGATGAAAGCTCCTCAGCTTGATTATAACAAGTTTGGTGCTGATTTTTCCAAGTATGGGAATCCTGTCATACTCGAGGAGTTAGCTCGAAAGATGAATTTTGCTGGTAAGTTTGAAGTGTCTAATGTCTTAGCCAGTTGGGTTGATATGATGAAGAAAAACTCAAAGAGAACAGATGCTACATTGTAGGTAGTTTTTATGATTACTTGATTCATATACTTGCAGGCTGGCAAAACCCCCTTGTGTTAAGCTCTTTATTTTGTATATATCTTTTGTTTGAAACTTGTAAACCAGTGTTATATAATGGTCTGTACTAGTTTGAATGAAGAGTTTGACTAATTTGAAAATTTTCTGGATATTTGTTCTTGTTTTACGTTGCAATGATGTAATATTATTAAAGCAGACACATATATGTGTGTATAAGTAAGGCTTCAAACTGAAACCAAATCCATTGCAACAAAAGAAGCAATACAGGATGATTTTCCGAAGTCCAAATAAAATAATCAGAAATGTTTTTTCCAATAAGCATTTTAGGATAGGGTGTGTTTTTTCCCAATAAGCAATAGAGGCTTGAGTGTTGGAAATTTAGAAATGTTTGATATAGCCTTCTAGAAATTTAGTTGAGAGACATCTTTTGTGGAATACAATTTTGGTTTCAAAATATGTAAAAAATCAGACGAACATACAAATCAAGTATTTGTGAGGAACAAATATTTTACAGCATTTTATAGTTTGGAAGACATTACCACAAAATTGTGAGGATAGAGCATGCACATATCTCCGACTGAAACGGCCAGACATCTAAAGATCAAATGCTAGGCTTAAGAATTCTAAAAATATCTATTGAACTATAACTGATTTAACTTTTATCATCTAAACACCGAGTAATACGGAACATCTATAATGCCGTCTATGCGATTGGAGCAATCCAAATGTCCACTTTACATTTTTCTTACTGCTGATTCTTGATGTTGGACAAGCATTTTTTTTCTTCTTTTTTTGGTATTGGAATAGTCTTAATCGATTAGTTAAGCAGGGATGTTTATAGTGAAGTACATTAGTCTTAATCAAATAGTTAAGCAGGGATGTTTATAGTGAAGTACATTATTTTAATTCTGATTGATGTAATTATGTATTTTGTGAGTTTATTTGTTGATTAACAATCTGCTTTCACTTGTATTTCTTGGCCCCTTAGACTGCTGTTGAGTATGATTGCAGGAGAGAGAAATTTTTCAATGAGCTTAAAATTGTGTTCGCTGATGTGGTATGAATATTTTCAATTTGGCAGAAATTTTTTCTTATGAAATTCGTTGCTTAGTTTCAGTTACTGCAAATTGCTTTCATGTGATTATACCTTTTATATGCAAAATTGTTGGTGATACTATTGATGAAGCAAGAAAAGCGATACTGATCGGTGGAAGTGTTCCATTGTGATGGTTTTGTCATGGAATTTGATTGTGTTGGGACTTGTTGGAGCTAAGACAGATATTGATTTTGTTGGTGATCCTATTACGCTTTTGCTTTCGTTGAATCCTTTTGCTTTATGTGCTGTTCAAGGTTTCGCTTTTTCGGCTATGGCAACTAGTTTGATTGGTTATGCTATGAGTTTTCCTAAGCAGATTCTCGACACTTTTGAATTGGGGTGCAGCAGCAGCAGGTCTGCTTTGGTTATTCTCTTGTTGCTCTTTTGGCATAATGGGAGTTTATATTACGGGTCTGGCAACAGTTCAGTTTTTGCAGAATAGGTTTGAAGTTTTTTGTTGCTGTTATAAACCAATTTCCTCATGGTACTGGTGGTTTGGTTTATTAAAATGGTCTGGCCTTCTTTTCTGTTTATTCATTTTTGTAGCTTTGGAGTGTGGTGATTCTACTCTTGTTTCTGGTTTTGTACTCTTCTTTTCTGGTTTTGTCCAAAATGGGAATTCCATTTATTATGTTATTGTTATTATATTGCAGAGATAATTATGGGTTGTTGAGATAAAGTACTTCCTAACATCTTGTAAGTGGTTGCCAACTACAGGGCTCATTAGTTAAGCATGGATATAAACTTGTTTCTGATGGTAGTGATAATCACCTGCTTCTTGTTGATCTCTGTAAGCTTCTCCTGCTTTCTAGTATCAATATAATGATAATTCCCTCTTTTGTTTCCTCCTCGATCTTGTGAAATTTTCTCATAAAATCGCAATGCTATGTAAATTATTGACACGATGTGATTTTTCTTATTGATAGTCATATTGATCAGCATCACATCCTTTAGGGTATTGATGGTGCTCGGGGGAGAAAATTCTTGACATGGCCTTTATAACCCTCAACAAGAATTCGGTAGCCCTGCATTTTGACACGACTTTTATGTAGAAACACTTTTCATTCATAGGAATTGTGTTATGACATGTGCTGCTGATTACAAAAGGTGAAAGAAGTGCCAAGTTCCCAGAGGCATTCGCCTAGAATGAAACAAGAGGACTTGGTGAGAAAGAATTTGAACTAATTGCAGACTTAATTCATGAGAGTGTGCACATATGTCTTGAATCGGATTCAAGATTTCTTAAACTTTGTGCTATCTCCTGAATTTCCTTTGAAAGATAAGGTTTCAGATTTGCGAAGGAAAGTTGAAGTTCTTGCCACCAAGTATACTATTCCTGCCACAAACTAGAACACTGCTGAAAATTTTGATATCTTAATAATTTACTTATTTTGTTTTTGTGCTGTTGTTAACATAACATCCCTGATATACTTTTTAGTTTCTGTTTGTCTAAAACCAAAGTTTATCATGGTGTTATTGTTGCATCTTGCTCTATCAAAGTTATGACATGAAGCAATATATCTTACAATTTTTGAATGATTAACTACTTAATTATTTGGTTTAATACATGTTTTAGCCTCTTAACTTAATTTGATGTTAATTTGATGTTTCACTTTAGTTCTTTAACTAAAAAACCTTATAAGTTCTTTAATTTCACTTCCATTATTTTATTTGATCATTTCTATTAATTTCTAGAAAAAAATGTTAAGTTTTGGTGATGTGGCCATTTAGTTGTATATTTTAATCTGATATGGCGTTATTGTAAATGTATTACTTAGGTTTCAACCCCTTTCTAGTGCACTCATCCGCAATCTTCAAAATCTTGTCTACCTCTCCAATTTTACAATATCCACTAACATCAACACCATAACTTACAACATCAAGAAAATTCCCTCTATGTTTCATTTGTATACGCAGGTTACGTGTTTCTTTCACCTTACCTAATTGATAGAGACAATAAAGAACAATGTTTTATGAAACAATATTCCAACAAACACCCAATTCAAGAAATTCTTTAAACATCTTAATTACAATCTTAATCCTCTCAAAATTGCAAAACAACTTAAACTGAAATAAATTACAAGAATCTCCTGACACAACAACACTGTCCCTAACAATTTATAAAAAAAATTCTCAACTTCTAAAACAAACTCAGTTTCAATTAACACTTTAAAAAACACATAAAAACAGGAGGAACAAGAGGGTGTGAGCCCCAATCTTTATAAGTTTAACTCAACCTCTTAATAAAAAGATCAAAGAATTTCTAAACATTCAACTGCGACATAGCGCATAGCTCAAAAACAAATTTTTTTAGTAGTTTAGATGTCGTTTGAAGCATCAACAACTATGTGAACAACAATGTAAAATGATTTTAAAGTGGGGTGAAGTAGCAACAACTACGTGAGCAACAATGTAAAGTGATTTTAAAGTGGGGTGAAGTTGTTTTTGCGAATGTAATTTTACCCAATTGAAGAGGTTTTACTATGAGTTGTTTTTGCGAATTCAAATAAGATGACATGGTTTGAAGCGAGACTTGTAAGCTTTGAGAACGAGGCGGAAGGGTTTGGTCGGTGTCTGTGACAGTAGGGTTTTGTAGAGAGTAGTCAGAAAAAGGAAGAGGAGTTGCATTGCAATGACAAATAGGATGAAATATTGTTAATAATAAAAAAAATGACATGTTAAATAAAAATATACAATTAAATTGTTACATCATTATAATTTAACGTTTTGTTTTTGTCGGTAACAAAATTAAAATTAAGAGATTAACTTATAATATTTTATAAAAAAGGGATTAAAACCTTGTGGACTAAATATACCAATTATTTATCAACAACCACCAACTAATTTTTAAAGGGAGTTATAATTAACTTAATAATCAAATAACTAATTTTTTAATGGAATAATTCATATACATTTGTTAATGTAAAAAAGCTTCATACATTCGATTAATCCCAATTTGACATTTCATTAGTAACAATCCATTTTTATCATAATTATTTAAATTCACGTACTTATTTGATTACAAATTTTTAAATGCATATATTGAGACGGTCTTGTGTGGACAAAGTAAATTTCAATTATTATTTTCTTTGACGGTGTTATGTGGAGAAAGCAAATTTAAATTATTGTGTAGGTAAACGTCACTTATTCTAAAATATTCTAAAATGAAGAGAGTTTTTTTCTGCTCATAATTATTTGCAAAAGTAAAGATTTTTCCAATATTACACGTTTTTATATAGACAAGACTCTTTCAACTCAACCAATTATTTTTGTATCAATATATTTTGGATAATGCTATGTTAAAAAATTTATAAATAAAAAATTTGTATAAAAAAAAACAATAAATTTATTAATTGTAATTTTGTATTAATTTTAATACACTAATTTTCAATAAATTTTTACTATATTTATTTTTTAACTTGTGTCTTTGAGACACAAGTTAGCATTACCCATATATTTTTAATATGTTATATTTTTTATTAATTTTTTTTAAAAGTAAAAATATTTTATACTGTCAATAAATTATTTTATGAATAGTCGTAATGCAACTAAAATGTAAAACTTTTTATATTGAAAATGTATATTAATTAATCTCTATTTATAATATTAATTTAAAAAATATTAGCCAATTATTTTCAAAATAAACTCATAAAATAATGTCAATTAATTATAAATATAGTTTAACAACCAACTTTCTTGATTTTTAAATTTTGTAAAAAGATTTTTCTCACCTAATAAAAAAACAAATAGTAAATCATTAATAAAATATCACAAAAACAAAAGTTTACTTAGTATGCACGACAATGACAACAATTTAATTTTTCTTCTTCTTGCCCATTGCTCTTATTTTAAAAAAAAAAAAAAACACATCACTAGAGCATTTTCTAATTTTCTTAAGAGGTGAAGGGAAGGTCCTACAATTTAGAACCCATACTAATAAAAAAGCATTGAATGACACGACTCTATAGTCTCTACACATGTGTAAACAACATAGCACTGATAATAAAATAAAATAAAATAATAAAAAAAATATAATACTAAAGAATAAAGATAAAGATCCATTCGCATAAATATCCTTTTTACTAACTTTACTCGTCCGGATTGTGTGGCACATATCCTCTCACTTAACCGCTAAGCTTCCCTCTCTTAAACGAAGCATCCGCTTCCTATAAAAAACAAACTCGAAACTCATTTTCAAACGCTCATTTCAATTTTCATCATGGTGGTTGTTATTGAAGAAGAAGAAGGTGTTGAATTTCACGATCTCCCTGAAGGTTGCATCGAGAACGTTCTCTCGTTCACCTCGCCGCGTGATGTTGCGAGACTCTCTTTGGTTTCATCCATGTTCAAATCCGCCGCGGAATCTGATTCCGTTTGGGACAAGTTCTTGCCGTCCGATTATCGTTCCATTATTTCGCAATCGGAAAGTGATGCTGATGAGTCTTTATCTGTTCTTCCTAAGAAGGATCTTTATATTAATCTTACGCAGAAACCGCTTGTCATAGACGGTGGTAAAAAGGTTATTATTCTGCTCTGTTCAATCGTGAATACATGTTGATTATTTGATTTTTTTTTTTATCTAATTTGTGTTTTGTTGTTGTGTTATCTGGAATTAGAGCTTTCAATTGGATAAAGTTGATGGGAAGAAATGCTATATGTTATCGGCGAGGAGTTTGTTTATTGTATGGGGAGATACACCTAGGTATTGGAAGTGGATTTCTCTTCCAGATTCAAGGTAAATAATGCAGTTTAATTACTATGAGTTGATCATTGATTTGTTCATGAAATTGCGTCTATATTGGTTGATTTGGTTTTAAAATTGGCAGAATCTTGAAATGATTTGTGAAGTTTAAAGTATTAGATCATGTTAATCTTTTTAGATAGATCAATTTAGTCTTGGAAATGTCTTTGAAGATTGATGTGATTGATGATTTTTAATTATAGTTTGAACTTATCGTCAAAACGGTAACGACCCCAATCAGTATGACAACACCGGTTACCACCTGTACCCACACCAAAATGTATCCACATAAATTGCGAAAGCTTTTATGTTATTTAAAACCTAGCTTATCTTATCTTATCTTATATAAGGTTTACATCATAGCTTATGAAAACAAATTACCACCTTAAGAGCCATAAAACTACAAACAGAAACATCAAAATAAAAGCCAAAAAGACTCTTTAGGTTATTGTTGATGGATTGGTATTTCACTCATAGGATACATACCTTATATGACAGAATGTGTAATTATAATAAAGTAATTGGCTTTTAATAATAATTTGTGTAATTCTAATAAAGTAGTTGGCTTTCAGTAGTTATTGTACAGAGATTTTATGTCACAAAAGTCATTAGATTAGATTCTAACCGGTTTTATATTAGAGAGGGGAATAACACTATTTTATTTTTTTTAGAATGTGTACTTCTAATGAAGTAATTGACTTTCAATAATTGTACATAGATTTTATGCCACAAAAGTCATCATCAAATTCTAATCGGTTTTATATTAGAGAGGGGAATATTAGAGGGGAGTAACACTATTTTAAAAAATGGTTAGAGAGGGGAGTATTAGAGGGGAGTAACACTATTTTAAGAAATGGTTAGAATTTACTGCTAGGTAGTTGGTGTGGTTTGTTTAGGCTGTAGTTCGTTTCCTAGTTGTGGTTGTGGTTTTTTTGTTAGTTCTTTTTTTAGTTTTTGGTTTTTTTGTGGTGTTCTTTTTTTTTTCTTCCTAAATTAATTGAAGGTGTTTTTTTTAATTAAAAACCATATTTATTTTGTACTTGCGTGGATATTGTTTTTTAAAAATCTAAAATAAGCTATATATGAAGAAGCAAGAGTGCTAACAAAAAACTTAAAAACACACTTCACTATGAAGTTATATAGTAATTATTAAATAAAATATATTATCTATAATATGATAATACATGTTTATATATTAATTATTAAATAAAATATATTATCTATAAAATTATTTCAACCAATTATCATTATTTCTAACAGACAACAAATCAAATATTTTATATCTTCATATGTAATGTGAGTTAATTTTAGTGGATATTACATAAATTACTAATAAAAAGGACCATCGGAAAAGAAATTTATGTAGTCTATTAATTTAAATGAATTCAAATTTAAAGATTAATTTTTCTTCATCACACAATATTCTGTGACACACACTGTGAAGGGTGTTTTGAAGTTTTTTGTAAGCACTCTTGCTTCATATAGCTTATTTTAGGTTTTGAAATATTTTTGTAAACACTCTTGCTTCATATATAGCTTATTTTAGGCTTTGAAAATTTTTTTGTAAGCACTCTTGCTTCGTATATAGCTTATTTTTGAAGTTTTATTGGTAAGCCTTCATGCTTCATATATAACTTATTATTAGGTTTTGAAACAATATCCATGTGGGTACAAATTAAATATGTTTTTTAATTAAAAAAGCACCGTTTCAACATCAGATATAAATTCAAACCATTTACTTATCTTCTATATATAAAAATATAGATTCTTATACCACAACAAACCAATTAGAATTTGATGACTTTGTTTGTAGTTTTGTGGCTCTTCAGGTTATTTCACACCTGACCATCACAATTTACCACCTGTACCCACACCAAAATGTACTCATTGAAATTGCGAGCAATTGTAGTTGCGACTTTGACTGTTATATAAAATATTAGCTTATCTTATCTTATATAAGGTTTACATGATAGCTTATGAGAACAAATTATATGATATCTGTTGTAGAAATAACTTAATATAATCACTTATAGGATTATGTTACCTTAATTAAAATCTATGTTTATTCAAATAGAGCCTAAATTGGTATCTGATCTGTTGTAGAAATATCTAAATATAATCACTTATATGATTCTGATACCTTAACTAAAATGTATGTTTATTCAAATAGAGTCTAAATTGGTATCTGATCTGTTGTAGAAATATCTTAATATAGTCACTTATATGATTCTGATACCTTAACTAAAATGTATGTTTATTCAAATAGAGTCTAAATTGGTATCTCGATCAATTTAGTCTTCAAACTGTTTTTAGACAATATTGTGATGGATTGTTTTCATTTCTAGAGATCACTTTTTTAGAGTCTTAATTGACCTCTACTCTAATTTCAAAAAACTAAAGTGGTGGTTCATTAATTAATTTGTTATCTATAAATCTCAATGGTGATTGAACAGAACTTAAACCGATTCCAAACTGCAGGTTTTCTGAAGTGGCTGAACTTGTGAGTGTCTGTTGGTTTGAAATCCGTGGCTGGATCAACACCAGTATGCTATCTCCACAGACTTCGTACGGAGCATATCTTGTATTCAAGGCAACTGGTTCTGGAACCTATGGGTTTGAATATCAGCCAGTTGAGGCCTCCATTGTCATTGCTGGAGGCGATCATGTTGAAAGAAATGTATTCTTGGATGTAGAAAGAGGAAGAAGGCTAAGATACCAAATCGTTCCTCGTCGTTTCCGTACTGGGATATTCAGTCGAGCACCTTTTGTGGAAGCACCAGTAGCTCCCACAGAAAGTGTTGAAGATATGCAGAAGTATCCGAAGGATAGGGCAGATGGGTGGTTGGAGATGGAACTGGGAGAGTTCTTCAACGAAGGTGGAGATGGCAAGGAAGTGGAGATAGGAGTTTATGAGGTGAAGGGCGGTGGTTGGAAGGGTGGTCTTGTTGTTCAAGGAATTGAGATAAGGCCTAAGCCTAAATCATGTTGAATGAGTGACTAAACCAAAAACTCAGGTTATTGTCATCTCAATGTGTATGATTTTTGTATTAGGATCTGTTCTTGTATATGTCATACTCATCTTTCATGTTAGTACAGACAGATTCATATAGATATTACTGGTATAAGAGTATGTTTCCTTCAAATATGCAGTCAATGCGGATTAGTAGCATCTCTGGTAAGAGGAATGTCACCCCAATCAATGAGTATTGGGAGTGATGGTGTTGTTTCTGTCTTTTTTATCTAGTCATATTTATTTAAATTAATAATTATAAATAAATTACATTGAAATTTTTTCAATGTTTCAGTGCAATATTGATTTTCAAGTACTGATTTCTCTTATGAGTGATGCCTTGTGCAAAATCATTGTCATCAAGTATGTATGGCCATTGTAAGTATAGAGTTGATCAACTTTAGATGATTTAGATGATTTTTGTCACTATGATAATGCTCATGAGGTTGATCCTGTTTAGTTAAGTTGTTCCTATAGATTTGATGAAATTCAATTACTTTCCTAAGAGACAGATCATGTATAGAATCTTTATTTTCAACAATGGTTATCACTGACCAGAAATTTTTCTGTAGGAATTCCAACAAGTTTTTCAAGTTATTTTTAGTGTTTTTACAAAAATCATATTATATTATCTTCATAAATAACAGAGCCTAGCCAGGTCCAATGATAAAACCTTAAGATCAAAGTCAGAAGCTGAAAGAGCTAAAAAAGGAAGTTCCAATAAGCAGTATCAAACTTATCTTTGAAGTTTTTATCATCCCAGCATTTAATAAAATCCTCTTTGTTACCAAGAAATAAATTAAGTTGGCATTTAGAATTAAAGTATTATGTGCAACATTCTAAACAAATTATTTAAATAGAAAGTACTAGTGCTTGGTGAGCTAGATGAATATCTAAGATTACAATTAAGAGATTATTCAACAACTATATCACTAAACCAAACCTATTTTTGATGTACTCATCTTTGATACCAGGAGGACTGGAGGTTTATCATCAATATTTACCTTCACGAAAAGTATAGAATAATTTAAATGATAATCTCGGAGATTTCTAAACAATTTAACCATTTGTTCATAAAGTTTATATGAATAATATTGATACTTAAAAGACAGTCACCCGTTGACAATCATACTCCAACCAAAGTGAAAATTAATCTTTTTATAAGCAAACTTAATAGGCATAATAGCACCGTAAGTTTTGCATGAAAAAGTGACATTTTCAATATTGCAAGCTTCAAAAATAAATACCATCTATATTTTATTCTCTACTTTGGTATGAGGGGCCAAGCTACTTGGGAGAAAGGGTGGACCTGAATTATTAATTAAGAAGAATGTCCCATATTATATGAAATAAATGCCATCAAAAAATGAGATGGTAAGGAAATTTAACCGAAGTCTTTTTAAATTCTTTTAAAAGAGTGTTCTAACATTTTTCATATTGTAATTCTATTTAACTCGAAAAATTAATCTTTGCAGTTGCCTTTAATAAAATATTAAGTAATCCATTTTGTTGTTTTCATTCCTATTAACTTTTGTGACCTTTTTCAAACACAAACAAACCACTTGCTTTTCATTTTTTTCGTTGCAATATATCTCTGCATTACTAGTTTCTTATCATTTAAAATATGATTTTTAAAATAATATTTTTTTCAAATTATTATCTAAGAGCAAAAATATAAATACATTATTATAATCTTATTGAGCTTGAGATTATGTTATCGGTATAAAAATTATTGCTAGAATTTGTAGTGTTTGTTTAAAATTATTGTGTATGTATCAATTTTATAATATTACTCCCTCCGTTCTAAATTATAAGGCGTTTTGTGTATTTTACACAAATTAAAAAACTTAATTATTATTTTATAGAAAAGACAAATTAGGTATTTCTTTAGAGTAATGTCCCTCATAATTACATAGGAGAGAGGAATTAAAAGAGTTAAAAGAATAAATAATAATAAATACTTGATGGTATATTTGAGAAAATGTCATTAATATTGCACGTAAAGCGACTTATAATTTGGGGTAAATATTTTCTTAGTAAAGTGACTTATAATTTGGGACAGAGGGAGTAGTATGAATGGTCTATAAATATGATCTTAATTATGTTTTTTTTAAACATATTTTTACTAATAAGCAATGGAAAAAAATTCAAAAGAAAATTAACAATCATCGACTCCTAATCTTCAAATCATTGATGATAGTGGTGAAGTTACATGTCCTTATTACATTCATGGGGAGAACCCTAATATAGTTTTGTTGTTTTTCTTACAGTTTTATTTTGTTTATTATTTTTTATTATGTCTTCTTCACGATTGCATATATCTGAATCGATTCGTTTTTAGCATGCATAATTCAGTTGGTTGTATTTGAGTTTGATCATGATGTTTAAGTCAATTGCTTGAGTTAGTGGAATAAGTACCATATGTGTTGTTGATTCAAGTTAGGTGAAAAAGGAAATATATTTTCAAAATCGTGTAAAATTGAGATTTTATGTGCATGATTCAAATCATGTACACATCCCGATTTGAATCAAACTGAATAAAGGCAAACATAAGTTTTTCAAACTCTGTGACTCGAATCACAATTTTAACTTGATTCGAATCAGACAGCTTTGTGACTCGAATTACAAGTTGCACTTGATTCGAGTCACATATCTGGTCAGCCCCTACCTCATTTGATTCGAATCACAACTTTCATTTGACTCGAATCACACATTTTAAACATTTTTCTAGTTGGTGTTGTTCTGTTTGACTCAAATCAACTTTGTACATGATTGTAATCACGAGCTTTCATGACTCGAATCAGGCTTATAAGGTGACTTGAATTACGGGAAAATGTGTCATTTTTCTTTATGAGATCTTTTTCACTCTACTTGCTCATTTGACTCAAATAATGAAATGTTACCGACTCAAATATAACTAACTTTTTTCATTCATTTTTGTTCTTAATATCAAGCACATATAAATTGATTTTGTCATCTTATTTTCCAAAGCAATATCATAATTTACATTGTGATTTTCTAAGCAATACCATAATTTACATTGTGATTTTCTAAAAACAACACCCTCTCATATTTGAAAATTCAAAAACTTTTGAAAATAATAATTCTTTCATCTTCAACCTCTAGTTTGGTTTCTGATCTTGATCATGGTGATTTGTAATTGTTAAGAGAGACATGTTTTAAAACTAATCGTTCTTGAAGGTTTGGTAAAGTTTTTTTGGAAGTTTGGAAGATTGAGGTTTTTATCATTAGTGCTAACAAAATATAGTGAAAAGAAGAAAGTTCTTCTCTCTAGTTGACCTTGACAGTGACTGTGTGGCTACAATCATGGTGAAGTTTTTCTCAATTTTTGGACATTTCACCTCTCATGAAATCAGTGGGATCAATGGGTGATTCTCACACACGAAGACTGTGAGCAGGTTGGTGAAATTGGAAGATTCAAGAAGCGAGAATCAAATAAAGATTTCGTAGAAGAGTTTGACATTAAGTTGTATACAAGTCAAGATTCATATGAGATTTATTTTTCTCATCATTATTATAAATTATTGATTGTATGTACTCTTGCAATATTTGTCAAAATATAAAGGAAGAAAATAAGTTCCAATGGGAAACCATTGAAGAGTGGAGTAGACTCCTGCGAGGAAGATAGAGCTGAACCACTATATATTCTCATGTACTCTCTCTCTCTCTAACACACACACACATGCACATGCACAAACACACACAAACGAACACACACACACACACACCTATCCTACATTAGATGTCTTTCTTGATTTGTATCAAGCAAAATATTTATTTTCGTTAATGTTTTTTTAAATAAATATGGGCAATTTAACCATCACCATCCTACAAACACTTCTACTAATACTAAAAGTACAAGAAATTCTAGAAGTGTCACGACGATGGGCAAGTTGACAAAAGTTCGCAATACTGGTGTTAGGATGGTAATCAATTTTTTTTACAAAGTGGTAAGTGTGTTAGAACAACATTTGTTCATGACATATTTTCCTTGGGTTTTAATGATAACAAAGTATTGAAAGAATAATGGTTTATTTGATGTGTTACATGTGTGAGGTTCTTATACTTATAAATATTATTGTCAGAATCTGTTCTACATTAAGCACACTTTGAGAGTTGCTGCATTGTAGCTTCTGGTGGCGGAATCTGAAGAAGACTTGCTAAGTGATATCTGACGAAGACTCAAAAGATGAAGATCTCAACATCAGAAGAAACAACATTATTATCTCTACACTTAGTGAATGAAAATTGGCTTCTAGTACCATTCGGAGTTGGTGATAAAGCTGAAGTTGTCTGTACTGTAGAAAGTAAGTTGTATTGTCAAATCAGTGTCAGCTAGAGTATACAGATCACAAGACTCAAGAAAAGCTGAGATGCTTTATATATATCTACTCTTAATGGATCTAATAATACAGAGTCTCTTGAAGACTCAAAGGTTAAACATGTTATAAATTGGATTAAGATCTTTTGGTGTATCTATCTTCAACGACTGTTGTACTATGGAGTAACAACAAAGACTCTTGATCAAGTTATCTCCTCCACGACTAGTTTCTTAAAAGGCTATAAATATGACTGAAGTTTCAAATTGAATCTTTAAAACGGATCAACTAGAAGAAGGAGTAACAAGATCAACAATTATCAACTCAATGTATATGCAGATTTTTCTGATGTAGGTTGTAATTGTAAAAGCCTTGTTTGAGCCACATAAGTCTTTTTCTATGTGGATTGATTGAGCATAAGTCTTGTATCATTGGGATACAAGCAAGTAAGTCTCAATTCAAGATGCTTGAGCCACATAAGTCTCTTGCTACGTGCTTGAGCAGTAAAAGTCTTAATCAAGTAGATTGAATGAGCAGGAAATTCTTGAGCCAGTGTGGCTTGAGCATGATAGCCCAGTTCATAAAATATGGAGCAATAAGTCTTGACTTGGGTGGTGCAAGTGGAAGCTAGTTTCATGGAACCTGAAGTAGAAGTCTTGGGCCTGAGAGGCTTGAGCAAGAATGCTCAGTACATGGAATTGGAGCAGTAAGTCTTGACTTGAGGGGTTCAAGCAGAGAGGCTCGTTTTGTGGGACTTAGAGTAGAAGTCTTAGGATGAGGGCCTGAGCATGGAAGTCTTGGGTTCGTGGAACCTGAATAGGAAGTCTCGAGTGAGGAGCTTGAGCAAAAGTCTTAGACCTTGGGTATGAGCAATTATAAAAGTCTTATGCAGAATGCATAAGCGATTGTAACCATATTTTGATTATAGTGAAAATCTCTTGTGAAACAAGGGAACTGGACTACTCTCAGTTAGAGGAGAAAATAATATAAATATTTGTATCTTATGCTATTATTTATTTTCTTCTGTCAACATTCCGATGCTAAGAATTAACCAGAATCTGAACACCCGTTTAGATTATAAACTCTGATCAGATGCAAACTAAGAAAATAGAAAACACAATTCAACCACCATTCTTGTGTACTTTTCTCACCTTCAATTAGGTGTCAGAGCATGGTCTGTGCATAACACTTAACAGTGACGCAAATAGTGATCCAATAAGAAAAATATGTTTGTTAAAGACTTTTCTTTAAGAAGGAATCAAATGCCACATGAAAAATATTATACTGCTTTTCCTACCATATTCAAGGGGTGATTCCAATTAAATTAAATGATGAAAAAGTAAAAAATATTTTTAACTCATTGGTTTTGCTAAAAGGGGTTCTGAAGGTCTATAGAATATCCTTTTAAAAGATATTACCATAGAAGTTGACGGTGTAGAGATAATCTATTTGAAAGTCTCTATCACCAGCTTAAAATAAGCTTATTGAATATCTTCAGAGGTAGTTGCATTCTGGTAGGTGCTCTATCTCACTTCTGAGTATGTCAACATCATTGATATGTCCGATGCTTGGACTATATTTGAATCCTTGTGGTCAGATTTGCGGGAGTCAGTTTTGAAGCTTGTCTAATTACACTTCATCTGATCTTTCAAGCAAATTCTAAGAAGACTGATTTAGATTCAAATCCGAAGTCACAGTTATTCAAGAATTTATACAACTAGAATTTATTGTGGTCTGTTGGTTTATCTTACAAATCTTTAAATAAAAGAAATAAAATTAGATGATGAAAAACCATCTAACAGATCACCTTTCCTAAAGCCTGGTTCTTTGAAGTTTCTGATGATAAGGAACTTATATTTCTTGTCAGAAGTACTTCTTAATTAGCTGGTTAGGTTATAATATTTGTTGATAGAAGAGTAACTTTAGAAGCTTTTGAAATACTTGTATTTCAACTAATTTCCTAGATCTGAAGCAAAGAGAAAACACTACCAGAACCTAATGTCAGTTAATCTTCAACGCATATTCTTTTGAAGATAACCTTAGTGTAGGATTCAGATAAAAGAGTAATCTGGCTATGCCAGTCATTACTGCTTCTTAAGAAACATCTGAGTCCTGAAATGAAAATCAAGTATTCAAGAGAAAGAGATAATGCCAAATTTATCTTTCATCAATATTTGATAATAAGGAGTATGATCTTTAACATGATATCTTAAGAGACTCAATTTCTCCTTGATTAAGGGTCATCATTGAATTTGTATTAAAGGATAAGTCTATTAGAAACCTTCAATTTTTCTTTGTGTTCTGCAGGCAATTAGATGATGGTGCTTTAATTTGTTTATGCCATTCTCTGATAGCTAACATCATATGGTTCTTTGCTCATCAAAGATCTCATTGTCATGAGTTAAGACAATGAAATTAATGATTCTGCTGAGAACAAGATCTTGTTCATATTATGGTTTATTCTAGACTGCTACTCTGGAATGATTCATGGTACTACTATCAGAATGTGACCTGAGGTGAAGGAAAGCCTGCCTGAACATTTATATATGGTAACATAGAAATATGAGTGTCATGATTTAAATGTACTTGCTGCAGATATCAAAGAAAGGAGCAGAGGCATCTTCCATGGCACTTATCAAAGGTTGTTTACAACATTTGATGGAAGAAGAGCTCATAACCTAGACTCAAGTGCTAGAGGTACTGAGTTTGGTGAGAGTAGTTGAATCATTGGTTTAACAACCATTGAATCAGAATCCACTCAAAGCGGTGTTCAGACTCTATGGGCAAGTCTAAATACTGACACATATCGGATCAAGAAAATAACAAAAAAAAGGTAAGCTTCTTCTTTTCTGGCTTATCTTTTGATTCAATGAGATATTTCTGTAGATGTTAATACAAAGTTTTTGTTAGATTTCTAGAGAATCTCCTTTGAAAGGATCTTCAAAAATCATTATGAAGAAACTCTGTTGTATTTACCTATATTGAATATTTTATTAAGCTAGATGATGATCATATATATGGAAACAGTTTCCTCACTTTTTGAGATGTTACTGCTGTTTGTTAGTTGTCAAAGGAAACAATTCAATATTCACCTACCACTCATGACTCTTATTTCAAGAGGAAGTGTTGGCTCAGAATAGAATCTTAGAGACTTATAAATGACAGAAGATATCTTTCTTTCTCAGTCTAGTTCTACTAGACTCTGATGGATGATAACTTCTGAAAGTTATCAGATTCTGAGATTCAGAAGAGGATTATTTAATTTTGATAAAGCAGTTTAAGTAAAAGGTTTTTCAAAGACTTTTATAATACTTAAATTTTCATAAAGGTGAAATTCATTTAGTGGATTCAAGAAATCTGCTGGATAAGAATCTTTGGATAATAATGTCTTATTTTGGATACTTATTATCATTATCCCTTGTCTTGTGAAACATCATTTTGTCCTTCTTCTAACAAAATTCTTATTCTTTTAGGAATCTTGTTCAGTTTTTTTTTCTTTTTATTTTTCTCTATGGTTGTGTGTTGATCAAGCCAAACTTGAGATGAGTTACCTAATCAATCCTTCTTTGAATCAACTGGTAGTCATCAATGAAAAGTTTATGGATTTTGATGAGTTTCTTAAGTTAGGCTTTAACTTCTAGAAGACTGTTTGTGAACAAGGATGGAATAGATACTTTTAGATGCTTTGTGGTTTCACTTATCCAGATCTTGTCAAAGAGTTTTGGATTAATGCTTCCATTATTGAGTTGAATTCTGAGTGTGCTATTCTTTCTAAAGTAATTGGTGTTTCTATAACAGTAACCTCTAAAGTGATTTTTAATGTAATCAGTTGTGAGAAAATTTGAGAAATCCCAAGAACTCTTGTTTGGGAACACTATCTTCTTACTTGGTGTATCTTTGTAGATCCATCTAATACATCAGTGGTCTCAAATCTTCATCCTAATATTGTTGTTTGGAATCAGATTCTGAATTCAAAATTACTTCTTAAGGATAAGGATTTATACCTTGTGGACCCTATTAAAAAAGATATGCTTCTACTTCTCAAATAAGACTTGCATATTGATCTTCCTCAAGTTATGTTTGATTATTTGAAGAAGACCCTTTCTTCCTTTCACAAGGGAAAGATTTTCTTCATTCCTTTTGGATGAGTTCTTTCATAATTACTTGTTCAACAGAGAGTTATCATAAGTTCAGAGGTTGATTTGTGTAAAATCTGGAGAGACAAGTTTGAAGTTATTTATGAAAGATTCTAATGTTAGATTTCTGCATAGTTATGCCTTGTAATTTTTAGAACCTTTGTATTAAGTTATCTTATTATTAATTCAAAATTTGTTCATGCTGTTGTTTAGTTAACTGTTGATTATATTTATTTATGGTTGTTAAAAAGAATTAAAAGTAATGGGAGTAAGAATTTAATGCTTGCAACTTCTGTCATTAATAAGAAGGAAGGGATTAAAAATTATTTAGACATTCTATTATGTTGGATTGGCCCTAAGGAATTCCTTAGGATCATCTGACATGTCCAGATTATCTAAGTAATCTTGCCATTCTTCCTTGGAAAATTTCAAAGCCTCCTTTCTCAGTTGATTTCTGCGTCTGGACCCATAAGATATTCTTCTTCTGTGTGTCTTCATAAAGGATGCTGAAGAGGTGAGAGCTTCTTAAGTCATCTACTTGTTTGTAGATCCTTCAGTTTCCGCTTTGCTTTCACTTGCCCGAGTTGCTGCATTTAGTATGGTCATCTTTCTGAAATCTCTCTTTGGAATTCATATTTTCTTATGTTTGTACATCTTGGTGTTTTGAGGATTAAGTGATTATGAAAGTAAGTTTGCTATGAGTTCTTATATAGACATGTTAGATACATTGTTTCAGATGTCTGTTGTTTTTATATTGATTAAGTCTTATCAGTATCTTAAATGATATATCTTGGAAATGTTATTAACAATCTAACCTATTAAAGATTCTTTAACAACTATGAATATTATACTTGACTCATTTAACTGTTGTTTCTGGTGTCAGTTTTACTTCATTGATGTCTTTTAGTAAATCTAAAGAAAGTTATTGAAAGTATTTGCATGCAATAAAAAAAATTTGGCCAAAAAGATATTTTTTTCATTAATTGAAACATAGGATTACAAAACATTGATTCATAAGGAACTACTAATGCTTAATATATGTCCCTATCTAAGTCATCCTGAGCCTTATGACGATAACAGTTGTCATAGCCTATGTCTAGCTCATCTTCATCAATGTCTTCCTCTCCTGCCTCTGGGATTGGATGATATAACTGTTTGTTAGACCATCTTCTCTTTTTTGATCTCTTCATTATCTTTCTTCTGGGCTTCATCACAACTTCTAATGAACCTACTCCCATAGGTTGTGTTGGAGCTACTGACGTTGCTTCTTCAGAAGTAAGTCTTGCAAAGAGCACAAACCCAGTGGTAGATGATTCAGAAACAACTCATTTCTGAACTTTTTGGACATCTTATCTCGTAGATGTAAGTAGTAATTGCGCCTAAGAGGGGGAGGGGGGGGGTGAATTAGGTTCTTTAAAATTTATTTGCAATCTTGTATGGTTCCTTGGTTTTTTTCGGTTATTTGTTAGTGACTTGAAAGTAAAGGCAGGAAGAAAAAGAGACATAGGAAATTTATAGTGGTTCCCTTCACACTCCGAAGGTACACCACTCCCCTTTCAACACGAAAGAGAATTTTACTATAGTTCAGAATAATTGCAAATCCTAATCACACCAAAGGCAATGCTTACTATCTAAACCTATAGGTAATCAAAGTGTTGAAGAACAATCCTCTTCAAGACACTTCACTTGTTTCCAACAGTCCTGGACAACAAGGTAATACAAAAAACTGTTCTTAAGAAATATGTGACAGAGACTTGTTATCAATCTTCAAGACTGATCTTCTTCTTGAAATAAATGTTACTCAGATAAATATACAAGTGTTCTTTATGAAAGAAGGCTGTGAGAGTATGAAAGTTAAATCAATGGCTTCTTTCAAAATTGGTTTTGAACACTTAGAATGAAAATTCAGATTTGAAGAAAGTGAGTAATTTGTTTCTAGAAGGTTGTTCAGAGGTTGAAAGTAATTTTGAAATTAAGATCAATTTATATGCATCAAAAACCTGTTCAAAAATGTGTGTTTTTGATGCAGCAAAAATACCCAGTAAAAGAAATATTAAACAATGCAATTCTTCCTGAACAGCTGCCATTTTTGCTTGCTGTTACAGTATTAATTGGTTAACCAAATAGGTTAATCGGTTAACACCTTTACAACGTTTAAAAAAATATTTGAAATTTATATGTGTTAATCGGTTAACCATATGGTTAATCGGTTAACACTGTTGTAAAATCCACAAACACATAATTTTGAAGTGTGTTAATCGGTTAACCAAAGTGTTAATCGATTAACACTGAAGGTTTTTCTGAAAACACTTAAATTAAAATAGAATGAGTATTTTAAAATGGTTTTGAAATTGTTAGTGATGTTTGTGAAGTGAGAAGTGATTTTTAAGAACACTTGTATAAATATTCTTAAGTAAAATATGTTATACCGTTCCTTTGAATCATCATCACCACTTGTAGCTTGTGGACAAAGCTTTGATCCATAGATTCATACGCGAGTGTACTTCCTTGATCTTTGTATGGTTGTTTGCGTCTCTTACTTTTTGCGAAGAATTCAGAAGATTCAGAAGACATGTGAGGTGCTTCTGGTTTTATCTTCAATATATACCCCTACATATATATAGTATAAGCATCTTGCGTATATACCCCTACGGGTATATAGTATAAGTATCTTGCTACCAAGCTTGTACTAGTTGTCTTCATCAAAACATAAAGGCCTTGAAGCTTGCTTCTACAGTAGAGCTCTGGGAGATTTCTGTTACTACAAAAGTCTTATGACTCTCAGTTGATGATTCCATGACTTTGGTAGACGTTGATGAAAATGGACTAGGTATGGAATGCTTTTATGATGACTTATGAGCAACTCAAATGTCTGATTTAATCCTACTTGATTCTTGGAATAGTAACGACCATTAAATATTTAAGGCGCGCACTATACAATCCATAATAACCCCATGTTACATGATCATTTTTCAATTCTTTGGAAACTGATCCTGTAATGATGATATGAGATACATTTATGACTGTAATTCTTTTCTTCTTCTTTTTTATTTTATTTTTGATGTGACAAAAGGGGGAGAAATAATGGTAAGTATTTAATTAGAAACTAAACTCATTGAGTACCTATTCAGTTGTACATATTGGTCATTTATAATTTTGTTATATTTTTGTTTTTATGGTTATCTTGCTTGGGCGACACATTTTAACTTTCTTGTACATAGAACTAAGAAGGAGCTTACAAACCTCAACCTTAGCCTATTTGACTAAGAAGGAGCTTACAAACCTCGGCCTTAGCCTATCTGACTAAGAAGGAGCTTACAAACCTCGGCCTTAGCCTATCTGACTAAGAAGGAGCTTACAAACCTCGTATTCTAATGTTGCTAAAGGAAGTTGAAATATTATTTTTGGTTTTCTTAAATATGGAACTAAGGGGGAACTTACAAACCTCAACCTTGGAACTGTTTGATTCAAGGGGAGCTTACAAACCCCAGACTCTGATGTTACTAAGAAAACTAAATTACTTTTTCTTGAGAGTAGTACCTAGTATGATGTCTACATAACTCTCTGCTTTAGACTATTAGACTTAGGGGGAGCTTACAAACCCATTATACCCTGATGTTGCAAAGAAAATTATAATTTCCCAGCATTGTCCTTTAAATGCTTGTGTTTGTCATCATCAAAAAGGGGTTGTTAGAACAAGATTTGTTCATGACATATTTTCCTTGATTTTTGATGATAACAAAGTATTAAAAGAACAATGGTTTATTTGATGTGTGTTACATGTGTGCAGGTTCTTATACTTGTAAATATTATTGTCAGAATTTGTTCTACATTAAGCACACTTTGAGAGTTGTTGCATTGGCAGCTTCTGGTAGCAGAATCTGAAGAACACTTGTTAAGTGATGTTTGGGGAAGACTCTAAAGCTAAAGGTCTCAGCATCAAGACAAGCAAAATTATTTTCTTTACACTTAGAGAATGCAAATTGTCTTTTGGTACCATTCAGAGTTGGTGATAAAGCTAAAGTTTTCTGTACTGTAGAAAGCAAGTTGTATTGTTAAATCAGTTTGTCAGCTAGAGTCTACAGATTGCAAGTCTCAAGAAAAGCTGAGACGATTTATAGATATCTACTTTCAATGACTCTAATAGTACATAATCTCTTGAAGACTCAAAGGTTAAACATGTTACACATTGGATTAAGATCTTCAGGTGTATCTATCTTCAACGGATCTTATACTATGGAGTAACAACAAAGACTCTTGATCAGGTTACCTCCTCAATGGCTAGTTTCTGAAAAGGCTATAAATATGGATGGAGGTTCAAACTGAATCTTTAAAATAGATCAACCAGAAAAAGGAGTAACAAGATCAACAATTATCAACTCAACGTATATGCAAATTTTTCTGATGTAGGTTGTAATTCTAAAAGCCTTAAGATTTCTTATACATTGAATATCTTAGAAATCTTAAGAGCTTTAGGTCTTTGTTATGGTAATTTCCCGTACCTCTGATACTTGTATCATGTACACCTTGTTCTTTATTCTGCTGAGCTTGTTTAACAGTTTAAATAGAAGCCTTGTGTATTTGGGATACAAGCAAGTAAGTCTCGAGCCAAGATGCTTGAGCCACGTAAGTCTCTTGCTATGTGCTTGAGCTGTGAAAGTCTTAATCAAGTGGATTAATTGAGCACAAGTCTTGTATCATTGGGATACAAGTAAGGAAGTCTCGAGCCAAGATGCTTGGGCCACATAAGTCTTTTGATATATGCTTGAGCAGTGAAAGTCTTAATCAAGTAGATTGATAAAGCAATAAAGTATTGAGCCAGTGTGGCTTGAGCCAGATAGCTTGGTTAATGAAATTTGGAGCAGTAAGTATTGACCTGGGAGGTGTAAGTGGAGGCTCGTTTCATGGAACCTGGAGCAGAAGTCTTGGGCCTGAGAGGCTTGAGTAGGAATGCTCAGTAATGGAATTGGAGCAGTAAGTCTTGACCTGATGGGTGAAAGCAGAGAGGCTCGTTTTATAGGACTTAGAGCAGAAGTCTTAGGATGAGGGTCTGAGCAAGGAATTCTTGGGTTCGTGGAACCTGAGTAGGAAGTCTCGAGTGAGGAGCTTGAGCAGAAGTCTTGGACCTTGGGTCCGAGCAAGTGTAAAAGTCTTATGCATAATGCATAAATCATTGTAATCATATTTTTATTATAGTGAAAATCTCTCGTGAAGCAAGGAGACTGTAGTACTCTCAGTTAGGGGAGAAACCAGTATAAATCTTTTGCGGCTTCTACTACTATTTATTTGCTTCTGTTAACATTTTGCTGCTAAGATTTAACCAGAATCTGAACACCAGTTTAGATTCTGAACTCTAATCAGATGCAAACTAAGAAAACGAAAAACACAATTCAACTCCTCTTCTCGTGTACTTTTCTCACCTTCAAAGTATTATGGTAAAAATGTTATGACTTTTAAGAGTTATAGGGCATTACTTGGTAGAAAAAATGTAATCATTTTATTAGATGATTAGAGACAGGTGGATAGTGAAGTGAAAACAAGTATATGGATCGACATAGAGGTATTTATTTTATCTTTCATGATTTATTTTACAAGTAAATATGACCATTTATTTTTTTGTTTAATACTAATATCAATTTTGTTATGTAAATGTAGGATAAAATTGTTGCAAAAGATGATAATAAGTTGGTAAAGAAATGTATATCACATGTTGGTGAGTGTTAGACGGGCTTTAAGACACAATCTACAACAAATTATATTAAAAAGGTAAAGTGTAAACTTAAATCCTCCACATGATATGTATAGTTTTATTGATCAGGACACTTAGGAGAGATATGTCGAGTCTCACAACACCCATAAATTCATGTTATACTAGGGAAATAATCTAGAAGGAGGGTTGAATAGATTGCCAATAAAATTTTCTCCAATTAAAAGTTCTGGTTTGAAAAATATTTTCTATGGCAAGCGGAAGCAAATCCGGATCGACACTCGTCTATCCAAACCGTTATTGAAAGAATGAGATATGCATATAAACCATAATAATGATGAGAAATAAGATCAATATGTTTTACATAATATGTTTGAATTAAATCACATAATGATAAACAACTCCCAATGAAATAGAAAAATAAACTTGATTAAAGGAATTTATCAAACACTTAGTGTGCAATCAATTTATCAAAAACTTGGTGTGAAATAAACACCAAGCTTAATTCTCTTTGTGCTGATAGCATGAGAATCCAATTTCAATTTTTAGATTGCAATTGTCTTATAAAAAGTTGTTTAAGATACTTCAACACAACCATAATTTTTAGCTAATCAAATTGCTCACTAAGTGGGTTATCAAATTATGTGTGTGTGTGTATGTGTGTGTGTATATATATATATATATATATATATATATATATATATATATATATATATATATATATATATATATATATATATATATATATATATATATATATATATATATATATATATATATATATATATATATATATATATATATATATATATATATATATATATATATATATATATATATATATATATAGATAGATAGATAGATAGAGAGAGAGAGAGAAAGAGAGAAAGAAAGAAGGAGAGCATCAAAATTTGTTTAGGCAGTTCCCTAGTTGTCCTCACTATGGGTACATTTGCCCCCAATTCCAAATATAATTGAGATATGTAATTAACCTTTGTAAAAGTTGTATACAAGATAAAAAGTAGCAATCTAAACCCCCAAACCCTATGTTTGATGTTGATTCTAACTTCTTCTTTTCCCTTGATCTTAAGCTAGATCAAGTCACTTAAGACTTCCAATTGATCCTTCAATTACCGCTACTCCTTTGACAAAAACACTGTTCTTCAAAACTTTCACTCGACTGAGTATAAACTACACAATCGTGTCCAAAGTCATTTAATTGATCCTCCACTTACCGCTACTTCTTTGATAGAACCCCCGCTCTTCAAAGCTTTCACTCGGCTGAATCCAAGTTGCAAAGACTGTTAGGAAAGATTTTTCAACTAGAGAGCATTGAACATTATGAGACTTTTCTTTTCTAGAGCAACACCTTTGTGAGAGACACACCACATACTCACCCAAAACTTTAAGGTGATAGGTGTATGAGTTCTCTCACTTATAAATGCTCAAGTCACCATATTTCTATCCAATGTGTGACTATTATCCACACTAGTCACACTTGTTAATACTTAACACTCTCCCTCAAGTGTGAGTCTATCCATAATGCTCTCCCTTAAGCGGAAACTTTAACTGTGCAACTGCAGCTTTGTACCGTCGTTGACACTCTTCAACGAGACACTCAACCCACGACCTGTGGGGATACTTCCGATACAAGTATGTCGTTCCCTTTACTCGAACCAGACGCTGATACCACTGTTAGGAGAGATTTTTCAACTAGAGAGCATTGAACATTGTGGGACTTTTCCTTTCTAGAGCAACACCTTTGTGAGAGACACACCACATACTCACCCAAAACTTTAAGGTGATAGGTGTATGAGTTCTCTCACTTATAAATGCTTAAGTCACCATATTTCTATCCAATGTGAAACTATTATCCACACTACTCACACTTGTTAATACTTAACAAAAACTTGTCCAAAACCCCCCAAATCAATCTTTAATCTTAGAGGAAAAATCCTAAAGGTTTTGTCAATGAAACCCCTAAAGAATACTCAACCTAATTTTATTACAACAATCCTATATTGGACCTTATCAATCTAACTTGATGACACTCAACAAAAATGATTATGTGTAGTTATTAAATATATGCAAAGAAAGGTTGAAGATGATGAGAATATTCTATATGTGTTCTTGGTTTCAATGTTGAGAATCAGGGTGACAAATGAGCATGTCCATCCAGCAAAAGCCCGCAAAAAATGGGGCGGGGCGGGACGGTCATAGTTGAGTACCCGAGCCTAAAACCTAGACCCGCCTCTCAAAAAGTGAGAGCGGGGTGGGAAAAGCCACATACATTGCACTTTTAAGCCTAAAAATGCAAAATTTTACGTGCCCGCAAAGAAAACAAGAGGGGACACATTAGACGTAATGGCCTAAACCCTTGGTCTGCCCTATACTAAAGTGCGGGCAAAACAATGGTTCGGACCCGTTTACCACCCCTAGTTGAGAAAAGATGCATGAATGCATATTTATATGTATGTGTGTGTGTATGTAGAAAGGAATAACGCACAAAACAAATTTTAGAAAAATTTACAAGTTTTGAAAAGTTTGAGTCAATACATGTACTGGCTCTAAATAGGATGTATTGACTTCAAATTTGTATGAGTCAATACATAGAGTTTGGGAGCTGATACATAACTAGAATGAGTGGCTACATACACAGTATATATTGACTCAAGTCTCCTATGTATCAAACAAGTGAGGCAGAACTAATGTTTTGCTAAACCATTTCAGGACGAGGCGCTACATAACGCGAATGAGGCGCTACATAGCAGGCATAAAATTATGTTTTTAAAATTGCTTCAGAATGAGATGATACATAGCTCATATGTAGTGCTACATACACACTGTGTATCAACTCAATGAGGCTATGCAACGCTACATAAAAGGCATAAATTTTATTTTAAAATTGTACAATATGTATCAACTTATAACTATGATGTATCGACTTATTCACCTGTTTTTCATGAAAAAAATATAGTTTTTACTTGTAGTGGCTTATCTAACTGATTTAAAATGTCCTATTATGATGATGCACATCTAGACAGAGACGGTAAGATCAAATATACACAAAATACTAAGTAACTTAGTTTTGACATCATTCAAAGAGGAAAAGAGAAAAGAGCAAAAACTATTTATCTTCATAGATTATCTCGTGGATCATATGTGATGGCTTCTCGACAGGTATACATGTAATATCAAATTAATACTAAAAGATGTCGTATCTACATGGATTACTATTTAACAAAACTAGATTGTGCGAAAAATAAAAGTGAGTTATTTTACGAAAAGTAAATTTGTTTTGAATTCAATAACATAAAACGACTAGGTTTTACAGTGAATTCCTTGTTTATCCCCTGTTGATGTTTAGTGCATTAGACGAATGTAAAGTCGTTATAGTTTTACGCCAAATTAACAAAGTTGGTATACCTAATCCTTTGGTGTATAACTCACTAATTACTACTAGTGACTTCATACCCCTATTCGGTCGGCGGAAATGAAATTAGGTGTTATTACAACGCGTTAATTCAAAAGTCATTACTAGTGGTCTCATATCCTTATTCAGCCAATAAAAGTAGATTAATTATCATAGTTCAGACTCATAGGCTTCGGGTCAGTAGTACCTACTTGTCTCAGTTCATATTATCAGCGTGCCCATAAATAATATGCATTAAGAACAAGGATAATTAAATAGAAAATATAACTTCAATTATTCATAAAACATTAAACTAAACATATAGTCCAATAGGTTCAAAAGAAGTTCAGCAAGTAAAACCTAATCTAGAGTAATTTACCTACTCATCAAAATTCAATAAAATACCATGAAATACAAAGATGATTGCATGTGAAATTCTTGAAGAGTTTGACGTTTAATGACTTTCAATGCTCTCAAAACTTCCTTCCTGGGACTCCTTGCCACCACTTTAAGTAAAAAATGCAAAACTCTTATAAAAGCACAAAAATATCTCTTTTATAGTTACTAAAATGCGTCAGAAATGCATCTGAAAAAGTTTAATTTAAAGGCTTACAGCGCCCACAATGAGACGTATCACGCCCGTGATGGCTTCTATCCTTCCCACGATGAGGCGCGAGAAATCCAATAGTTTTTTTTCTTCTTTTTGTGCATTTTCACCAATTTTTATTAAGTTCATATTTTATCTACATTTGGTCATTCTAAGCACTTTTTTGCCACTTTCGTTTTACATTGACTCCATATTTGAGTAAAATTACCTCATATCTTTGTCGAAAATATGTAATGACAGAGTATCATCAATTATAAACTCAAAGAAACATTAATTAAATAAAAAAATAAGAGTTGAGTGATCCTTCTATTAACCTTGATCACAGTCCACAAAACTGAAATAAAATCAATTTTTTAGCTGAGGTAAAATCACTCATTCTTAATAGTGGTAATCAAGAAAGGAAAAAAAAATACACTCCACGTACACTTAGTGGGTGCTATCATTGTTGCGGTTAATTCAATTAATAAGAGGCGGATGTCAAAAAATTCCTTAATACTCGACGCTAAAAGTAGCGTGAATATTATTAATCAAGAAAACTTTTAGAACCTCAACAATTGAATTGAATTAACCGCAACAATGATAGCACCCACTAAGTGTAGTGGAGTGTTTTTTTTATTAAGAAGTGTTGGTTTTTTTTTTATTAAGATGTGTTGGGGTCAATTCAATTGTTTAAAGTTTTATGTTAAGGAGCAGGAATATTAACAAGGAATCTTTTAGAATCTAGAATTCCTTTATGTTACCATGGGAAGAACAATTGAGTGATTATCTAAGAAATACTATAAACAATAATTATTGTGTTCAAAAAGCCAATAAACTTGTTTACCATCAAACCTAACTTTGTTCCTGCAATATCAAATGAGAGAAATAAGACTGTATTGATTAGACCAACACGTGCTGCAAATATTCAACGTTGATATAACGAGGCTAGTATTGATATTTAGTTTGATTAACCGAGTGAATTCCAAATATTCGTAGAAAAAGGATACTGAAGAACATTCTTGCATAAGTCACATTGAAAAACATTTGGAATACATCTCGTTTATATGTTTTTGTCAGTTGGGACTTTGTAATGAATAAAGCTTCTTAGAAGGGGAATACCTTAGTTCCTAAGAAAGACCCCGACACTTCTTAATAATGAAATTATAGGCATATTTGAAAAATAAATCTCTAGATAATTTGTGATTCCACATTAATTATTCATCGATGACAAAATTCAGGATGTTAATGTTAGTACATTTTCACTGCAATAGTCTCACACCTTTTTTTCCAACAGAAATAACTAACTTAATTATCCTTTACATATATAGAAAAATTAGCGGACAAAAGGATGGAATTAATCCAATTACAAAAAATTGAACTAAAATTAAAAGAATTCAAACTTTCAGAAATATTTCCTCCCTAAAACCTATTGAGAAGAATCTTACTAGCTATTCTATTAAACTATTTAAGTGTAATCCAAATTCAGATAACATTTCATTTCATTTAAGTTTAATTTAAATTGTATTTATTTTGAATATGTGTATATAAGTAGAAACTGAATTTTAGTTGTAATAGAATTTTTCATTATTGAAAAAAAGTTAATTACGTTTTCTCTTCTCTCTCTCTTCTATCTTCATCTTTTTTTCTTGTGCACCAACAATTAATATATAGAGCTCCGTGTTCGGATCCACAAGAAACACCATCGAGAAACACAAGTGAATGTGAGATGTGTGTGTGATTGATTTTAGTTCTGAAATTCATAGTGAATTGAAGTTTGAAATCACATATAATCACATTTCTTGATTCTAAGGGATTGAGAAACACGAGTGTTTGGTGAGATTTTTGAGTCAATTTTTTGCACAAGATCAAAGATGAATGGTGAAAATGGTAGCTTGAACACGAAGCTTTCAGTCTTTGATGGAAAGAATTGGAATCATTGGATGATTCAAATGCATGTGTTGTTTGGCGCTCAAGATGTTCTTGATCTCGTCAATGACAGTTATAGCAGATGCAACTGAAGTACAAAGGGACACGTATAGCGAGATGAGAAAAAATGATCAAAAATTTTTATTCTACATCCATCATTGGGTGGATGTGAATGTGTTTGAAAAGATCGCTGATTCGACGACAGCGAAGGTTGCATGAGACACACTGGTACAGTGCTATGACGGTGATGCATTAGTGAAGAAGGTGAAGCTTCAGTCTCTATGTAAGCAGTATGAGAATCTCAACATGAAGAACAATGAGAAGGTACTTGGTTACATCACTAGAGTGACTCTGATCACAAATGAGATGAAATCTAGTGGAGAGACTCTTTCTAAATAAGTAATTATTGAAAAGGTACTAAGATCACTTACTCATCAGTTTGATTACATTGTTGTAGCTATTGAGCATTCTAAGGATCTGAGCACCATCATATTTGAAGAGCTACATATTAGTCTAGAGGCATAAGAGTTGCGTCTGATTGAGAGAACCTCTAAAAGAGAGGTAGATCAGTCTCTGAAGGCATCTTCTAGTAAGAAGAATCAGAAGCAGTCATAGTCAGAGGCCAATAAGAGACATGGTGGTGGTCAGAAGTCAATAGTCTCTAACTTTGATGAGAAGAAACATCAAAAGATAAAAGAGACGTTTGACAAGAAGAAGGTTCAATGTTACTGTTGTAAGAAGTTTGGTTACTTTACTGCTGACTATGGTCAAACAAGAAAAGGAAATCAGAAGAAGCAAACATAGCCAGATGAGAGTCTGATGATGAACCTATGCTATTGATGGCTTATGAATTTGATGGTGGATATTTGGTAGACTGGTGATATATGGACAATGGTTGCTCAAATCACTTAACTAGAAACAAACAATGGTTGATAAATTTTGACTCTAGATAGAGGATAAAGATAAAATATAATGATGATAATTATCTGAATGCGGAAGGATTGGGAAATGTCAAGGTCATAGTGAAGAATGGAAAAACTATTCTGATGAAGGATGTTTGGTATATTCCTGGCATGAAGAGAAATCTGATAAGTATAGGTCAGCTAATTGAGAAAGGTTTTTTTAGTTACTCTGAAGTAAAATATCTTGAAGTTGTATGATTCTGATCAAAATCTGATTATGCAGTTTGAACAAGGAAGCAACATAATATTCAAGGTGAATGTAGAAATAGCTGACACTAAAGTGCCGAAGGTACCGAAGGTTACAACGAGTTGTGGCACAAGAGATTGGGGCATCTGAAATTCAAAGGCTTATGGCATTTGAGTTCTAAAAAGCTGGTATATGGCATTCCTAAGATTGTAAAGCCTGAGAAGTCATGTGAGATATGCATGAAAGGAAACCAACCAAGATTCTCATTTGCATCAAAAGTACCCAAAAGCAAAACATGCTTTAGAAGTAGTCCATTCTGATGTATGTGGAGAATTTGAAGTACCTTCACTTGGAGGAAACAAGTATTTTGTGTCTTTTATGGATGAATTCACAAGGATGACATGGGTAACGCTCATCAAGTTTAACTATGAGGTGTTTGTTAAGTTTTAGAAGTTCAAGGTGAAGGCTGAAAAACAAAAAGGTCAGAAGCTGAAAATTCTCAGAACTGATGATGGATGTGAGTACAACTCTACAGAATTCTGAAGGTTTTGTGAGGAGAATGGAATTGAGCATGAGGTTATCGATCCATACACTTCTCAGCACAATGTTATTGCTAAAAGAAGAAACATAACCTTACTTGATATGACAAGGAGCATGCTGAAGGAGAAAAAGCTTCCTGACACCTTGTGGGGAGAAACTATTACCACTACAACATATGTGCTCAATAGGTGTCCAACCAAGAAGCTGAATGAAATTGTTCCTTTAGAGAAGTGGACTAGAGATAAGCAAAGTGTGAGCCACCTGAAGGTGTTTGGTTCTGTTTGTTATAAACATGTTCCAGATGCTAAGAGAAGGATGTTAGATTACAAAACCAGTTATGTTTCTTGTAGGGTACCACAATACAAATGCTTATAAGCTCTAGTGTCCTGTCATTAACAAATTTGAATTCAGCAGAGATGTCATTATGAAAGAATCAGAAGCGTAGGATTGAAATAAGCCGCAATCCAACTCTAGTGTAGTAATAACACCTGAGTTAACTTCATAAGATATTTCAGATCCTGAAGGAGAACCTACCTCTAAAGGAGATTCTACTTCTGAAGATGAGTTAGAGTTTGAAGGTGACTAAAATGACGAAGACGAGTCTGACTCTGAAGGTGAATTTGATTTTAATCCATATTCTGATGATTATCCTGAATCTGGTGGTAATCACACCTCTAAAGGTGGTCATGCCTCTGAAGGTGGATTAAACTCTAAAGGTAGCCTAACATCTGATATTGAACCATACAAACACCAAGAATATTTACAGAGTTTGGCATGTTGCAAGATATTGAGATAAACTTTAAAGGGAAAGCCATTCAGTGTGTCATGTTGGAAGACTCTGAACTAGTGAGTACTAAATAAGCTCTCAATAAGAAAGTGTGGCCGAAGGCCATGAAAGAAGAAATTGATACTGTAGAAAGAAACAAGACTTGGGAGTTGATTGAGCTTCCAAAGAACAAGAGAGCCATCAGTGCAAGATGGGTTTACAAGGTGAAACAAAATTTAGATGGATCAATTGGAAAACACAAAGCAAGGTTAATATCTAGATGATTTCTACAGAAATCTGGATTAGACTATTTTGGAGCATTTGCACCTGTAGCAAGACATGAAACAATTAGATTAATGATTGTTATAGTTGCTAATAAAAACTGGTCTCTAATAAATTTAGATGTGAAATCTGCATTTCTGAATGGTTCTTTTACAAGAGGAAGTTTATATATCACAACCTTCTGGATTTGTGAAAAAGAATCAGGAACAGATGGTGTACAAGTTACATAAATCATTTTATAGACTGAAACAAGCTCCTAGAGGCTGAAATTTGAAAAATTGATTCATTTTTTAAGTTTCAAGGATTTAGAAAACGTGAGATGGAGTATGGTATTTATGTTCAGCATACATCTGATAGCAATATGATTCTGGTGTGTCTTTATGTCGATGACATATTGCTAACAAGAAGCTATAAGAAGAGATGGCTAAGTTCAAGAAGGTGTTGATGAATGAGTTTGAGATGAGTGATATAGGAAATATGACATATTTTCTAAGAATAAAGATTATTTACTCTGATAAGGGTATAATCTTGCATCAGCTAAAGTATGAACTTCAGCTAATGAATTGCAAGTCTGCAATCACACCTGCTAAAACAAATCCCAAGTTGAATCTGTGTAATACCATACCTAACATTTGCTATGCATTTGGAATGGTGATTAGGTTTATGAATAAACCAAATTGGTCACATTACCAAGCAGTTGTCAGGATACTGAGGTATTAAGGAGACTCTGAGGTATGAAATTTTATTCCCCTCTAAGGCTAAATCTGATTGAAAGTTGATGTGATGTTTAGACTCTGATTGGTATAGAGACAGAGTTGACATAAGAAGTACTTCTGGATATCTCTTCAAGTATCTGGAATGTTCTATTTCTTGATGCTCCAAGAAGCAACTAGTTATTTCATTTTTAACCTGTGAAGCTAAGTACATTGCAGGAGCTTTGACTGTTTGTCAAGTTGATTGGATTCTAAGCTTGCTATATGATCTAAAGGTCAAAGTGAGCAAGCTTGTGAAGTTGATGATTAACAATAAATCAACTATAAGTCTTGCAAAAAATTTAGTGCTGCATGGAAGGAGCAAGCACATTGACACAAAGTTCCACTTTCTGAGAAACCAGTTTCAAATTGGGGTGCTTGAAGTTGTTCACTGTAGTACTCAAAATCAACTGGAAGATGTGTTGACCAAATCATTCAAGACTGAACATTTTATCCAATTAAAGGATGAAATTGATGTTGTTGATTTTAGTTTTGAATATGGATTAAGGGATGATATTGAAGTGTACTCTCAATTTAGTTAGCATTTCATTTAAGTTTTATTTAAGTTTAATTTGAACTACATTTAGCTTGAATGTGTGTATATAAGTTGAAGCTGAGTTTTTAATTTAACGAAATTTTTTATTATTTAAAAGAAGTTAATTACATTTTTTCTCTTCTCTCTCTTCTATATTCATTTTCTTCCTTCTTATGCACCAACAACCATAAACTAAGCAAAAACAGTCAGAAACTTTTATTTCCTAAATGAAACCTCTTTGTTGATGAGAAATAATAGATGGAACAAATTGCGCAAGCCTATCCGCATGAAGCTTATAATAACTTTGAACTAGAAATTAGACATACTCAATTTGGGTATGTTTTTCATGATTCATTAGATAGTCTAAAAACCAATAGCAGAAATATGGTTTTTAATAGATTCCAAATGCAAGGCAGTAACTTGAACATTCACGTGAACATCCCCGAACATAATAAATTTTAAACTTTTAACTCGTTCTTCAAATATTACAAGTTTTGATTTAGAACAAACTTGGGGGCAACCAACAATATTTATATTCCAAGAATCTTTCATAACATTAATATAATCTGTATAAGACATCCACATTCTCCTTTCACAATAGATGTAAAGATTATTTCAAAATAATTTGAATGTGTAAACCACATTACTGTTGATTACATGGATTAATTGAAAAACTCACATTGCAAAAGTTTCAAAGAATAATGAAAAATTCACATTGCTAGAGTTTCAAAGTATTTCACACAATCTTTTATCAATCATTTGAAGCTTTATTTTTTAGATAGATTATCCAAGCATATTAACCTAGGTTTTAATGTTATTCAGGAAAAACTACAATCTAACCTCATTCACTTTCACTTGTTGTTGTTCTTATTATACCGTGGAAAGAGAATGTTAGAGAGAAACTTTGTTCTCTCTTTAGAATCTTTTTCTATTCTCAACTCAAGAAAAGCCATGAAGAAAGGGTCTGATGGTCATGATGGAGAAGGTTGGACGAAGGTATCGCACCAGAAGCATTCAGATAAGAAGGTGAGGTGGGATACAGAGGGAAGGATGAAGGGGAAGAAGGTCAGGGTATTTACTACTTTCTTCATTACCGAGTTTCTAGACAGTATGAGAGCCAAAGACTTGTTCTCGATGCTGAAAGTTTTTGGTGAGGTGGACGAGGACTTTATCCCACAGAAGAGATATAAAGAGGGAAAAATATGGCTTCATCAGTTACTTTGATGTAGAAGATGCTAGAAGCTTGGTGCTGAAACTTGATAACTTCTTTATCGAAGGGAGGAAGCAATAAGCGAATATTCCTAGGTTTGCTAAAGATACGTGAGGGGCAGCTTACCAGGACAAGAACGAAGCTCGTGAAGGTAGATGTGGAGGTTACAATGGTGATGGGAGGTTTTCCAAAAAGGCAGAGTTTCCAGCACGAGTTTTCAGTCATGCTGGTTTCCACAAGGGTGAGAACTCTTATGCTGAGGTGGTTCATTCTCATGGGTTTAAGAAGGAAAGTCAATTATCATATGTTGTTGGGAAGAATGAGTTTGTTAGGTTTGAAAAGATATACATAAGGAAGGTTCTTTCTCCAGGAGCTACATACAACATGCAACGTAACTTTCACCTAGAGAGGTATTTTACGGTGAAGGTGACTCCGTTGAGTGCGAACCATTGCCTGATTAAAGAGAAAGAAGAAGGTGAAGTGAAGACTCTCATTGAAGGGGCTAAGGAATGGCTATATCAATTTTTCTCCGAGGTTACAAAGTGGAAACTAGATGTTGTGGATCGAGAGAGACTCACATGGATGAGGTGTTACGGTATACCATGTCATGCGTCATTGGTACCACTTTTTGAGTTCCTTTCATCTTTGGTTGGTAAATACATGGGATGTGAAGATAACTCATCCTACTTTTCTAAAATGGACGTTGCTAGTATTCCGGTGAGGAGAACTTGCGAGATGTTGATTGATGAGGACTTTAAGATATCCATCAATGGGGTCACATTTAGAATTAGAATTGCTGAAGAAACTTTGGGTCCTTTATCCAAACCAGTTAAGAGTTTTACTCCTTCTGTTTCAGATTCGATCTCAAATGTCTCATTCGTGAAATATAGCTCCAACTGAGGGGAGTCCGAGGGAGAAGGGTTTGACGTTGGAAAAGAAGATAATCTTTGTTTTCGAGAAAAAAAAGGTGATACGTCTTTTCATGAAGATTGTAGTAAAAATGGAGTTTTTGTTCCTTGTGGTGACAAGACTGAGGAGGAAGAATTTGTAGATTCCATGAATAAGGATGCGAAAGAGGTCAACGTTGTAGTCCCTAGGCTCACATAGATGGTGTCATACCCTAAATTTGCCCATTCTTTTTTTGTTAATCAAAGGCATTGGTACAAACCATCTGAGGGTTGTCAAGAAGTTTTGAGGTTTCATAATTGGTAAAGGCATGAGGTAGAAGTTGGTTGAGCACCTCAGGGATCATGATGGAGCTGGAATGATCACCCGGTTCATCTGCACAGTGCCCAAGCAAGAAGGTTGAAATTAGGGTTTCAATTTTAATCAGGATCAATTTGTTTTCAAGGGCAAGAATTATTTCCATGGTCATCCATATGTCCTAAGGTGTGTGGGGATGGGAGATTGACCATCAATTTTAACTAGAAGGGTTTCAATTGATCAGTCAATTGGAAATTAGAAGATTGGGGGAAAAGTCAACTGTGCGGTGAAAAAGTCAACTCTCGACTTTTTGAAGTCAAGATCATGATCCTTGAATTCAATATGACCAATGGATGGAATTTGATCAAGAAAAGTCAAAGGAATCATGAAAAATCAAGAATTGGTGAAAGTTGTCATTTAAAGAAAATTAGGGTTTTAGAACTTTCTATTTATGGAAAGTTTCATGTTTGGAACAACCATATTCAAAGCCATTTTTCTTCATGATTTAGGTTTCAAATGAACTTGGATCAAACATCAAAGTTGTTCCTTGTATTTCAAGCATTCTTTTGAGTACCAATTCATAATCATATGATATTTGGAGCTCAAGTTATGATCAATCAAAGTTGAGGAAAAATAAGCCAATTTTATAACTTAGAATTTTATTTCTAAGTTACTTATGGACAGTGGCATGACCTGATTTTCAACACCACTTTTCATGGCCTTCCAATCCTCAAATCAAGTTGACCCCAACATAAAATTTGTTCTACTCCATGTCCTTTTTCATTTGAGCACAAGACATAAACATTTGGAGTTGTGTGCACAAAGATATCATGGTCCAAAGTGGCTGTCTTGAACATTTTCAAAAGGCATAAAATATGAACAACTAGCATGTTTATGTATCTCAACTTGCAATATTGATGCCATTCTCCAAATCATGCGCATGGGGTACAACATTGAGAGCTACCTAACTTTTCCCAAATTAGACTAACACAAGTTTGTACCATTTTGCCCCATTTTTTAGTCTTAGCCAAAAGGGGTGAAAGACAAAGTGGATGCCTAATGTTCTGATCCCTTGAAGCTACCATATGCTGCTCATTTCACAGAGACAAAGACAAGTCCATGAGCAAGCTTGCTGAGATCAAAATCCATCATTCACCATCAATTCAAAAATAACCATGGAGATGAGAATTTGGCCATTCAAACCCTACCATGTGGAAACTCTTTCAAACCTGATTGGATTCTATATTTAAGACCCAACATCAGTCAACAGAAACCCTAGTCACTATTTCATTGAAAAACAAGAAGCACCTCATTTTCTTGAAATGACTTCAAACCCTCCAAAACACACAAAAACTGTTTTGACCTAGTTTGATACCAGCCTCCTTTCCAACCATCCAATCACCATAAAAACCATCCATACAACCTCAAAATGATGTTTTGGAGGTGTTCCAACCATTAAACCACCCAAAAGCACCTTAACTCAAAAAGTCAATTGCTCACACCATGAACATTGACTTTTCTGCATAAAACAGCCACATACACTGCCTAGACCAGTTTTGAATCTTTTGACCCTTTGAACATCTTCCATTTGGGATATACCAACTGTCCAAGTCCTTAAAGAACAGCTAGAGACTCCTTTTCTCAAACTTGTCCTAAAAAGTCACTTTTTGCTTCAAAAGGAAGCAACTTCACAAGTTTGTTCAGAGAGAAGGGATTCTTGATTTTTGCACCTAGACTACAAGAGGTATGCTATTTTGAACTCCTCCACTAATATACATCATCATGTGTTGATTGTTTTTTGAGTTCATCTTGTACATTACTATGTTGAAGTAGTTTGTTTAACTATGCTGTCAAAACTGTTTTCTTTTGAAGTTTGAGTTTGTTACTATTAGTACTTGGTTCTCATGTTAAGGCTTGGTTGTGTTTGTTACCACGATGTTTGTCAATGTTCAGTTGAAGAATAAACATGATTTGTAAGCCTGCTGGATTTAGATGTACAACATTGTTGTGTTGATTTTTGCAAGTTTGTTTCCATGAGAAGTATATGCTGAGTTTTTGCTGTTGACAAGTTTTCCTCTGTCCGTGTGAACTATATTCAGTGTTTATGTTTTGCTGTCAATAAGATGTAGCACTTTTTGAATTTGGCTTCGGTTGTCTGAATTGCACTTTGTCATAACTTTTGCTGCTAGAAATTGACTCACACTAGATGTTGCTGTTTGGTGTAGTGAATGTCTTTTAGAGTAGTATTTTAAACCTGCAGTTTGGTGTTTCAGTATATTTATGTCCAACATCATTGTTTCTGCCTCTACCTAGACTTTTTGACAATGTGTTTTTGAAGGCAATATTTGGAACTGATATTTGCATTGTTGTGCCAAGTTTGGTTTTTATTTCTGTTTCAAGCAAGACTGTTTGATTTATGTTGTTGGATGTACTACTGTCTAAACATTGGCACATGGAGATCTGTTTTTGCTATTCAGGTTTCACTGCTATCAAAATCTATTATGCATGTTAGATTTGTTTCGTAGCTGTCTTGGATATGTTTGTGTTTGTATTGTGCCATTACTAGTTATGTCTTGTATGTGCTAACTGTCCTGAACATGTCTATGGCTTGTGCTTGTTTATGTCTTATGAAGAATGAGTAGAGTCCTGCCATGAACTGGTTGTTTGATTGTTATCACAAGTCTTTTTGCATTCACTAAATGTTTGATAAGATTTATAATGTTCGGTTCTGCTGCAAGCAACTTTAAGGGTATTATGACAACCTCCTAGACTTTAATTCCATTGTGCTGACATTTTGCATCAAGTCCCTATATGTTTGATTCTTGTTATGTTTAACTCATGATATAATTGGTTTTGTTTGGTTTGAGTTTGTCTTAACTACTTTGTTTGATTATTTTCAATTCATGTTCGCTCTTGCCACCTATGTACCAATATTTTGTTCCATCATCTTTTGTTCAATGTCTCTTTTAAAACTCACTTGGTTGTTTTTGTGTTGGAAAGAGTGCTGTTAATCATGATGAATGTGTGACTATTTAGGACAGTTTGCAGCTCAGTTGTGTGTTGAGCAGTTTAGGAGGTTTAGACATGGTTAAGTTGTGGCCTGTTGCTTGTTTCTTTGATAAATTTTTGTTTTCTTTCTTGCATTATCAATCCAAATGCTACATAGTGCTGCTATCACCTATCACTTCCAACTTTTGTCAAGATTTTACTCTATTTTGCTGTTCGTGAATAAAGTTGATCAAGTCTTGGTTTGAAGTTGCTATTGAGATTTCATCTTTGTGGAGGCATGACATGATGAATTCATCTTTGATTGTTGTTAGAATCCTTGGCTGTCAAATTTCTGTTGCACAATTTGGTAATTCATGTTATTGTCAATTCAACCTTAAGTTGCCTTGCATTCTAGATATGTTTCAACTCATGACAGTGCTCCCCCTAGATTGTCTTTATGATAATAGCTTTGAGACTATTTGGATATCATTGTTGGAACTGTGTCGGTGTGTTTGCACTGTTGACTGCCATGGAGGGTATATGCTTGCATTATAATTGGATTGTTGTTTATGTTTTCTCCAAACCAAGCTCCTTTAGACTGATGCTTTTCTGTGTTGAGTTGTAATGATCATGATGATTGGTTGCTGCATTAGATCAGTTAGATATTGGTTGGTATGTCCATTACCACTTGGAGCATGTGCACTTAGTTTGTTGTTTAGGTTCTGTTTTTAAGGGTTGTTAACTTCTAATTCATCAACTCACTGTTTCATTATGCTGTCATATGGGATTTAGACCAGTATTTGACATTTTGTTTTAGCATATTTTATTTTAACATCTTGTATGCACAAAATCTGTTCTTAAAATCACTTCATTGCAACTTGATAACCACTTTTCAGCACATGGAAAAATTGAGACTTGTCTTTGGATCCAATCCATGAGTAACACATTTCAAACATGTGCAGAGCTTTGTTTGTTTTCACATCAACCTGTTTCAATCCATAGAGCTCAAATTGCATTTTCAAACTTCACATTTGCATTTTCAATCGAATTTTATCATGTGTGCATTCTTTGGTAAAATGGTTGATGTCATCGTGATCCTTGTAAAAAAATAAGTGAGATAGGCTTTTGTTTCACTGAATTTGATTATGTTTTGACAAAGTTTGAATGAAATCATATTTTGGAGGTTTCACTTGGTTTTTGCTTTGTTTGCCCAGAAAATTCACCGCGTTTGGTATATGTATTAATGGGTTGGCGTTATACAACAGATGTATCGCCACCCCAGTGGTTCGTAACTTGCCTTACATTGCCCTTGTCTTGTGTTCGACCCCCAGCGGGGGCGTTTTTTATTTTACTTTTCATTATTTATCCATCTTCTTGTTTTTTTGCTTTCTTTTTCCATTTCTTTTCGAATGTGTTTAGTGGTTGGTTTGGCTAATTTTGAGCCTGCAACCCCAAGGTCTTGGGTTCAAACCTTGGGGGAGCCCCTTTCTTTTTTTTTTTAGTACTTTGTTTATTTATTTTTATTTTTTTTTAGTTTTCTTGTTTTATTTTATTTTAAAATAGCTTTAAATATCTAAAAAAAATCCAAAAAAATCATTTTCTCATGTCTTAATATGTTAATTTATTTTTACCATTTTTATTTTATCTCTCTTTTGATTTTAGGCTATTTAGCCCATTTGAAAACTATTCAATGAAGAAAATCAATATCTCTTTGTATTGAATTAAAAATAGAGGATTGAGTGTAGACCTCTTTCTCTCCGAGTGTCGAGATACTCATTGTAGTGTGGGTGGTTTAGATACTCGTCTTTCAATGCGAAGACGCTCTCATTTTCAAACCTACTCTCCTAAAAAACTAGGCCTCGTACCAATTGTATTTTCGAAACACTTCCTTAAAGCAATAAATTACCTTTGCATTGAATTAAAAAGAGTGGATTAGGTGTAGACCTCTTCCTCTCCGAGTGTCGAGATGCTCACTGTAGTGTGGGTGGTTTTGACACTCGTCTTTCAATGCGAAGACACTTGCACGCTTTCAATCCCTTTCAATAAGAGTCAATTTCTCTTTGTATTGGACTAAAGAGAAAGGATTAAGTGTAGACTTCTTCCTTTCCGAGTGTCGAGATGCTCACTAAAGTGTGGGTGGTTTAGACACTCGTCTTCTAATACAAAGACGCGACTTCTTCCACCACCTCTCCTTTCACAACTCCATTCTGAAATCTTTCTCACCTAAAACCTCGGTTCCGCACCGAGTGCATTTTCAAACTCTTTTCATAACAAAAACTTGAATGGTCGTGGAGTGGTTAGGCATAGGCCTTCTTCTATCCCGAGTGCTTGACGTTTACCGTAGGGTTCTCTGTCGCAAAAGCACTTACCATTCAAAACCAAAAACATCTTTAATAAGAGAACGAAGTTCTCTTTGCATTGAATTAAAGAGAGAGGATTAAGTGTAGTCTTCTTCCTCTCCGAGTTTTGGGATGCTCACTGTAGTGGGGGTGGTCTTGATACTCGTCTTTCAATTTGAAGACGCTACGTTCGCCACATCATTTCATAACAAAAAACTTTGAGATAAAGAATTGGGTACTACCCGCAAGGGGTTACTATCCGAGGACTTATCTCACCCCTAAAAAACAACCTCACAAATCAAATGTGACATCTTGCCTCGCATGGCGAAAACCTAATCATTTCAAAAAGGATATGTTACATCCGTTCTACCGCAAACAGGTAACGCATAAGTCTCCTTACATGCGAGCGGCAAAACACCTAAACTGCTAGAATGCGCACGATAACATCATATATAAAAACATTAACAAACCGTAGGCCGAACTACGGCTGCTCTGATTCTTTACTTCGTTCAAGTAAAGATACGTAGGCACAAGGGCCACAATCCTTGCAGAGCACTTTCCCCTATCTACCCGTAGCCCCAAACTATGTTGACTCTGACTTTCTCATACCTATTGAGAATACGTAGGCCTAGGACCACAAAGTCCTACCGAGTCTGTTCTTTCTCTTCTTCCCCCGTTACCTCTCTTTCCCTTATTTCTAACCCCTCACTCTCTCTCTATCTTTTGGAACACTTTTATAGCATAACTTTTAAGCAAATAAATTCACACGTTGACAAACAAATGGTTCCCATCGAGTACGATGGATGCGAGGGGTGCTAATACCTTCCCTTTGCATAACCGGCTTCCGAACCCGTTCATGGTTGCGAGACCATCTTATCCATTTCTTTCTTAAGGTTTTCTCGATATTTTCCTTTCCCCTCATGGGATAAATAAAGTTCGGTGGCGACTCCTCTGTCTATCTTTTTCGCCTCTCCGTCGTTGCGCGATGCATTTTTCGAGTAGCGACAGCTGGCGACCCCTAGCGAGCCAAACCTAGTTTGCTTGTCGCATATGTGATTTATTTTCTCTTGTTATTTGTTTGTGTTGTGTTCTTGCTAACCTGTTGGGTTTATTTGGGATTGGTTTGTGAGAATAAAGCTTCCTACCCGAGCTTTCGAGTATACACTAAGTTAGGAGGTGGATTCTTTCTGATTTGCGAGACTTAGGACTCGTTGAGTTGGATCGAATTCCACCGCTCAGATGAGATCCCTTTAGGATGATTATGTCTTACGTGTAGTCGTAATGGCGTTTTTATTTCCGACGTGGGAGTCCGTGATTCTGAGGACCTTTGTAGAACCTTATTCCAAAGGTTGCTAAGACATAATTCTGTGTTCATCCTTTGAAAGGATTACCATCTTACGAGTAGTCGTTATGATGGAAAACTTTTGAGGGTTAATGCATGGGACTTTGTTTAAAAGCCTTTGGGATACCCTCTTATAAACCAATAGATTGCCCACCCGATGGGAGAGATACTTAAGAGACTTTGATCTCGCTATTGTTATTTTATCATGTGCATTCATAAAACATTGCATTGCATAACATTTTTGCATATCAAGGGACTTAAGAGACTGTGATTATCTCAGGTATTGGTGAACACGATGACTGATCAGACAAAGAGAAGCACAAATCCCATCAAGTTTAGAGAACCAAAGTTGGAATTGATTCAAGACATTCTGATTGACGTGCCGAAGGCTATCAAGATCAACTTTCAGGGGAAGTATGGGAAATTGCTTGATCTCCTCCATTCTGAGGTCGATACTTGGGCTTTGTTCGCCATGGCTCAGTTCTATGATGCGCCTATCAGATGTTTCACTTTTCAAAACTATCAGTTGACCCCTACTCTTGAAGAATATTCTCACATTTTGAATATCAAGATTAAGGATCAACCTATCTACACCGGCTTGGAAGAAGAACTAAAGCCTTCTGTCATTGCTCTTACTCTTCTTATGACCAAAGAGGAAGTCAAAGATGGGCTAGCCAATAAGGGAGGGGTCCAAGGCTTTCCTTTGAGGTTTCTGCTAGGTAAAGCTGCCCAGTACAAGACTGTGGGAGATTGGGAAAGGTTTGGTATTGTTGTTGCTTTAATGATTTATGGGATTGTCCTCTTTCCTAATGTCGACAATTTCATAGACATCGCTTCTATCATTCTCTTAATGCAAAAGAATCCTATCCCTACCCTCCTCGCCGATGTTTACCATTCTATTCATTGGAGAAGTGAAAAGAAGTCAGGAATGATCCAATGTTGTTCTCATCTACTATTCAAATGGTACACCTCCCATCTACTGAAGAAGGGACCGTTCGTGGAAAACAAAAAAAAACTGAAGTGGTCTCAACGCATTATGTCTCTAGAGGCCAATGATATTGCTTGGTACTCTCATGAGTACTACGATGTGGAGATTATCTTTAGTTGTGGGGAGTTCAATAATGTACCTCTAATCAGTAGGGCTGGTTGCATCAACTACAACCCAGTCATGGCATTGCGCCAGTTGGGCTATGCTATGGAAGATGAGCCCGAAGCAGAGAAAGTTCAAAGCTTCTTTTTGCTTGCCACAACTGAAGATCCTGCATTTTCCAGGAAGATTACTAAAGCGTGGGCCAAGATTCACACGAAGGGGAGGAAAGAGTTGAAGGCAAAGAATTGTGTGGCGAAGGAGCCATACAACCAATGGTTGCTAGCCCGAGTGGCCGAAAGGTCGCTGCCATTTCCCTCAGAACCATCTATGCGAGAAGGACCTCCTGCTCCCACCCATGTATCTATGGAAGAGTACGAGAAATTAAAGCTAGTGGTAGAGAGGTTGACTAAAGAAAATTAGGATCTCGAGGCTGAAATTCACCAAGCAAATGTGGAGAATGGCCAGTACAAAAGGAAAGTAGAGTTTGAACAAGACCGAGCGGCTGAGAATAGCAAGAAATTGAAGTTAGAAACAGACATGAGAGTCAAGTACCAGCAGGGTTTTGAAGGGGCTGATACATCATTGACGACTCTTCGACAACGCCTAAAGGAAACTATGGCTTCTTGTGATAGAGCATGACATTTCTTTGAACTAGCTTCTGTTGAGAAGAAGGAGACAAGAGAGAATCTTGAAGCTGATATTGGGGATCTTGAAAAGCAACTGAGAAATGCCTTAACCCTAGCGGTGGATGAACAAAGACTCAAGGAGGAAACATTAAGGGCTTCATATGTCACTCTTGACATGTGGAACAACAAATGTTTGGAATTAGAGACCGCACGAGAAACAACTACTCTGTGGAGGAATCGTTTCGACGCCTTGCAAAGGGATAGTGCACAGTGGCTCAAGAAGGAGGCTCAGCTTAATGAATTGTTGGACACCTATGTGGATTCTATTTGTTACTACCAGTCGACTCTAGACATGTGTCACGCTAGGTATAACAATCTGGTGGAGCATTGCAACCTCATGATTCGTGATATCCCATGGAGGTTGGAAAGTACAATTCAAGACTTGGAAGGAAATGATATCCCCCCTTCTATTCACCATTTTATCCAGCTTTGCGACCAAATGGTTATAAGATTCATGTTCGAGACAAAAAATCTTGAAGAACGTCTCCAAAAGAAAGAGTTTTAGTTATTCAGTATTTTTCTTGTAGCATGAATTGTTAATTTCAGTTTATTCAGCAATCGTTTGTATTGAATTTTCTCTCAAATTAATGAAAGTTTGCTCTTTGGTCTAAATTGTGCATTTCTTTATTATTCAATCACAGTTCTATAATACCAATGATAATCATAAGCCTCGAAAGTCTCTTGAACATTGCATACGTTTGCACATCATTTTTTTTTGCATTCCCTACAACCCGACCTTACACGCCGCTTACCCTTTCAGAAAGTAAAGAAAGCTGACTTCTCGACATCAGTACAACACAAGGAATAATCAGAAAAGAGTCATGGATCAGATAGAGCAAGACCAGGCTACTATGAGGAACGAGATGCTAGGTATGAAGACGCAGATGAATCAACTCATGGAGGTGATTCAGAACATGGCCAGGAGTCAAGAAGAGATAAGGCAAACAACAGAGGGGACCGCTAATCAGACTTTGGCTGGTGCAGTTCCTAACGCAAGTGGCGCAGTTCCAACTCCTACCGACGCCACCCCAACCCCTGTTGGGGCAATTCCTACTTCTGCATGTGCAGTACCTATCAACATAGTCCACCCACCAGTCGGTGCAACTCATCCTCATGGTACTGCAATCCCAACACCAGTCCAGTATGATGAACATGAAGGTTTCTACGAGAATTCAGCTGAAGCATATGCACCACAGACCGCTGAATTAGAGAAGAAGTTCAATGCTTTACAAGAGGCAGTGAAGGCATTGCAAGGCCCCGATGTTTTGGGACTAGATGCCGCTGAAATATGTCTTGTACCCGGAGTTAAGATACCTCCGAAATTTGTAATCCAAACCTTCGAGAAATACAAGGGTAACAGTTGTCCTAGGACCCATATAAGATCTTATTGCAGGAAGATGGCCGCATATTCCGATGACGAGAAGCTGTTAATCCATTTTTTTCAAGATAGTTTGACAGAGGCTTCTCTAGAATGGTACATGCATATCGAACGATCCAATGTGAAAAGCTGGAAGGAGTTAGCAGACGCTTTTGTGAAACATTATCAGTACAATACTGACATGGCTCCAAATCGGATGCAACTCCAGAATTTGACCCAGAAACCGAATGAGTCTTTTAAAGACTTTGCTTAGAGGTGGAGGGGAGTAGCTGCAAGAGTACAACCCCCATTGATGGAGAAAGAGCTGACAGACCTCTTCATGGGAACGCTACATGGACCGGTCCTTGAGTGTCTAGCGTCTACAACCTCTACAGTGTTTTTTGAACTTGTCACGGCAGGAGAAAGACTAGGGAGTTTTATGAAGGTAGGAAAGATTCAAAATGCCGGCGGATCTTTAAGTGGAGTCAAGAAGCCCTATCAGGGTTCCGCTAAGAAAAAAGAAGGCGAAACTAGTGATGTGTTCACTAATAGAGGGAGAACTCACCAAGGTTATCACCATATTGCTGCCATTGCTCCACAACGGCCACTTTCCATTCCAGCAAGTCAGCCTGCAACTCAGTAGAATCGACAACAACAATCCTACCAACCAAGACAAAATCAGTATCAAGGGCCGAGGAAACCAGAAAGGTGGCTTGACCCAATTTCGTCCACATACACCAAATTACTTCCGTTCTTGTTAAAAGGAGGTCTCATTCAACTTAGGGAAATGAAAGATCCTTCGGCTGTTCTCCCCTACGGTTACGACGTGAATGCAAGATGTGAAATCCACTCTGGTGCCCTAGGCCATAACATTGAGAATTGTAAGGCTTTAAAATACATTGTGCATAATCTTATCGATTCAAAGGCGATAAACTTTACCCGAAACACCCCAAACATCAAAACCAATCCAATGCTGCCTCACCACTCAACAAACATGATTGAAGGCTCTAAGGGGATCCGATTAATTTTGGATATTGACAAATTGAGAACTCCTCTTTCCACTATTAAGGAGCAACTCCTGTTGAAGAACATTTACCCAGGCTGTTCAACCAATTACCACGTTTGTTTGGACGGATCTCAAGGATGCACCGAGTTGAAGAAAGGCATACAAGGCCTGATTGATCAAGGTGTATTAGTAGCAGAACAACTATTAAAGATTGAAGAAGTTGCTACTCTTGACATTCCGTTTGAGACACTGGAGATACCATATGATGATGAATATGAACTGTGGATTCCTTATGATAATTTGACTCGTACACCATTGACCATACCGTGCGATAAGGAAGAATGGGACAACATGTATGGACAGACTTCTATCCCACTGTAGATCCCGTATGATCCAGTTGAGATACCTGTGTCTCCACCATCAATGAACCAGCTTGTCATTTCGGCCCCAGATCCGTTTCCATACGAAAGCACTAATGTTGTACCTTGGCTATATGATGAGACTGTCTTTCTCAACGGGCAGAAGATAGGAGAAAAGGATATCTTGGAAGAGAAAAAGACTGCCGAGAACATTGTGGGAACCAGTGGTGTTACTAGAAATGGTCGAATCTTCGCTCCAACTGCACCTCCTGTCAACAACAGTGACAATACAAGGAAAGATACTGTCAGACCAAGCACCATTTGTCGCTACTCGAAAAATACGCGCAACGACGGGGAAGGCGAAAAGGAAAAGGACAGAAGAGTCGCCACCGAACTTTATTTATCCCATGAGGGGAAAGGGAAATATCGAGAAAACCTTAAGAAAAGGAAGGATAAGATGGTCTCGTAACCAAGAACGGGTTCAGAAGCCGGTTATGCGAGGGGAAGGTATTAGCACCCCTCGCATCCATCGTACTCGATGGGAACCATTTATTTGTCGACGTGTGAATTTATTTGCTTAAATGTTAGGTTATAAAAGAGTGTTCCAAAGGATAGAGGGAAAGGTTAGAAATTGGGAAAAGAGAGATAAAAGGGGAAGGAAGAGAAAGAACGGACTCGGTAGGACTTCGCGGTCCTAGGCCTACATATTCTCAACGGATATGAGAAAATCAGAGTCGACGTAGTTCAGGAAACTACGGGTGATAGGGGGATTGTGCTCGGCAAGGATTGTGGCCCTTGTGCCTACGTATCTTTACTTGAAAAAGTAAAGAATCAGAGCAGTCGTAGTTCGGCCTACGATTTGTTGATGTTTTTATGGATGATGCTATCGTACGCATTCTAGCAGTTAGGTGTATTGCTGCTCGCTCGTTGGAGACTTAGGAATTACCTGTTTGCGGTAGAACGGACGTATCATATCCTTTTCGAAAGATAAGTTTTCGCCATGCGAGGAAAGATGTCACATTTGATTTGTTGAAATGTTTTTTAGGGGGCGAGATAGGTCCTCGGATAGTAACCCCTACGGGTAGTACCCGATTATTTATCTCAAAGGTTTTGTTATGAAAGGGTGTGGCGAACATAGCGTCTTCGTATTGAAAGACGAATATCAAAACCACACACACTACAGTGAGCATCTCGACACTCGGAGAGGAAGAAGTCTACACTCAATCCCTTCTCTTTAGTTCAATACAAAGAGAACTTCATTCTCTTATTAAAGTGTTTTTGGTTTTGAATGGTAAGTGCTTTGCGACAGAGAACCCTACGGTAAACGTCAAGCACTCGGGATAGGAGAAGGCCTATGCCTAACCACTCCACAACCATTCAAGTTTTTGTTACGAAAAGAAGTTTAAAAATGCGCTCGGTACGGGACCGAGGTTTTTAGGTGACAAAGGTTGCGGGAGGAATTTGTGGGAAGATAGGTGGCGGATAAAGTCACGTCTTCGTATTGAAAGACGAGTATCGAGACCACCCACACTACAGTGAATATCCCAACACTCAGAGAGGAAGAAGTCTACACTCAATCCTCTCTCTTTAGTTCAGTACAAAGTGAACTTTAGCGTTTTGTTAAATATGGTGAGTTGGTTTAACCATCATTTGAGAAAATCCGCTTGACGTTGGGTCAAGGGTTTTAGTTGCTTAAAAAAATTTGAGGTGAAGCGAGCAAGGTCGATGGCGGGCGCACAAGGCGGCCGACTTACAAGGGTTAAAAATGGCTCGATAAAATCGAGAGTTTGCTTTTGAAAATGGTTTTTGGAATCAAAAGTCACCAAGGACAATAGCAACATTTCTACTAAAATCATACAACATATGGGATTAGTCGGCTAAAAAAATCGAGACATTCAATAAAAACGGCACGAAGTGCCATCATGGAGTTCACCGTGCGAACTCCTTGAGAAAAAATTTTTTGGAGGTAAAAATAACAAAAATAAGTGGAAAATAGTTGAGTAACACGGGTGGCTGTGTTGTATGACACGGCCCGTGTCATAGGGTACCTGCAATGTGAGTTTTTAGGGCATGACAAAGGTGCAACACGGGTGGCCGTGTTGTGTGACACGGCCCGTGTTGTAAAGTCTGGGTGAAAAATGATTTTTAGGGCAAACAGAGGTGCAACACGGGTGGCCGTGTTGTGTGACATGGCCCGTGTTGTGAAGCCTGGGTTTTTTTGGTCGTGGAAACCTCAAACAGAGGTGCAACACGGGTGGCCGTGTTGTGTGACACGGCCCGTGTTGGGCAACACAGGTGACCGTGTTGTGGGACACGGCCCGTGTCAAGCAACCAGAGTGAAAAACCTAACTTTTTCTATGTTTTTCTTTCGTTTTTGTGGTTTCTTAAGAACGGTTTCTTGGTCCCTTTGGAATGTTACATGAAACATACCATACAACAATACATAAAAGAGTAAACAAAATGAATGTAAGAGCAAAAAAATAAAGGGAGAAAGGTTGGAGGAAATGGATACCCAAGAGCTTTCTATCTTTCTTGCAAGTCCTCCTTGGTCTTGGTTGAAAGTACTTCACTCCTCTTCACTCTATGTTGTGAAGGTTTTGTTTCTCAATGATCCTCTTGGTTCTATATCACTCTCTTTTTCTGGTTTGCAAAGCTTCCTATTTTTCTGGTTTTGCAAATGTGTGTTGCTCTCACTATTTTCTGTTTTTCTCTTCTCTCTTGCTCTCTCAATCTTGTGTATGTGAATGATAGTCAATGTGTTTGCAGCCCCCTCTCCTCTCTTATCTCAGCATATTAGGGTTTACTCTTCCTTCAAGACTTCAAATCCTTACTTAGAAATGTCCAAGGCAACTTTCTTCATGTCACTCTCTTTCTTTCCATTTCCATGTATGTTGCTATGCTGTATTTTCTGCACTATTGCTAGGCCTTTTTCTGCAGCACTTTGTGTCTTGTGACCTTTTGTTGGCTTATGCTTGGACATACCCTTGTGGTCAATGCTACTAATTTTTGGACAGAATTTCAAATTCTAATATTTAGATGCATTATCATGTGCTATTCCCTTGGTCTTGTGACATGTGATCTTGTGACATGAAGAAATTTGTCACCTCTTGCATGGGACTGTTTTGCCATGATTAAACATGCATACTCTTGGTCCTAAAACATTCCAATGTTGGTTTAATCCTTGCATGTTTCTTGGATGTTTGTAAGCATAATGTAGACTTGGTGTAGCATTACCATAACATGAATTTGACTAGAGACTTGAATGAAGTATTAGAAATAAATTAATTTCTAAACATTACTTAGAGTTGAAAATCTTGCAACAAATGACATTCTTGTAATGTCACAAAACTTCTCTTTATAATATTCTTGCCTTTAATCTTGAATTCATGATGGATTTCCTTTATGTCATTGAATTTGAAAGAAATGAAGAAATGAGTCAAGCCTTGAAAGAGGGCAAATTTTGGGGTGCAACACCATTGAACAGGGGCAGTCATCTAAACAGAAAGACGCCCCAAATAATGAAGCAGAGGAGTTTCTAAGAATCATTCAGAAAAGCGATTACAAAGTGATTGACCAGCTCAATCAGACTCCCTCGAAGATATCCATGCTATCATTATTAATGTGTTCGAAAGCCCATCAAGAAGCACTGTTAAAATTCTTGAAGGCAGCTCACGTGCCAGAGGAGATATCAGTAGTGCAGTTTGAAGAAGTGGCTGGGAATATAGCATCAGGTCATATTTTGAGCTTTAATGATAGTGAATTACCTCCCGAAGGTAAAAATCATAACAAGGCCTTGCACATTACTATCGAATGTATGGATGTTGTATTCTCTAGGGTGCTTGTTGATACTGGATCATCGCTGAATGTGTTACCAAAGAGCTCGTTGTGCAAGCTGTCAATTGAAGGACTTGTGATAAAGCCAAGTCAAACCATTGTAAAAGCTTTTGATGGAGCTAAGAGAACTATGGTAGGCGAGGTTGATCTCCCGATCAAGATTGGACCTCATACTTTTATCATTACATTTTATGTAATGGATATATATCCCACTTACAGTTGCTTCCTTGGTCGTCCGTGGATTCATTTCGTAGGTGCTGTAACTTCAACCTTGCATCAAAAGATCAAATTTATGATTAACAATCAGATGGTCATCATTGAGGGTGAAGAAGATGTTCTTGTGAGCCATCTTGCTTCTTTCCGCTATGTGGAAGTAGGAAACGAAGTGCATGAGACCCCGTTTCAAGCCTTTGAAGTAATCAATGTTGAAATGATTTACGAAAAGCCAGCGTCTTCAATGGTGACTTGGAAGGACGCAAGGACAGTGATAGAAGAAGGACATCCGCGAGGATGGGGCAAAGTGTTGGAATTGCCTGTTAACAAAGATGGAGTTGGTCTAGGTTACAAGCAGAAGAATGCAACTGATAAGGGCAAAGGGCTTGCAACTCCATTGGTTTTTACTAGTGGGGGCCACCTTGTCGATGGTCAAGTCATGTTTTTGGAAACTGAAGCCGAAGATCATGAAGAGCTGTGCATGGTGTATCCTAGGGCGCCTAATCAAACTTTGAACAATTGGAGAATTGTCGAAATCCCCGAAGTTACTTTAGTAGACTAGTAATTCCCTGTTTTTTCATTTTACCTAAAAAATCCTATGCTCTGCCCAAGGCATATGGATCATGTTGTAGGGCTTTTTGATTTTAAAGCATAACTTATCATCAATAAATAAACTTTCGCATCCAATTACGCTCTCTTTCTTTCATTTTTACTTTTTGCACATAAAATTATTTTTGAAAGGAAATGTTTTGTTTTAATTTTTTCTTTCTGTCAATCTTTTCTAAAAAATAAAAGCATGAAGTCATTCATCATGCAGATCCTCCCCTGCTCCTGTCGATAACGACTCCGCTATGGTCCGATATGACTTTGATAACCCGATCTACCAAGCCGATGAAGACTGCGAGGAAGATTGTGATCTCCCAGAAGAGCTAGCTAGACTACTAAAGCAAGAGTCAAAGGTCATTCAGCCGTATCAAGAAGAGGTCGAAGTCATCAACATGGGAACTGAAGAGGATGCCAAAGAGATCAAGATAGGTGCAGCTTTGGAGTCAGAGATTACGTCAAAATTGGTCATATTGCTTCGAGAGTATGTTGACGTATTGGCTTGGTCCTACAAGGATATGCCCGGTCTAGATGAAGAGATTGTGATGCACAAGTTACCTCTCAAGGAAGGTTGCCCTCCAGTGAAGCAAAAGTTGAGGAGAACCAAGCCAGAGATGTCCTTCAAGATCAAAGAAGAAGTGCAAAAGCAATTAGACGCTGGTTTTCTGGCAGTATCCAACTATTCACAATGGGTAACGAATATTGTCCCAGTACTAAAGAAGGATGGGAAGGTGCGAATGTGTGTCGATTATAGAGACCTTAACAGAGTGGGTCCGAAAGATGACTTCCCTCTACCATACATTGACGTACTAGTAGACAACACAACCCGTTTCTCTGTCTTCTCGTTTATGGATGGCTTTTCTGGATATAACCAGCTTAAGATGGCGCCCGAAGATATGGAAAAAACGACTTTCATCACCCCATGGGGAACTTTCTGTTACAAAGTCATGCCGTTTGGGCTCAAGAATGCGGGCGCGACATATTAGCGAGCAATGATCGCTCTCTTTCATGACATGATACATAAAGAGATTGAGTGCTATGTCGATGATATTATTGCAAAATCCCAGACTGAGGAAGAGCACCTCATTCACTTGGAAAAGCTATTCGCCAGACTAAGGAAATTCCATCTGAGATTAAATCCCAACAAATGCACTTTTGGTGTAAGATCTGGTAAATTGCTAGGTTTTATTGTGAGCCAAAAAGGGATTGAATTCGATCCAGATAAAGTCAAAGTTATCCAAGAGATGTCAGCACCCAAAACTGAAAAGGAAGTCCGAGGGTTCCTTGGGAGATTGAACTACATCGCTAGGTTCATATCTCATCTAACGGCCACTTGTGAGCCCATCTTCAAACTACTTCGAAAGGATTAAGCTGTAGTGTGGAATGATAATTTTCAGAAAGCCTTTGAGAAAATAAAGGAATATCTACAAGAACCGCCAATCTTGATACCTCCAGTACCCGGACGACCCCTGATTATGTACCTGACTGTGCTAGAGGGATCCATGGGATGCATGTTAGGTCAACATGACAAAACCGGTAGGAAGGAGCATGTGATTTATTACCTCAACAAGAAATTTAACGACTGTGAATCAAGATATTCAATGCTCGAGAAGACATGTTGCGCATTGGCTTGGGCAGCAAAACGCTTGAGACAATATATGCTCACCCATACGACCTTGTTGATATCCAAGATGGATCCTGTCAAGTACATATTCGAGAAGCCCATTCTCACCGGACGAGTGGCTCGCTGGAAAATGGTATTAACAGAGTATGACATCCAGTATGTTACGTAGAAAGCTATCAAAGGAAGTGTACTCTCTGACTACCTCGCCCACCAACCTATGGACAACTACCAGTCAATACGCTTTGATTTCCCCGACGAAGATGTCATGTTTGCCAAAGACTATACCACACCAGACCCAGATGATGAACCCGAACCAGGGTCGCGATGGACGCTCGTGCTCGACAGTGCCGCAAATGCCAAAGGTTGTGGAATTGGGGCAATCATCACTTCTCCAACTGGTTTTCACCTACCATTCACCGCCAGGTTATGCTTCAAATGTACTAATAACATGGCCGAATATGAAGCTTGCATTTTCGGAATTGAAGCTGCCATTGATAATAGGATCAAGATTCTAGAAGTCTATGGAGATTCTGCGCTTGATCCTCTCAACCATGGACGACGACAATCTTCCATCCCCTGTGAATTCGGATGCAGTTAAAAAATATTATGCCTGAAAGATAGACCCAGTGGACAAAAAAAGAAAATCCACGCAAAAATGGGCGTCCTGGTGGACCATGAGAATGGTTCAGGCAAAAATTAGGGACTAAAATAAAAAAAAGGTATACTGGTAGGCTGAAAACCCGAAAGGGCGTCCTAGGCAAAAGTTAGGGATCCAAAAAGGCAAAACTGCATCTTGAAAAGACGTGCGGACTGTAACGCCCATTTTAATTATTTTTGGTTTCTATGATTATTTTATTCGTGGGTGTATTTTGAGAATTATTGTGGAAGGTCAAGAGCTCATAATATTAATAAATTGTGATAATTGATAGTAATGTAAAAATTATTATTAATTATTATCATTATTATTGCTAATATTAATATAAATGAGAAAATGTTATTTATTGGATATTTGAATTAAAAGAATTAAGAGAATTATATTTGTTATGGATTAAAAAGTGGAATTAATTGGAATAAGGGGTATTGTTGGCATTTTTGGTGATAAATAGGATTAGAAAGAAGAGGAGAACACGGTTTGAGCAAGAGAAAGAACACGATCAAGAACAGCAACTTAGAAAGCGGATTTCGTGCGGATTAAAGAGCTTGTTCATCATCAAAGCTTGAATTGAGGTAAGGGGGGAAAATAATCGGTTAAATTTGGTAAATGCATCATTAATCGGTAGAAAGGGGGAAATCCCTAATCCCTATAGAATTATTGATGTTTGATGTCGATTGCATGCTGTTATTGATGTGATTGTTGTGTTGTTTGATGTTTAATTCGTGCATGTGCTGAGAATGTTAGATTTGGATGAGTTTTGGGATTTTCGGTTAAGTTTGAAGTTGAGCCAGAAGTTGGTTTTGAGAGCAGAGTTGATGATTAGTCGGATAGAATCAGGAATAGACCCTGTAGCTAAGTTGCAGTATATGGATGGTTGTGGGTTTCGACTTAATCGGGTAGAATCGGCGTTGGAGGTGATTCTGGTGAGCAGAATTTTTATGTGTACGTAGGCATTCGCTGGGCGAATGAGGGGCGAGCTAGCCAGCGAGTGCTGGCAGAAGCTTCTGTTTGGCTTCGCCAAGGGTTTCTCCAGGCGAATGGCAGCGAGTGCTCGCTGCGGGGCTTCGCCGGGCGAATGTGCCAGCGAGCCCGACAACAGTTTGTGATTCTGCTGCTGTTTTTGTGTTGTTCCGCTGTGGACTTGGACCCTCGTTGGTCATGTGTGATGGGAGACTTGTTGGAGAGCTGATGCGAGCGTATGTTGGTGGTTGTAGGGCTGTGTGGCCGGCGTTTATCGCAAGTGGTATAATCGGTAGGTTATGCGTTAAGCATGAATCCATGTGGATGTGTATGTAAGATGTGTGCACCATGTGTGTGTTGTGTGTGAGATGTGAGGATCAGCATGATCGTTGTGCCTTGAGTGCGTTGTGTTGGTGGGTGATGGTGAGTAGATCCGTGAGGATCGGTACGCTTATTATGCGTTGCATTGGTATGTTGTTAGGTGATGTATTGGGTCAGTAAGACCGACATGTCTTGTGTGCATTGTATGTGATAAGTTGTGTGGTGAATGGATCTGTGGGATCGACGCACTGTGTGTGCTTGTTATTTATGTATTTTGTGATGTGAATGGATTCGTGGGATCGGTACGCCTTGTGTGTCGTATATATATATATATATATATATATATATATATATATATATATATATATATATATATATATATATATATATATATATATATATATATATATATATATATATATATATATTGTGTGTGAGGGGTGGATCAATAGGATCGGTTTGGACTTGGTGTGCTAGATGTATGATATGTGTGTGATTATGGTTGTGTGCTCCCTGTGAGGAGGGTGATGGCCCAGTGACCATCGGTATTATTGGTGTGCTCCCTGTGAGGAGGGTGATGGCCCAGTGACCATCGGTATTGTCGGTGTGCTCCCTGTGAGGAGGGTGATGGCCATGTCTCCATCGATGTTGATGAGGTGCTCCCGTAGTGGAGGGTGATGGCCAGGTCTCCATCGGAGATGTGCTCCCGTTGTGGAGGGTGATGACCAGGTGTCCATCGGTATTTGTTGATATGTGCTCCCTGAGTGGAGGGTTGATGACCAAGTGCCCATCGTTGATTTGTGCTCCCTGAGTGGAGGGTTGATGGCCAAGTGCCCATCGTTGATATGTGCTCCCTAAGGGGAGGGTTGATGGCCAAGTGCCCATCGTTGATATGTGCTCCCTGAGTGAAGGGTTGATGGCCAAGTGCCCATCGTTGATATGTGCTCCTGTGTGGAGGGTTGATGGCCAGTTGCCCATCGTGATTGTGAGTCGGTACCGTATGTTAAGAGTTGTGTGAGTGCGTTTGTTGAGTGATTGTATATTGTGGGTGATGGTGGGACCGTGAGTCCAGATGATATGTATATGAAATAGTATTATTATTGATTTCTGCCTTTTATTTCATGTACTATTATGCCATTATTATTTAATCGTGATTCTCACCCCTTTGTTGTTGTTGTGGTCTGTGCTTCTTCAGAAGTACAGACAATCCAGGTGCTTAGCTAGTTGGATTGTGGTGTCTCCGTAGGGCTGCTCTGATACGTAATACCGGGGCGTTTTTGGGTGTATTTATTGTATATTTTTGATATGTGTGCCCCTGTGGCGTATCCGGTTTGATGGTGATTGTAAATGATGCTATATGTATTTTGGGCAGATGGCCATTGTCGTATATATATGACGAGGATGATGGATATGGATTATATATATATATATATATATATATATATATATATATATATATATATACATATATATATATATATATATATATATATATATATATATATATATATATATATATATATATATATATATATATATATATATATATATATATATATATATATATATATATATATATATATATATATATATATATATATGTTGTTTGGTGATTTATGGCAGACGATGTTTATATTTTCCGCTGCAGTTTTATTGAGAAAATTAACTTGGAAAAATGTTTTGTGGAATTTTAATGTGAATTGTGACATCCCGTTGTGGGAGATACTCTGATGTGTGCTTATTTAATTGTTTTATTTTATTTTGGGAAACGGGGTGTTACAAGTTGGTATCAGAGCAGGTCGGTTCGTCCGGCCAGTGTAGGGTGTTGAGTCTGTCTATAGGATATAGTTGCTTATTTTCTGTTAACCTGGATTGTTGTTGAGCAGAATGGCTGGGAGGAATGACGCGGCGTTGGCTGCGGCGATGCAGGCTATGGCACAAGTGGTGGCCAACCAGAATCTGGCTGCGGGAGCCTAGTTTAGAGACCTGACGCAGTTCCAGAGCAACAAACCACCAAAGTTTGAAGGTGGAATTCTAGATCCGGTGGCTGCATAGAAATGGCTGAAGGCAATAGAGAAAATCTTCAGAACCATGGGGTGCAGTGACGAGCAGAAGGTGGGGTTCGGTACTCACATGCTCGAGGGGGAGGCCGAGGCTTGGTGGGATAATTGCCGTAAGAGGATGGAAGCTTCGGGGACTCCGATTACTTGGGAGGTGGTTCGGTCTGAATTTCTAGAGAAGTATTTTCCAGAAGATGTCAGAAGTGCTAAAGAGGTGGAATTTTTGGAATTGAAACAGGGCAGTATGTCGGTAGCCGAGTATGCGGCTAAGTTTGAGGAGCTGGCTCAGTATTGTCCTCATTACAATACAGAGGAAGCTATGACTTCGAAGTGTCTGAAATTTGAGAATGGGCTGAGGCCAGAGATCAAGATGGGAATTGCATGTCAGAAAATCAGGAGCTACCCTGAGTTGGTGAGTAGGAGCCGTATCTATGATAACGATAACCGTGCGAGGATCGCACACTACAAGGCGGCAAGTGATCGTAAGGGTAAACAATGGTTCGGTGGTACTCCTTACAGTGTTCCGACTGGTAAGGGGAAGTTCAAGGGTGCTGGTGATAGGAAGCCTAGAGAGGGTAGGGCATTGGCTGGTATGAAGTGTTTCCGGTGCGGCGGCGTGGGTCATCGTGCCAATGATTGTTTTCCAGATGCGAAAAAGTGCTTCAAGTGTAGGAAGTCGGGCCATGTGATGGCGGATTGTAAGACTAATATGCCTACTTGTTATAACTGTGGTGAGAAGGGCCACATTAGTACTCATTGTGAGAAGCCGAGGAGGGCTCAGGCGCCTCAGGTGGCGGGTAAAGTATTTGCAGTTGTGGGAACTCAAGTGGAAGATGGAGAACGTTCGATCAAAGGTACTTGTTTTATCAATAACATTCCTTTGACTGCTATGATTGATACGGGTGCGACCCACTCGTTTATTTCTGTTGATTGTGTGAAGAGGTTAGGTTTGGTGCCGACTACTCTTGAGAGGCGGATGACTATCGAAACTCCCTCGATTGGTTCTGTGACTACTTCACTTGTGTGTTTGAAGTGTCCATTGACTATCTTTGACCGAGACTTCGGTGTGGATTTGATCTGTTTGTTACTTGGTGGTTTGGATGTTTTACTTGGTATGAACTGGTTGGATTTCAATCGAGTGTACATCGATTATTTTCGGAAAGTGTTATTGTTTTTGACCCCTAAAGAGGAAGCGTTGGCAGATTCCTTTTCTGGTAAGGAATTGAGAACCTTGTTGGAAGATGAAGCGCAGGTGTTTGCTTTATTTGCATCACTGTCTGTTGACAACAAGGCATTGTTGGATGAGTTAGCCGTGGTGAATGAGTTTCCGGAGGTGTTCCCGGATGATATTACAGAGTTGCCTCTGAAGAGAGAGGTTGAGTTTATTGATCTTATTCCTGGTACGAGGCCTATTTCTATGGCGCCGTACAGGATGTCGGTAGTGGAGTTGGCCGAGTTGAAGACTCAGATTGGAGAGTTGTTGGATAGAAAGTTTATTAGACCAAGTGTGTCGCCGTGGGGAGCTCCGGTATTGTTAGTGAAGAAGAAGGACGGTAGCATGCATTTGTGCATTGACTACCGACAGTTGAACAAAGTGACCATTAAGAACAAATATCCTCTTCCAAGGATCGATGATTTGATGGATCAGTTAGTGGGAGCTCGTGTGTTCAGTAAGATTGACTTGAGGTCGGGTTATCATCAGATAAGAGTGAGAGAAGGTGATATTCAGAAGACGGTGTTTAGGACTCGATATGGACATTACGAGTATGCAGTAATGCCTTTCGGAGTGTCTAATGTGCCGGGTGTGTTTATGGAATATATGAACCGTATCTTCCATTCTTATTTGGATCAGTTTATTGTCGTGTTCATTGGTGACATTCTGATTTATTCTAAGTCTAAGGAAGAGCATGCAGAACATTTAAGGATCTCTTTACAAGTGTTGAAGGATAACAAGTTGTTTGCCAAGTTATCAAAGTGTGAGTTCTAGTTGAAGATAATGAGTTTTCTAGGGCATGTTATTTCGGGTGATGGTGTTTCTGTGGATCCATCTAAGGTGAGTGCGGTGTTACAATGGGAACCGCCGAAGACGGTAATGGAGGTTAGAAGCTTTTTTGGCTTAGAAGGGTATTCCCGAAGATTCATTGAAGGCTTTTCTAGATTGGCTTTGCCGTTGACTCAGTTGACAAGGAAAGATCAAGTGTTCGTGTGGGATGCGGCTTGTGAAGAGAGTTTTAAGGAACTGAAAAAGAGATTGACTTCAGTGCTGGTGTTGGTGTTACCGAATCCGAGTGAGCCTTTTGTGGTATATTGTGATGCGTCCAAAATGGGATTGGGCGGAGTTCTTATGCAGGATGGAAAAGTGGTAGCCTATGCTTCGCGGCAATTAAGGGTGCATGAGCGGAACTATCCTACTCATGACCTTGAATTGGCTGCGGTGGTTTTTGTGTTGAAGATCTAGAGACATTATTTATATGGATCGAGGTTTGAGGTATTCAGTGATCACAAGAGTTTGAAATATTTGTTTGCTCAGAAGGAGCTGAATATGCGGCAGAGGATATGGTTAGAATTCTTGAAGGATTATGATTTTAGTTTGAGTTATCACCTAGGGAAGGCGAATGTAGTTGCGGATGCGTTGAGCAGAAAGACAATTCATATGTCGACATTGATGGTAAAAGAGATGGAGCTTATTGAGCAGTTTCGAGATTTGAGCATGGTTTGTAAGTTTACATCGGATGGTGTGACGTTGGGTAAATTGCAAGTGAAGAATGATTTCTTGGACATGATTAGAGAACATCATAAGTTGGATGTGAAACTTGTGGATTTGATGCGAGAGGCCGGAAGTGACTCCGGTAGTGATTTCAGGTTGGATAATACGGGTGTGTTGAGGTTTCGGGACATAATTTGCATGCCGGATAATGATGAGTTGAAGAAGTCGATTTTGGACGAAGGACATCGTAGTAGCCTGAGTGTTCATCCAGGAGCTACGAAGATGTATCAGGACTTGAAAAAGCTATTTTGGTGGTCGGGCATGAAAAAGGATATTGCTCGATATGTCTATGCTTGTTTGGTTTGTCAGAAGTCGAATGTGGAGCATCAGAGACCTTCCGGGATGATGCAACCGTTAGAGATTCCGGTTTGGAAGTGGGATTGTATTGCTATGGACTTTGTTACAGGTTTGCCGAATACTGCGAGAGGATTTGACGCCATTTGGGTGATTGTGGATCGGCTTACAAAGTCTGCACACTTTGTACCGATCAGTATTAGCTTTCCGTTGGAGAAGCTGGCAGAGATTTATATTCGGGTAATTGTGAAGCTGCACGATATATCGTTGAGCATTGTGTCGGATAGAGATCCGAGGTTCACTTCTGTGTTTTGGAAGAGTTTACAAGAGGCTTTGGGTACTGAGTTGAAGCTGAGTTCGGCTTATCATCCGCAGTCGGAGCGGACTATTCAAACTTTGGAGGATTTGTTGCGGGCTTGTGTGTTGGAGAAAGGTGGTACATGGGATACTCATTTGCCTTTGGCAGAGTTCACGTACAACAACAATTACCATTCCAGTATCGGGATGGCACCGTTTGAGGCTCTTTATGGCAGGCGGTGCAGGACTCCTTTGTGTTGGTATGAGTCGGGTGAGCGTGTTGTGTTGGGACCAGAGTTTGTACAACAAACTACTGAGACAGTGCAGATGATCCGTGAAAAGATGAAAGCATCTCAGGATCGGCATAAGAGTTACTATGATGACCGCAGGAAAGAGTTGGAATTCAGTATGGGTGACCATGTATTCTTGAGGGTTAACCCAGTGATGGGTGTTGGACGTGCTTTGAAGTCCAAGAAGTTGGATCCGAAGTTTATCGAACCGTATCAGATCTTGCAGAGGATTGGTGTTGTGGCGTATAGGGTGGCGTTGCCGCCAGAGCTTTCGAACTTGCATGACGTGTTTCACGTGTCGCAACTTCAGAAGTATGTTCACGATCCGTCTCACGTGATTCAGAGGGATGAAGTCCAAGTTAGAGAGAATCTAACTGTGGAGACGTTGCCGTTGAGGATTGAGGATCGCAAGGTGAAGCGACTCAGAGGGAAAGAGATACCGTTAGTGAGAGTGGCTTGGGGAGGTGCTGCAGGTGGCAGTGTGACCTGGGAATTGGAGAGCAGGATGCGGGAAGCGTATCCAGAGCTGTTTCCATCAGGTATTTTCGAGGACGAAAATAATTAAAGTGGGGGAGAGTTGTAACGCCCATTTTAATTATTTTTGGTTTCTGTGATTATTTTATTCGTGGGTGTATTTTGAGAATTATTGTGGAAGGTCAAGAGCTCATAATATTAATAAATTGTGATAAAATGTGATAATTGATAGTAATGTAAAAATTATTATTAATTATTATCATTATTATTGCTAATATTAATATAAATGAGAAAATGTTATTTATTGGATTTTTGAATTAAAAGAATTAAGAGAATTATATTTGTTTTGGATTAAAAAGTGGAATTAATTGGAATAAGGGGTATTGTTGGCATTTTTGGTGACAAATAGAATTGGAAAGAAGAGGAGAACACGGTTTGAGCAAGAGAAAGAACACGATCAAGAACAACAACTTAGCAAGCGGATTTCGTGCGGATTAAGGAGCTTGTTCATCATCAAAGCTTGAATTGAGGTAAGGGGGGGGGGGGGAGAATAATCGGTTAAATTTGGTAAATACATGATTAATCGGTAGAAAGGGGGAAATCCCTAATCCCCATAGAATTATTGATGTTTGATGTCGATTGCATGCTGTTATTGATGTGATTGTTGTGTTGTTTGATGTTTAATTCGTGCATGTGCTGAGAATGTTAGATTTGGATGAGTTTTGGTATTTTCGATTAAGTTCGAAGTTGAGCCTTTCGATTTAATCGGGTAGAATCGACGTGGGAGGTGATTCTGGTGCGTAGAACTTCTCTGTGTACGCAGGCATTCGCTGGGCGAATGAGGGGCGAGCCTTCGCCAGGCTTCGCCGGGCGAACTAGCCAGCGAGTGCTGGCAGAAGCTTTTGTTTGGCTTCGCCAGGGGTTTCGCCAGGCGAATGGCAGCGAGTGTTCGCTGCGGGGCTTCACCGGGCAAATGTGCCAGCGAGCCCGACACTAGTTTGTGATTCTGCTGCTGTTTTTGTGTTGTTCCACTGTGGAGTTGGACCCTCGTTGGTCATGTGTGATGGGAGGCTTGTTAGAGAGCTGATGCGAGCGTATGTTGGTGGTTGTAGGGCTATGTGGCCGGCGTTTATCGCAAGTGGTATAATCGGTAGGTTATGCGTTAAGCATGAATCCATGTGGATGTGTACGTGAGATGTGTTCACCATGTGTGTGTTGTGTGTGAGATGTGAGGATCAGCATGATCGTTGCGCCTTGAGTGCGTTGTGTTGATGGGTGATGGTGAGTGGATCCGTGAGGATCAGTATGCTTATTATGCGTTGCATTGGTATGCTGTTAGGTGATGTATTGGGTCAGTAGGACCGACATGTCTTGTGTGCATTGTATGTGATAAGTTGTATGGTGAATGGATCCGTGGGATCGACGCACTGTGTGTGCTTGTTATGTATGTATTTTGTGATGTGAATGGATCTGTGGGATCGGTACGCCTTGTGCATCGTGTATATATATATATATATATATATATATATATATATATATATATATATATATATATATATATTGTGTGAGGGTGGATCAATAGGATCGGTTTGCACTTGGTGTGCTAGATGTATGATGTGTGTGTGATTATGGTTGTGTGCTCCCTGTGAGGAGGGTGATGGCCCAGTGACCATCGGTATTATTGGTGTGCTCCCTGTGAGGAGGGTGATGGCCCAGTGACCATGGTATTGTCGGTGTGCTCCCTGTGAGGAGGGTGATGGCCATATGTCCATCGATGTTGATGAGGTGCTCCCGTAGTGGAGGGTGATGGCTAGGTGTCCATCGGAGATGTGCTCCCGTTGTGGAGGGTGATGGCCAGGTGTCCATCGGTATTTGTTGATATGTGCTCCCTGAGTGGAGGGTTGATGGCCAAGTGCCCATCGTTGATATGTGCTCCCTGAGTGGAGGGTTGATGGCCAAGTGCCCATCGTTGATATGTGCTCCTGTGTGGAGGGTTGATGGCCAGTTGCCCATCGTGATTGTGAGTCGGTACCGTATGTTAAGAGTTGTGTGAGTGCATTTGTTGAGTGATTGTATATTGTGGGTGATGGTGGGACCGTGAGTCCGGATGATATGTATATGAAATAATATTATTATTGATTTCTGCCTTTTATTTCATGTACTATTATGCCATTATTATTTAATCGTGATTCTCACCCCTTTGTTGTTGTTGTGGTCTGTGCTTCTTCGGAAGTACAGACAATCCAGGTGCTTAGCTAGTTGGATTGTGGTGTCTCCGTAGGGATGCTATGATACGTAACACCGGGGCGTTTTTGGGTGTATTTATTGTGTATTTTTTATATGGGTGCCCCTGTGGCGTATCCGGTTTGATGGTGATTGTAGATGATGCTATATGTATTTTGGGCAGATGGCCATTGTCGTATATATATGACGAGGATGAATGATATGGATTATATATATATATATATATATATATATATATATATATATATATATATATATATATATATATATATATATATATATATATATATATATATATATATATATATATATATATATATATATATATATATATATATATATATATATATATATATATATATATATATATATATATATATATATATATATATATATATATATGTTGTTTTGTGATTTATGGCAGACGATGTTTATATTTTCCGCTGCAGTTTTATTGAGAAAATTAACTTGGAAAAAATGTTTTGTGAAATTTTAGTGTGAATTGTGACATCCCGTTGTGGGAGATACTCTGATGTGTGCTTATTTAATTGTTTTATTTTATTTTGGGAAACAGGGTGTTACACGGACCCTCCTCCATAATTATCAAGCTCTTGACTGAGAAAGATCAATTCAATCGTGGCACTCAAAAGCAAGGCATGAAGGGTCTTCAGAGACATATGGGCCATAGCAGATTTGAAACTTGGCAGGAACCGTTTTCAACATTGTCTTAGTTTTTTATATTTTCTTTCAAAAGCAGTTACCTCTTTTAGGAACTGCCTCCTTTTGTAATTTTCCCATTTATGGGTTTTCATCAATAAAAATTATTTTCATCAAATCTTTCTCTGTTTTTTTATTTATTACCCTATGGTTGCAAGTTTCGTTTATTTGATGATGGGTTTTGCATATAATGACATTATGGTAAATTGAATTAAGGGATGACTTACTCTCTTAGGGTAACCAAAGGGTGACCATGACTCTAAGGAGTACACAGGAACACCATTTTAAATCGTGAAATGACTTGACTGACAAGGCCGTCAGGCCTAGCAAAGCGGGCCCCGAGTTGAGGGTATCAACACCTCCAAGTTTTATTACATCATGAAGAAATGATGTCAGGAAGTCAGGCTTGTCCTCCACTTTCCCACCTGATCCAAAGTCCAATCCGCATTGGCAACTACCAAAAGTCCGCCACATCGACATCTGCATTTCCAATTACCCATCTACAATCATATGCATCATATGCATCGCATTTTGGCATCATAAGCATCTTGCATCATATGCATACCTAGAATCATGTCATACTCCCCCAGCTCTTGCATCTCCGCGTGTTAACATTTGCATTTGCATTTCCACTTGTTATGGAATATCATTATCATCAAGCATTAGCATATGCGAGCTTAGATCCAGGATCAATTTCGAGGATATCAAGATCATAATCGGCCCAGTCAGGGGCATCTTCCGCAAGACCGTGGGCGTTCCTTACGAATTTGTTCAATATTTGTTGGGCAAATTCAAGAGCTTCAAAGCAACCATCAGCCTGGTCAGGGGCATTATCTGCAAAGACCGTGGGTCCTCCCACAAAATTCAAGAATATCAAAGTAAAATTCAGCCCAGCCAGGGGCATCTTTTCAAGACCATGGGTGTATCGCATGACGTATTTCAAACCCCGTGGTTAATCAGATCTTCGAATCAACATTTAGCCCAGATAGGGGCATCTTCAGTAAAGCCATGGGCTTTCCTTAATGAGTTGTCTCCAGCAGACTTGACTATCTTTCTTCAGTGATAAGTGGCAATCTCTTCAGAGAAGCTTATCCGTCTTCAGCGATAAGTGGCAATCTCTTGGGAGAAGCTTATCTTTCTTCAACGATAAGTGGCAATCTCTTGGGAGAAGCTTATCCCTCTTCAGCGATAAGTGGCAATCTCTTCAGAGAAGCTTATCCGTCTTCAGCGATAAGTGGCAATCTCTTCAGAGAAGCTTATCCGTCTTCAGCGATAAGTGGCAATCTCTTGGGAGAAGCTTATCTTTCTTCAGTGATAAGTGGCAATCTCTTGGGAGAAGCTTATCTTTCTTCAGTGATAAGTGGCAATCTCTTCAGAGAAGCTTATCTGTCTTCAGTGATAACTGGCAATCTCTTGGGAGAAGCTTATCTTTCTTCAACGATAAGTGGCAATCTCTTAGGAGAAGCTTATCTTTCTTCAGTGATAAGTGGCAATCTCTTCAGAGAAGCTTATCCGTCTTCAGTGATAAGTGGCAATCTCTTCAGAGAAGCTTATCTGTCTTCAGCGATAAGTGGCAATCTCTTCAGAGAAGCTTATCTTTCTTCAGTGATAAGTGGCAATCTTTTCATAGAAGCTTACCCGTCTTCAGCGATAAGTGGCAATCTCTTCAGAGAAGCTTATCCGTCTTCAGGGATAAGTGGCAATCTCTTCAGAGAAGCTTATCCGTCTTTAGTGACTAGTGGCAATCTCTTCAGAGAAGCTTATCCGTCTTTAGTGATAAGTGGCAATCTCTTCAGAGAAGCTTATCTTTCTTCAGTGATAAGTGGCAATCTCTTGGGAGAAGCTTATCCGTCTTCAGTGATAAGTGGAAATCTCTTCAGAGAAGCTTATCTTTCTTCAGCGATAAGTGGCAATCTCTTGGGAGAAGCTTATTCGTCTTCAGCGATAAGTGGCAATCTCTTCAGAGAAGCTTATCCTCTTACATCTTTTTAGTGTTAGATTTCTCTTGTTATCATCCTTGTGTTGGTAACGACCTTTGCAAGATTTCAATGTTTCATTCCCAAGCATATTACCTCTTTTAGGGAAAATTCAGGGTTTTCTATATCTAATCATCTTCTACCTCGAAAGAATGAATGCCGTAGCATCTCGTCTTACCAGGTTTAAGCCGATTAGATAGGGGCATCTGTCATACCCTAAATTTGCCCATTCTTTTTTTGTTAATCAAAGGCATTTGTACAAACCATCTGAGGGTTATCAAGAAGTTTTGAGGTTTCATCATTGGTAAAGGCATGAGGTACAAGTTGTTTGAGCACCTCAGGGATCATGGTGGAGCTGGAATGATCACCCGGTTCATCTGCACAATACCCAAGCAAGAAGGTTGAAATTAGGGTTTCAATTTTAATCAGGATAATTTTTTTTCAAGGGCAAGAATTATTTACATGGTCATCCATATGTCCTAAGGTGTGTGGGGATGGGATATTGACCATCAATTTTAATTAGAAGGGTTTCAATTGACCAGTCAATTGAAAATCAGAAGATTGGGGAAAAAGTCAACTGTGCGGTGAAAAAGTCAACTATCAACTTTTTAAAGTCAAGATCATGATCCTTGAATTTAATATGACTAATGGATGGAATTTGATCAAGAAAAGTCAAAGGAATCATGAAAAATCAAGAATTGGTGAAAGTTGCCATTTTAAGAAAATTAGGGTTTTAGAACTTTCTATTTATGGAAAGTTTCATGTTTGGAACAACCATATTCAAAGCCATTTTTCTTCATGATTTAGGTTTCAAATGAACTTGGATCAAACATCAAAGTTGTTCCTTGTATTTCAAGCTTTCTTTTGAGTACCAATTCATAATCATATGATATTTGGAGCTCAAGTTATGATCAATCAAAGTTGAGGAAAAATAAGCCAATTTTATAACTTAGTATTTTTTTCTAAGTTACTTATGGACAGTGGCATGACCTGATTTTCAACACCACTTTTCATGGCCTTCCAATCCTCAAATCAAGTTGACCCCAACATGAAATTTGTTCTACTCCATGTCCTCTTTCATTTGAGCACAAGACATAAACATTTGGAGTTGTGCGCACAAAGATATCATGGTCCAAAGTGGCTGACTTGAACATTTTCATAAGGCATAGAATATGAAAAACTAGCATGTTTATGTATCTCAACTTGAAATATTGATGCCATTCTCCAAATCATGCGCATAGGGTACAACATTGAGAGCTACCTAACTTTTCCCAAATTAGACTAACACAAGTTTATACCATTTTGCTCCATTTTTGAGTCTTAGCTAAAAGGGGTGAAAGAAAAAGTGGCTGCCCAATGTTTTGATCCCTTGCAGCTACCCTATGCTGCTCATTTCACAGAGACAAAGACAAGTCCATGAGCAAGCTTGCTGAGATCAAAATCCATCATTCACCATCAATTCAAAAATAACCATGGAGATGAAAATTTGGCCATTCAAACCCTACCATGTGGAAACTCTTTCAAACCTGATTGGATTCCATATTTAAGACCCAATATCAGTTAAAAAAAACCCTAGCCACTGTTGCATTGAAAAACCAGAAGACCCTCATTTTCTTGAAATCACTTCAAACCCTCCAAAACACACAAAAACTGTCTTGACCTAGTTTGATACCAGCCTCCTTTCCAATCATCCAATCAACATCAAAACCATCCATACAACCTCAAAATGATGTTTTGGAGGTGTTCCAACCATTAAACCACCCAAAAGCACCTTAACTCAAAAAGTCAACTGCTCACACCATGAACATTGACTTTTCTGCATAAAACAGCCACGTACACTGCCTAGACCAGTTTTGAATCTTTTGACCCTTTGAACATCTTCCATTTGGGATATACCAACTGTCCAAGTCCTTAAAGAACAACTAGATAATCCTTTTCTCAAACTTGTCCTAAAAAGTCACTTTTTGCTTCAAAAGGAAGCAACTTCACAAGTTTGTTCAGAGAGAAGGGATTCTTGATTTTTGCAGCTAGACTACAAGAGGTATGCTATTTTGAACTCCTCCACTAATATACATCATCATGTGTTGATTATTTTTTGAGTTCATCTTGTACATTACTATGTTGAAGTAGTTTGTTTAACTGTGCTGTCAAAACTGTTTTCTTTTGAAGTTTGAGTTTGTTACTATTTGTACTTGGTTCTCATGTTAAGGCTTGGTTGTGTTTGTTACCACGATGTTTGTCAATGTTCAGTTGAAGAATAAACATGATTTGTAAGCCTGCTGGATTTAGATGTACAACATTGTTGTGTTGATTTTTACAAGTTTGTTTCCATGAGAAGTATATGCTGAGTTTTTGCTGTTGACAAGTTTTCCTCTGTCCGTGTGAACTATATTCAGTGTTTATGTTTTGCTGTCAATAAGATGTAGCAATTTTTGAATTTGGCTTCGGTTGTCTGAATTTCACTTTGTCATGACTTTTGCTGCTAGAAATTGACTCACACTAGATGTTGTTGTTTGGTGTAGTGAATGTCTTTTAGAGTAGTATTTTAGACCTGCAGTTTGGTGTTTTAGTATGTTTATGTCCAACATCATTGTTTCTGCCTCTATCTAGACTTTTTGATAATGTGTTTTTGAAGGCAATATTTGGAACTAATATTTGCATTGTTGTGCCAAGTTTGGTTTTTATTTCTGTTTCAAGCAAGACTCTTTGATTTATGTTGTTGGATGTACTACTGTCTAAACATTGGCACATGGAGATCTGTTTTTGCTATTCAGGTTTCACTGCTGCTAAAATCTATTATGCATGTTAGATTTGTTTTGTAGATGTCTTGGATATGTTTGTGTTTGTATCGTGCTATTACTAGTTATGTCTTGTATGTGCTAACTGTCCTGAACATGTCTATGGCTTGTGCTTGTTTATGTCTTATGAAGAATGAGTAGAGTCCTGCCATGAACTGGTTGTTTGATTGTTATCACAAGTCTTTTTGCATTCACCAAATATTTGATAAGATTTATAATGTTTGGTTCTGCTGCAAGCAACTTTAAGGGTATTATGACAACCTACTAGACTTTAATTCCATTGTGCTGACATTTTGCATCAAGTCTCTATATGTTTGATTCTTGTTCTGTTTAACTCATGATATAATTGGTTTTGTTTGGTTTGAGTTTGTGTTAACTACTTTGTTTGATTATTTTCAATTCATGTTCGCTCTTGCCACCCATGTACCAATACTTTGTTCCATCATCTTTTGTTTAATGTCTCTTTTAAAACTCACTTGGTTGTTTTTGTGTTGGAAATAGTGTTGTTAATCATGATGAATGTGTGACTATTTAGGATAGTTTGTAGCTCAGTTGTGTGTTGAGCAATTTAGGAGGTTTATACATGGTTAAGTTGTGGCCTGCTGCTTGTTTCTTTGATAGAGTTTTGTTTTCTTTCTTGCATTATCAATCCAAATGCTACATAGTGCTGCTATTGTTGCATCCTAATTTTTGACTCTAAGATCCCGCATATTTTTGCATCATCGGTATAGTTTATCATCTCTTACATTTTTCATAATATCCAATTTATCAGCTGAAATAAACTTTTTAGGCAGTTTAAGTCGTTTTAGCGGATAAAATTTATTTCAAAATTTGACAAAACGTTGTATTTTTCCGAATCGTGTATTTTTTGCTGATCACTTTGGTGTATTCATTTTATTTTTTCGAGCACTTCGATACCGGTCCAATTTTTTTCGTTTTTTTACCGTTTTTATTTATACTTTTAAATAATATATTTTTTAATTAATCAATTTTTTTAGTTAATACCCTTTCTTATTTTATATTTAATTTTTAATTTTTGAGTTTTAATTTTAATTTTTTATTTTAATTATTTTTTAGAAACTTGTCAAATAAGTCTCATAAATTACTTACTTTTTAGAAACTTGTCAAATAAGTCTCATAAATTACTTACTTTTTAGAAACTTGTCAAATAAGTCTCATAAATTACTTACTTTTTAGAAATTTGTCAAATAAGTCTCATTAAATTATTTACTTTTTAGAAACTTGTCAAATAAGTCTCATACACTCTTCTTTCTTTTTCAACCTATATAAAGGAAGCAACCACACCATAAAATCTCACACTTCATGCTCTTTTCCTTATCACACTTCCACATAAACTAAAAACTCATTATCCACCATATTCTATCATCACTCTTTCATACACAATATCTTCCATGATATGAATAACTCACCTTCATTTTTTCAATAATAAACCACCACCTACATTTCTTTTTCTTCATGCTACCTCTAACCTCACATAAAATATCATCCTCCAAGTAGACACAATACTCACTCATCTAATCTTTATCAGGTTTTTTTTTCTTCTTTTCTTTTACTTTATTCATTTATTTAGTTTATTTTAATTTGTAAAATATTTGGAAAGACAAAAAGGGATTTTTAATTATTTATCTTTTATTAGTTAATTGTTAAATATTAAAAAATGCAAAAATATATGTTGTAATTATTAATTAATTTAAATATTTGTATTTAATTTGATTAATTAAATTATTAGTTAATCTTGTTAAATATTTATATTTAAATTGATTAATAATTTTGTTGGTTGCCTGATTCTATTTGTGACTGATTTTCTTCCATGTACATGTTACTTTACTTCTATTCCTTGTTGACCTAATCCAAGGAAAGGGACTGTGTGTTGACTTATTATCATTGTGCATGTCCCTTGCTTACCTGTCTTAGTTGTTCTTGGTTCTTAGAACCTAACAAGTCGTAGTTTCACGAACTACGGTCGCTCTGATTTCTCAAGTCCCTCTTGAGGATACGTAGGCACAAGATGCAATTTCTTGGCGAGCTCACTAACCACTAACTTCATGTTAACTTTCGCAACTTAGGATCGGAGTCGCCGTGCTCCAGGTAGTTGTCCCGCCGTGGATATCCTTTACCTTTACCCTTTATCCTAGCCTTAGGATCTGAGTCGCCGTACTCATGTTTAGCATCCCGCCGTGGACATTCTATACCATAACAATTTCAACTTAGATTCAGGAGTCGCCGCACTCCATGTAAGTACTTCCCTATGAATGCTTACATCCCCTTGGAACCTTGACCACAGTCAAGAGTTCCTCCCCCCTAGATAGGGGAACTACGGTTGCTCTGATTCCATTCCCGTCAGGATACGTAGGCACGAGATGCGATGTCTTCGCGAGCAAACTTTGTACATACTTTGTATATACTTTATATCTTTAACCCTAGCACATTTCCTTTAGCAAGCAAACTTTATCAAACACAAATATTAACAAGAGGTTCCTGTAGAGTACTACAGATGTTTAGGATGTGAAATACCTACCCTAGGCATAACCAACCCCCGAACCTTTAGATCTCTCTTTGCTTAGCTTTAAGCCTTGCTTTTTGCTTTGCATTTTTATAGGTTTTTCTTTCTTTAAACCTTTCCTTTTTTGGATAAATTAAAGTCCGGTTATGAATTTAAGAATTAAGATTTAAGTTAATCAATAGCTTGGTATCACGATTCTCACTGCAACAGAAATGGCGACTTCACTGGGGACTCCCCTAAGAGGGTTAAGCCCACCTTGTTTATATTTGTGTTTGCTATATGATTGTTTGCTTGTATATTTGTATATATTTGTACATATATTTGTCTGTGCCTGGGTTTATCTGTATGTAGGGTTATTACTTGGAGTGGTGAGGATAAGTCCTATACCCGGACTTGAGTGCACCTATGATAGGATGGTGGTATATTCAAGAAGGCTTATAGGGAGTTGATTCCCGACCAAGCTAACTTGAGAAACCACCGCTCAGTGGAGGCCCTCTTGAGAGTTAGTTTTGTTGAACGAGTATTTGTGAAAACATTACTACTTTCGATTTAGGAGCCTTTGACACTGAGGACCTTTAGTTACCTTTTATCCCCACTTAGCCTTTTAGGACGTAGTGCGATGACTATGAGGGAGTATTCCCGAAGTAGTTGATACGCGATACTACACTCAGACGAGACTCTCTTGAGAATATTATTGATTTCCAAGTATTTGGTGTGTCGATAATATCCGAAAGATGGGTCGATGACTTTGGGAACTTTGTTAGAACCCGCTGTGCAGGTGTTTTACCCATAGTACATACCCTGTGGTTAGTTCTTTACCCAGACCTCATGCTGTGATCTCGAACCTGTGATCCTGTTATGTGTGTTTTGCATCATGTCTTGCATCGCATTGCATTGCATTTGCATCTTTGCATGGTTCGTTGCATACCTCTGTTTGTCCAGTCGCTCATCTCTAGTTGTCTTCATCGTCTAGTGTGCCTTTGAGTCGTCAAGCTGATTCCTCGACACCGATATCGGACTAGAGCTAACTATAGACGCAAGATGTCAGAGCAGGAAGCACACAACGCAGAAGTACGAATGGAGATCGATGAGTTGAAGTCAGGCATGACTAAACTTACCGAGATGCTTCAAGTATTGATTGCCAGAGGAGAGCCATCTCAAAGGACTGTCATTCAAGAAGTTTCAAGTGTTGATGCTCCTCCTGTTCAGATGCCACAATCTACTTGGCCAGAGTTTGGTTTACCTCCCAACTACTCTCCGCCCCTTGCATCTACTGCTATGATTGGTCCGACTATCAGACCAGTTTTTCAAGCTCCTATCTTTACAGAGCCCAGACCTGTGGTCCATGCTGTTGCCCAGAATGGCCGAGCCCCCTTTGAGACTCCTTTCTTTGACTATAATGCTGCTAATGCTCAAGGAGAAGACCATGAAGATTTTGTTGAGCCTGAGATTGTCCGCGAACAATTTCAAAACATAGACAAGAGACTCAAGGCCGTTGAGGGTACTGATTTCTTCAACGTCGATGCTGATAATATGTGCTTAGTCTCTGGCCTCGTCATGCCTCCTAAATTCAAGATTCCAGATTTCGTGAAATATAAAGGTTACTCATGCCCAAGAGCCCATTTGGTCATGTACTTCCGAAGGATGGCAGCTTACAATAACAATCAGAAGTTGCTCATCCATTGCTTTCAAGACAGCTTGAGTGGTGCTTCTCTTAATTGGTATATGAACTTGGAGCACAATAGTATCCACTGCTTCCAAGATCTCGCCAATGCTTTTATGAAGCAATACAAATACAATCTGGACATGGCTCCTGACCGTCGTCAACTTCATAACATGTCTCAAAATGAAAAAGAATCGTTCAAAGAATACGCTCAACGTTGGAGAGAGTTGGCTTCCCAGGTTGAACCCCCTCTAGCAGAGAAAGAGCTAACTGGAATGTTCATGGATACTTTGTCTCCTTTCTATTGGGAAAAGATGATTGGGAGTGTATCTTCAAACTTTACAGATCTGGTGACCATTGGCCAAAGGTTAGAAGAAGGACTGAAAAATGGTAAAGTATCCAAAGCTGCTGAATCTTCTAATGGTGCAAAGAAATCCTATGGGAATTTCCAAAAGAAAAGAGAAGATCAGACCAATGTTGTCATGACTGAAGTGAGAAGGCCTCGCTCTAGACCTCAATTTGTTGATCATCATGTTGTTGCTGCTGTTGCTGCTCCACGACCAGCTCAGATTCCTCAACGTCGAGTTGTTGGACAGAACCAGTATCAGAATAAGAATCATTTTGATCCTATTCCCATGACGTACACAGAATTGTATCCTGACCTGGTTCGACAAGGGTTGATTACTACGAAGACTTTACAACCTCCTTCTAATCCTCCTCCAGCTGGATTTAGAGCTGATCTTCATTGTGCTTTCCATGAGGGTGCCCCAGGCCACGACTTAGAACATTGTTATGCACTGAAAGCCAAAGTGCAGGAGTTGATTCGAACTGGAATCCTTGGTTTTAAGGATGACCATCCGAATATCCAGAACAATCCATTGCCATAGCATCAAAAGTGAAGCTTCAGTCCGACTCCAGCAGACTATCTTTTTTGAGCGCCAGTGTTTCAGACAAGAATAAATTTAGTCACTAGGCCTTTTGTTTCTCATTGTTTGCATTTTCCTTCATTTTGTTTAAGCTTGTTTGGTTTTATTTAGTGTTTTTACTTTCATCTAATGAATGAGCATCACAACTTTTGATTCCAAATCATTTTGCCTATTGTTTGCACTTTTATGCTTTATCTTTTAAATATTTACTCCTTGTCCAAACTTTTGATTATGCAAATTTTTGAGGGAGAATGATGAAAACGTATTATCCATAACTGCTGTTGGTATGCTTTCAATCAAACTTTGTTGACGATGTAAGGCATTGTTTCAAACCCTAAACACTGCAGAAATAAGGAAGGTAATCCCTCGTTAACCCCTTCGAGCCTAGAAGTTGGAGTTTCTTTCTTTACAAAAACCTGTAATTTTAACCTTGGGGTGGGTAGTTCTCAGTTAACTTGGCTGTGTGTTCACGCAAGACAGGTTGCAACCACAATTTATTTTCCTTCGCACACAACAAGCAAGTGTCGGAGATGTTTTTCAATACCAAAAAGCCGATGATGGTTCACCGTGATCATTAAGCCAGACAGTCACTTTCTTTCAAAAAATCAAAAGATAAAAGCCCGCTAAGCCAAAACCTATGAAGGAGACTTAGGCAAAACTGGGGCATCCCGCTGACTGTACGCTTCAAAAGAAACAGTTCAGGCATAAGTTAGGGATAATAAAAGGGGAGATCTTTAAATCCTTTAATTTCAAAAACAACAAAATGTTATAAAGAGTAGTGACTACCTTTTTTAGAAAGTCCCTTGACTTCTGAACCATCATCACAATAATCAGTGCAATTCCTAACCTATGGGAAACTGAGTGAATAGTATGAGTTAACTGAGCGTAGGACTGAAGATCATCACGTAGATTGGGTGGGCACAAATAAACTTTGAGCCTTTATCCTTTGTTTCTTAAACCGTGAACCAGGCCACGTTACAACCCTCAAAAGACCTAACTGAAGCAAGGTTATTTTGAAAGCATACTACAACAAGGTTGCGTAAACTGACTCCAAAAGATCTTTGCAAATCAATTATTTTGGCAGTACACCTTTGCTTTAAACTTTGGGTGTCTTGAACCACCATGTTCTGACCAATGACTCATTTATTTTGCACCTTTCAAAAATGATTTTTGATTTCAAAAGTTGCATGAACTTTGCATTACCATGTTTGTATGAACACTTTTATTTGCAAATTGGCTTTCCTCTCAAGGATTTTTCAAACATTGAGAAACTTGGTTGGTGATCCTATCATGGGCAAGTTCCTTTTACATCCTATTTAAAAATCAATTCAAGATTTGGTCAAGGCAGAGCATTCTCAGATTTGGTTTATCCAGAAGATATTTCAAGGCTTAGACTTGGGCAAGCTCTCCAAGCACCCAATGAATCAGTCATTTTCAACATCAACAAGCTGAAGCAGTTATGAGCTCATCTACAACAGACAGCTAAACTGGGGCAGTTTACTTGAAGAACCCTCAAGCAGATCTTTATCCTTCCTACAAGGATCATCTATTTATTAGTGTGGCAGAGATGTGTTCATCAGTAGCATCTTTAGTCCCCAAGCAGATTGAAAGTGATCTTCGTGTTGAGGAATCATGTCTTCCAGTCTTGTCTTCTCACCAAAAGAGTCGAGCCTTGTTGTTGACATTTGCATTTGCATATGATCATATGTCATCTGCATAATTTACACATGCGTATATCATAAGCATAATTCATGTACATGTGCACATCATGGGTGTTTTATCCCCATTTGCTTTTTCTCCCGAGGTCGTGTTTTACCCGCGTCTTACCTTGTGGATGAATTTCAATTTACCTAGCATCATGGGTGTTTTATTCCCCATTTGATTTTTCTCCTGAGGTCGTATTTTACCCGCGTCTTACCTTGTGGATGAATTTCAATTTACCTAGCATCATGGGTGTTTTATCCCCATTTGCTTTTTCTCCCGAGGTCGTGTTTTACCCGCGTCTTACCTTGTGGACGAATTTTAATTTATCTAGCATCATGGGTGTTTTATCCCCATTTGCTTTTTCACCCGAGGTCGTGTTTTACTCGCGTCTTACCTTATGGGCGAATTTCAATTTACCTAGCATCATGGGTGTTTTATTTCCCATTTGATTTTTCTCCCGAGGTCGTGTTTTACTCGCGTCTTACCTCGTGGACGAATTTCAATTTACCTGGCATCATGGTTGTTTTATCCCCATTTACTTTTCCCCCGAGGTCGTGTTTTATTCACGTCTTACTTTGTGGTCAAAATTCCAACTCACTTGGCACCTACCAAACAGTTTGTGTCATGACTTATCTGATGGTTTTCCAGATATTTATTTCTCTCTCTGATGGATTTCCAGATTGAGTCTTTGTTCTTTGTTCTGATGTTCTTCCAGAACTTATCATTATGGTTTTCCAGATATTTATTTCTCTCTCTGATGGGTTTCCAGACTGAGTCTTTGTTCTTTGTTCTGATGTTCTTCCAGAACTTATCTGATGGTTTTCCAGATATTTATTTCTCTTTCTGATGGTTTTCCAGATTGAGTCTCTGTCTGATGTTTTTCCAGATTGAGTCTTTGTTCTGATGTTTTTCCAGAACTTATCTGATGGTTTTCCAGATATTTACCTTGATTCTGATGTTTTTCCAGAATCCATCCATTGTTTTTCCGGATATGTTTCTCTTCCTAATGTTTTACCAAAATTTATTTCTTTTGTCGTCTGATGTTTTTCCAGAACCCCTTTGTGTCTTTAAATTCTGATGTTTTACCATAATTTATTTCTTTTGGCGTCTGATGTTTTTCCAGAACACCTTTGTGTCTATCAGAGTTTTGTTCAATGCACTTCTGACAAAACCTCTGGTGACTGTGACATTTCCCCCAGTAAGTTTCATTTGCTTTCTATATGTTTTTGTTATCTCACTGTGTGTTACTTTCAGCATCTGATATTTTTCCGGATGTTTGTGTCTTTGTTTAGGGTTTGTCCCTCTCTTTTCAAGTATTATTGGATACTCTATGTCACATTGGCAGATGTTCATAATATTTTATTTTCCTCAATTGTGTCTCCTAGATACTTTCTCCCGTGAAGTTGTCAGTCTTTCCCCAGTGGAGTTGCAGCATCTTCCCAATATATATTCGTTTCCTGTGGCATCTTTCCTCATAAAATCTTTATCTTGCATATCATATCATATCATAAGTATTTTGTGCCATCTTAGGGTCAAAAATTGTGCATGTTTGTATTTAAGTCTCTCCGACCGTGTCGAGACGGAAATTTCAATTTTCACCTCTCCGGATCGAAGAAACTTAAATAGGGGCATCTGTTGCATCCTAATTTTTTACTCTAAGATCCCGCATATTTTTGCATCATCGGTATAGTTTATCATCTCTTACATTTTTCATAATATCCAATTTATCAGCTGAAATAAACTTTTTAGGCAGTTTAAGTCGTTTTAGCGGATAAAATTTATTTCAAAATTTGACAAAACGTTGTATTTTTCCGAATCGTGTATTTTTTGCTGATCACTTTGGTGTATTCATTTTATTTTTTCGAGCACTTCGATACCGGTCCAATTTTTTTCGTTTTTTTACCGTTTTTATTTATACTTTTAAATAATATATTTTTTAATTAATCAATTTTTTTAGTTAATACCCTTTCTTATTTTATATTTAATTTTTAATTTTTGAGTTTTAATTTTAATTTTTTATTTTAATTATTTTTTAGAAACTTGTCAAATAAGTCTCATAAATTACTTACTTTTTAGAAACTTGTCAAATAAGTCTCATAAATTACTTACTTTTTAGAAACTTGTCAAATAAGTCTCATAAATTACTTACTTTTTAGAAACTTGTCAAATAAGTCTCATTAAATTATTTACTTTTTAGAAACTTGTCAAATAAGTCTCATACACTCTTCTTTCTTTTTCAACCTATATAAAGGAAGCAACCACACCATAAAATCTCACACTTCATGCTCTTTTCCTTATCACACTTCCACATAAACTAAAAACTCATTATCCACCATATTCTATCATCACTCTTTCATACACAATATCTTCCATGATATGAATAACTCACCTTCATTTTTTCAATAATAAACCACCACCTACATTTCTTTTTCTTCATGCTACCTCTAACCTCACATAAAATATCATCCTCCAAGTAGACACAATACTCCCTCATCTAATCTTTATCAGGTTTTTTTTTCTTCTTTTCTTTTACTTTATTCATTTATTTAGTTTATTTTAATTTGTAAAATATTTGGAAAGACAAAAAGGGATTTTTAATTATTTATCTTTTATTAGTTAATTGTTAAATATTTAAAAATGCAAAAATATATGTTGTAATTATTAATTAATTTAAATATTTGTATTTAATTTGATTAATTAAATTATTAGTTAATCTTGTTAAATATTTATATTTAAATTGATTAATAATTTTGTTGGTTGCCTGATTCTATTTGTGACTGATTTTCTTCCATGTACATGTTACTTCTATTCCTTGTTGACCTAATCCAAGGAAAGGGACTGTGTGTTGACTTATTATCATTGTGCATGTCCCTTGCTTACCTGTCTTAGTTGTTCTTGGTTCTTAGAACCTAACAAGTCGTAGTTTCACGAACTACGGACGCTCTGATTTCTCAAGTCCCTCTTGAGGATACGTAGGCACAAGATGCAATTTCTTGGCGAGCTCACTAACCACTAACTTCCTGTTAACTTTCGCAACTTAGGATCGGAGTCGCCGTGCTCCAGGTAGTTGTCCCGCCGTGGATATCCTTTACCTTTACCCTTTATCCTAGCCTTAGGATCTGAGTCGCCGTACTCATGTTTAGCATCCCGCCGTGGACATTCTATACCATAACAATCTCAACTTAGATTCAGGAGTCGCCGCACTCCATGTAAGTACTTCCCTATGAATGCTTACATCCCCTTGGAACCTTGACCACAGTCAAGAGTTCCTCCCCCCTAGATAGGGGAACTACGGTTGCTCTGATTCCATTCCCGTCAGGATACGTAGGCACGAGATGCGATGTCTTCGCGAGCAAACTTTGTACATACTTTGTATATACTTTATATCTTTAACCCTAGCACATTTCCTTTAGCAAGCAAACTTTATCAAACACAAATATTAACAAGAGGTTCCTGTAGAGTACTACAGATGTTTAGGATGTGAAATACCTACCCTAGGCATAACCAACCCCCGAACCTTTAGATCTCTCTTTGCTTAGCTTTAAGCCTTGCTTTTTGCTTTGCATTTTTATAGGTTTTTCTTTCTTTAAACCTTTCCTTTTTTGGATAAATTAAAGTCCGGTTGTGAATTTAAGAATTAAGATTTAAGTTAATCAATAGCTTGGTATCACGATTCTCACCGCAACAGCTATCACCTATCACTTCCAACCTTTGTCAAGATTTTACTCTATTTTGTTGTTCGTGAATAAAGTGCCTTGATTGAATAAAGATGATCAAGTCTTGGTTTGAAGTTGCTATTGAGATTTCATCTTTGTGGAGGCATGACATGATGAATTCATCTTTTATTGTTGTTAGAATCCTTGGCTGTCAAATTTCTGTTGCACAATTTGGTAATTCATGTTATTGTCAATTCAACCTTAAGTTGCCTTGCATTCTAGATATGCTTCAACTCATGATAGTGCTCCCCCTAGATTGTCTTTATGACAAAAGATTTGAGACTATTTGGATATCATTGTTGGAACTGTGTCAGTGTGTTTGCACTGTTGACTTCCATGGAGGGTATATGCTTGCATTATAATTGGATTGTTGTTTATGTTTTCTCCAAACCAAGCTCCTTTAGACTGATGCTTTTCTGTCTTAAGTTGTAATGATCATGATGATTGGTTGCTGCATTAGATCAGTTAGATATTTGTTGGTATGTCCATTACCACTTGAAGCATGTGCACTTAGTTTGTTGTTTAGGTTCTGTTTTTAAGGGTTGTTAACTTCTAATTCATCAACTCACTGTTTCATTATGCTGTCATATGGGATTCAGTCCAGTATTTGACATTTTGTTTTAGCATATTTTATTTTAATATCTTGTATGCACAAAATCTGTTCTTAAAATCACTTCATTGCAACTTGACAGCCACTTTTTAACACATGGAAAAATTGAGACTTTTCTTTGGATCCAATCCATGAGTAACACATTTCAAACATGTGCAGACCTTTGTTTGTTTTCACATCAACCTGTTTCAATCCATAGAGCTCAAATTGCATTTTTAAACTTCACATTTGCATTTTCAATCAAATTTTATCATGTGTGCATTATTTGGAAAAATGGTTGATGTCATCTTGATCCTTGTAAAAAAATAAGTGAGATAGGCTTATGTTTAACTGAGTTTGATTATCTTTTGACAAAGTTTGAATGAAATCATATTTTGGAGGTTTCACTTGGTTTTTGCTTTGTTTGCCTAGAAAATTCACCGCGTTTGGTATATGTATTAATGGGGTGGCGTTATACAATAGATGTATCTCCACCCCAGTGGTTCGTAACTTGTCTTGCATTGCCCTTGTCCCGTGTTTGATCCCTAGCGGGGGCATTTTTTTATTTTACTTTTCATTATTTATCCGTCTTCTTGTTTTTTTGCTTTCTTTTTCCATTTCTTTTCAAATGTGTGTAGTGGTTGGTTTGGCCTAGTACTTTGTTTATTATTTTTTTTTTTTAGTTTTCTTGTTTTATTTTATTTTAAAATAGATTTAAATATCTAAAAAAAAATCCAAAAAAATCATTTTCTCATGTCTTAATATGTTAATTTATTTTTACCATTTTTATTTCTTTTATTTTATTTTATCTCTCTTTTGATTTTGGGCTATTTAGCCCATTTGAAAACTATTCAATGAATAAAATCAATATCTCTTTGTATTGAATTAAAAAGAGAGGATTGAGTGTAGACCTCTTTCTCTCCGAGTTTCGAGATGCTCATTGTAGTGTGGGTGGTTTAGACACTCGTCTTTCAATGCGAAAACGCTCTCATTTTCAAACCTACTCTCCTAAAAAACTCGGCCTCGTACAAATTGTATTTTCGAAACACTTCCTTAAAGCAATAAATTACCTTTGCATTGAATTAAAAAAGAGTGGATTGGGTGTAGACCTCTTCCTCTCTGAGTGTCGAGATGCTCACTGTAGTGTGAGAGGTTTTGACACTCGTCTTTCAATGCGAAGACACTTGCACGCTTTCAATCCCTTTCAATAAGAGTCAACTTCTCTTTGTATTGGACTAAAGAGAAAGGATTAAGTGTAGACTTCTTCCTTTCCGAGTGTCGAGATGCTCACTGAAGTGTGGGTGGTTTAGACACTCGTCTTTCAATACGAAGACGCGACTTCTTCCACCACCTCTCCTTTCACAACTCCATTCCGAAATCTTTCTCACCTAAAACCTCGGTCCCGCACCGAGTGCATTTTCAAACTCTTTTCATAACAAAAACTTGAATGGTCGTGGAGTGGTTAGGCGTAGGCCTTCTCCTATCCCGAGTGCTTGACATTTACCGTAGGGTTCTCTGTCACAAAAGCACTTACCATTCAAAACCAAAAACATCTTTAATAAGAGAACGAAGTTCTCTTTGCATTGAATTAAAGAGAGAGGATTAAGTGTAGTCTTCTTCCTCTCCGAGTGTTGGGATGCTCACTGTAGTGGGGGTGGTCTTGATACTCGTCTTTCAATACGAAGACGCTACGTTCGGCACACCATTTTATAACAAAAAACTTTGAGATAAAGAATTGGGTACTACCCGCAAGGGGTTACTATCCGAGGACTTATCTCACCCCTAAAAAATAACCTCACAAATCAAATGTGATATCTTGCCTCGCATGGCGAAAACCTAATCATTTCAAAAAGGATATGTTACGTCCGTTCTACCGCAAACAGGTAACGCATAAGTCTCCTCACATGCGAGCGACAAAACACCTAAACTGCTAGAATGCGCACGATAACATCATCTATAAAAACATTAACAAACCGTAGGCCGAACTACGTATGCTCTGATTCTTTACTTCGTTCAAGTAAAGATACGTAGGCACAAGGGCCACAATCCTTGTCGAGCAATTTCCCCTATCTATCCGTAGCCTCAAACTATGTTGACTCTGACTTTCTCATACCTATTGAGAATACGTAGGCCTAGGACCGTGAAGTCCTACCGAGTCTGTTCTTTCTCTTCTTCCCCCGTTACCTCTCTTTCCCTTATTTCTAACCCCTCTCTCTCTATCTTATGGAACACTTTTATAGCATAATTTTTAAGCAAATAAATTCACACGTCGACAAACAAATGGTTCCCATCGAGTACGATGGATGCGAGGGATGCTAATACCTTCCCTTCGCATAACCGGCTTCCGAACCCATTCATGGTTGCGAGACCATCTTATCCATTTCTTTCTTAAGGTTTTCTCGATATTTTCCTTTCCTTTCATGGGATAAATAAAGTTCAGTGGCGACTCTTCTGTCTATCTTTTTCGCCTCCCCGTCGTTGCGCGATGCATTTTTCGAGTAGCGACAGATGGTCAAGATCACGTGTCGCCTACTATTAGGGAAGCAGGTTTTGAGTCTGGTTCCCTTTTAGTAGTGGGGCCCAGGGACGATGTTGGTTTTAAGGAATTAGATCTTGCTTTAGTTAAGGACTTTAATGTTTCTTTTGATGGGCTATTGAAAGCCTAATTGCCCCAAGGACATAATAAGGGATTGGGATGGAGTTCTAGAAAGAAGGGAGGTCCGTTGGGTTGTAAGTATCCCAACAGTCTGCAAGATAATTTGAGAAAGAAAGCAAGGACTTTTGCAGGAACTTTTCCCAACTCTTGTTCTATCCCTTTGTGCCCTATCTTGGCTCCTGTTGATTCGTTAATTCCTATTCATAAAGAAGTTTGTTCCTCATCGTGCAGTATTGGGCTATTTAAAGGAGAATATTTCGTATGGTTGAAGACGCATTCGAAGAGCTCGTTATTGGAGGAATTAGTTTCGCGGTGCCACTCTGTTACTAACTTTAAGGTTGTTCAATGCAATAAGAGATTTTGGGCCGAAATGGAGAATAAGGTGTCGAAGAAGGCGTGGGAGATTATTAACTCTATTGGTATCAGTGGCGATATGAGGAAGGAAGAATTCATGGAAGAGATCAGATAACTTGAGTTGAGAGAAAAGGTAAGTAAATCTTAGAGGGTGTCTACTCTAATGGTTGATCAATGAATATTATTTCTTTAAACATCAGAGGGGGTGGTAGCATTATTAAAAAGGAAAAAGTTAGCTAGCTTGATTCAATCTAGTAATGTAGATATATGCTTTATTCAAGAAATGAAACTTGTATTCTTGGATGATTTGTTAGCTTTTTCTCTATGGGGAAATTCTGACATGGAGTGATCCTTTCTTGGCTCGAATAGTGCAACTGGGGGGATAGCTACTTTGTGGAGAAAATACTTTCTTAAGTTGAATTGCAGTTTTAGAGGAGAGGGTTTTTTGGGTCTAAATGTTGAGTGGAAATGGAATGATTTGTTCTTTGTAAACACATATTCGTCGTGCAAAGTTGCTCTTAAGAGAAAGTTGTGAAAGGATCTGGTTGAGGTGAAGGATAAACTCGGTAGGGGGTATTGGATTGTTGGGGGGGGGGGGATTTTAACGCGTTTTCTCGTAGTCAAGAGAGGAAGGGATTGAGTGATGGAGGTAGACTAGGGGATATGGAGGAGTTTCAAAGGTTTATTAGAGACATTGATTGCATAGATTGTGCGGGAGGTCCATTCACATGGTTCAACAACTCCAATTCTTCAATGAGTAGGATTGGCAGGTTCTTGTTGTCAGAATCTATTATTGATGATTGGAAGATTGTGGGGCAGTATATTGGTAGGAGGGATATTTCCGACCATTGCCCTATTTTGTTAAAATCTAACTTTGTAGATTGGGGTCCTAAGCCATTCAAGTTTAATAATTGTTGGATCAATCACCCAAATTTTTTGAAGTTTATGGAGGATAAGTGGAAGCCTTTTGAGGTTAGGGGGAGAGGGGATTGTGTTCTGAAGGTTAAATTGAGTCTGCTTAAAACGTGTTTGAAGTTTTAGAATGTAGAGGTTTTTGGGTGGAACGATTTGAATGTGGAAGAGGTTGTGCGGGACCTAAGCAATCTCAATGCTCAAGTCAGTTATTTAGGCTTCTCTAGCTTTGGAGAGATGACTAAGAAGAGGCTGCATGCCACTAAGGAGGTTTTGAATAATCTTAATCAGAAAGAAGGGATGTTAAGATTAGAGGAAATGGCGTTATGGTTGAAGGGAGGTGACAAAAACTCTAGCTTTTTTCACAAAGTCATGAAAAGAAGGTGCATAAAAAATTTATATCTTTTTTCGATATTTTGTGTGGTAGAAAAGAGGGAGTGATAGAGGTTAAAGAAGAATTCATAAATCATTTTTTAAGGCCAATTTTAGAGAAGGTGCTTTCAACAGGCATATGTTTGATGAGGTTGAATTGAAGAAACTTTCAGAGGAGGATAACTTGAGCCTTGAAGTGGAGGTTATGGAGGAAGAAGTTAAAGAGGCAATATGGAATTGCAACACGAGCAAAATCCCTGGTCCTGACGATTTCATCTTTAGTTTTTTTCAGGCTTGTTGGGAGATAGTTAAAGGTGATGTGATGCGGTTTGTAAAAGATTTCTATCACTCCCCTTCCTTCACTAAAGCAACTTGTGCCTCTTTTATCACCTTGGTAGCAAAAAGGGAAAATCCTCAAATTCTTAATCACTATAGGCCTATATGTTTGGTAAACTGCTTCCAAAAGATCATTGCTAATATTTTGGCGGGTCGTTTGAAGAAGGTGGTTGGTACAATTGTTTCTGTGGAATAATTTGCTTTTGTTCCGAGTAGGTGCATCCTGGATGGAGTTGCGGTAGTTAACGAGATTCTAGACTTGGCTAAGCATACTAGAAGAAAGTGTTTGGTTATGAAGATTGTTGCGGTGAAATCTGGATACCAAGCTATTGATTAACTTGAATCTTAATTCATTTACAATCGAACTTTAATTTATCCAAAAAGGAAAGGTTTAAAGAAAGAAAAACCTATAAGAATGCAAAGCAAAAGGCAAGGCCTAAAGCTGAGCAAAGAGAGATCTAAAGGTTTGGGGGTTGGTTATACCTAGGGAAGGTGTTAGCATCCTAAGCATCTGTAGTACTCTACAGGAACCTCTTGTCAATATTTGTGTTTGCTAAAGTTTGCTTACTAAGGGTAAAGTGCTAAGGTAAAAATCTAAAGTATAAAGGTATGTACAAGTTTGCTCGCGAAGACATCGCATCTCGTGCCTACGTATCCTGACGGGAATGGAATCAGAGCAATCGTAGTTCCCCTATCTCGGGATGAAGAACTCTTGATTGTGGTCAAGGTTCCAAAGGGATGCAAGCATTCATAAGGAAGTACTTACAGGGAGTGCGGCGACTCCTATTCTAAGTTGAGATTGTTGTGATAAAGGATGTCCACGACGGGACGGCAAACATGAGTACGGCGACTCAAATCCTAGGGCTAGGATAAAAGGGTAAAAGATGTCCGCGGCGGGACGGTAAAGACGAGCACGAAGACTCGAATCCTAAGGCTAGGATCAAGGGGAGGATGTCCACGGCGGGACGGTAAACATGAGCACGGCGGCTCAGATCCTAAGGCTAGGATAAAGGATAAATTGTCCACAGCGGGACAGTAAACATGAGCGCGGCGGCTCAAATCCTAAGGCTAGGATAAGAAAAGGGTTGACAACAGTTAAAAGTGAAAATATACATTAACACGAGAAATTTTACAAAAAGAAACGCCAAGAAAATGAGAAAGTTAAGGATATTTGAAAATGGTGAAGAAAATATGAAATAAATAAACAAGTGATTAAAACAAATGTACTAGGTGGGTGTTGAATCCACCACACTTGGGATCATTAATGCAAGACCTTTACCACTAGGCCACAGGGGCGCGTGTGAACAAAGATTGGAAAAGAAAGACAAAATAACAAACATGGGAAAATATGAAAAAATCCAAATGAGTTGACCCTCCTCAGGGATCGAACTCAGGATCAGGCAGTGAAAGGTGATTTAAGGGTGCAGGTTCTACCACTGGGGTGGCTGTACATCCAAGTACGAATTCCACCCCATAAATATATATGGGATATTTTATCATGAAAACCTGGGCAAGGCAAGAACCAAGAACACATGAAAAACTGATTTGCGTTTTGCATCATAACTTAACCAAATCTTGATGGATTTTAACAAACTTTTAGCCTAAATTGAGTATTTTTTTTATGAGGAACAAGATGGCATGGTTGGTTTTCTGAAATTCCCTCCCCATTTTAAAACCCGATGGTGTGTGCAAAGTGAACATGTGAGATGCATTTTGAGATGGAACCTAAGCTACAGCCAATTTTAAACCAATATAATCATACACACACACACACACACACCATATAGATGTTGGTGAATGAAATAAGCAAAGAGTTTTGGCACAGAACAGTTCATGGTGAAAAGTGATATTCAACTTGCAATGTTATTATATGAAATGCATAATGAAGTGAAGATTCAAATCCAAGCATGTTCAGGTCAAAGCAAATTTATGCATACATTGGAAATAGGTTGATGAATGATTTTGACCATAAAGATGGAGCCTGAACAGACTGTGATGAAGAATGAGTTTTGAGTTGTAAATTGGTATTATGATGATGCAGTAGGATGTTCAAAACCAGATTCAAGCACATTCTGATCATATGAACGACATACATATCTCTCATATATACAAACAAGTGAGTTCATGCAAGAAAAATGGTTCAAACAGGGCTGATATGAAATTTGGTGAGTTAAATGCAAAATGATGCTCCTAAATGCAAGTTGAATGACCAATTCAGTTCTTATGCACAAATTGACCAAATTAATCATTTACACACATTGAAAACATGTTTATAGGATGAATTCAAACAGAAGGTATGGCTCAAAACAGGCTGACATGAAAAGTGGTGACCAAAGTGCAAGTTTTGACAACTGAGAAGCATCATGATGCTGAGTTTTGATTCTAGTCACATATTGATTAATCTAGTCATGTACACAAGCCATATATATGAAGATAAGTGTGTTCAAACATAAAATGGAGTTCAAATCATGCTGTAGTGAAAGTTGGTTGTCAAGTTGCAAAGTTAGGTTGTGAAATGGATGAAGATGTTCAAATTCAATTCCAAACATTTTTGGACTGAACTAACCATATACACACCACACATACATGATATTGAATGAGTTCCAACACAATTTGAGGCTAAGAGAGGACTGTCATGAAAAATGAGGGTTGAGTTGCAAGTTTTGGCATTTGATGCACAAGAATGTTCAGTTTATGTTTAAAGCATTATTTTGGTAAATGAATCACATACACACATCATATACATGGAAATAAGGATGCTCACACTTAGGAATCAGTTACATTGTGCACATAACCATTTTTGGGGTATCTCATGGCCACTTGTCTTGAAATATGCATTTTAGAGGTGAAATGTCAAAACAGATGGTAATAGGTTAGGCAAGATATCTACACATATTCTAAACATGATGGTAATTGTGTTCATACCAAGAAAACAAGTAAACTTTGATCAATGCAAACTTTGACATATGGAATGCTTATGCAAAACTGTTTTGGGACAGCATAAGTGTAATTTCAAAACAGGACCTCAAACTTTCAAGATATGGTAAGGTAAAGTATGAGAGGGTGTTTCAAAGTCACATACCTCTTGTAGGCAGTCTTGAACAAGTGAAAACACCAAGAAACCCAGAGAACTTCAGTCACCTCCTTGCCTTGAGACTTTTCTTCCTTTTGAAGCAATGTGCAAATATTGTGACAGTTGGAGAAATAAACTTTACCAATGATCCTCAATGCTTTAGACAGTTGAGATATGATATATATGAAGTGTTTGAGTGATTAGAACATCAAGCAAATGACTAGAACAAGATTTGGCAGTTTTTATGCATTGTGGTCAAAGTTACTTGGTATGGAAGTTGACTTTTTAAATGGGGAGGTTTTTGAGTGGTTCAATGGTTGGAACACCTTCTATATCATATTTATGGGTTGTGGGGATGATGTTTGGTGATTTTGAGTGTGGATAAATGGTTTTGGCAGCTGGACTGTCAAGACAGATTTTTCATGGTTTTGGTGGATTTTGAGATTTTGTGAATTTGGAGCAAAGAGTGAAAGAGTGAGAGCTTTGTGTTTCTCTGGTTTTTTTGAGAGATTTATTGTTTATCAAATGAAGTGGTGAGGGCCTCTATTTATAGGCAAATGAATGGAAGGGGAAGATTTTGAGATTTCCTTCATAGGAAGGAAATGTTTGCTTTTTGGATCAAACCTCCACAAGGGGTTTTCTTGGCAGATAGGTAAGCTCAATAGTCAAGCAAAATGATGAGTTTGAAAGGGCTAAATGCAGGCTAGAAAGCATAGGTTGATGGCTGGTTCAGATTCTACTTTCCACCTCATGCTTGTCATTGATTTCAAATGCAACTTGCAAGCCCACTTGCAAACTTGGCAAATTCACTTTCCTCTGCATTTTCATTGTTTTTCCATGCTACAAAGTCGCTACATATCAGATAAAATATGTTTCACAATCTGAGATTGGTCAGATTGGTGAAATAATGGATTTTTGAAACTTGTCAATGTGGGACTTCAAGTATGAAACCACCAACATGCCATAACCATAACTTTCAGCTCACAAATCCTTTTGAGATGTTCTAATACTCTTTAGAAAGCCCTCAAATAGCCTTAAAACATTCATGTTTTCATGAGTTTCAAATTATCAAAGGAAATTGGACAAAAAATCTCTCAAAGTTGCTAAAAAATGAGCTTAAAAGTGAAATTTCTCCAAGTCTTTTTCCCTTCTTGAAATGAATTTGATCATAACTCCAAATCTATGCATTTTCTGATCATGGACCACTTAGGGACTTTTGTAGGATTTGTTAAGAGCTTTCCAATGAGCTTTGAACCACTTCATTTGGATGTGTGGTTAAGGAGTTATGGTTTAGCCCTTTTCAAAACCCTAATTTCCCGATTTTTCGATTACTCCTTCATCCTTGATCCAATGGTCATGAAAATTGATAGGCTAGTGCAAAATGACATAAGGAACATTTTTGATTCACACTTTGAAGTCCAATTCCTTAAATTTGAAGAGTTGACTTTTCGGTCAACCGTACGATCGATCGGTGACTACCGAGTCGCCCGTTGACACTCTGGACCTCCTGATACTTTGATACTTCTTGAATGAACTTTATTAAGCTATATGAACTTCATGGATCATGATCCCACCATTGAAACACCTTCCAACACCAAAGTCAAACTACAGTTTACTTTTACCGGTCAAAAACCCTAATCGGGGCTCCTGGACTGCGCTGTTCTTGATTCTGGAGTGATAACTTCAAATTGGATTCTCAATTGTCATAATATGATACCCTTGACCTTGTTTCATGATTGAATCAGCCTAAAACTTTGATTGATCACAAACCCTGAAGCTTTGATTTTGACTGTACACAACCTTGATTCATTTGTAACTTGATAAAGACAAACTTGCACTGGGTTAAGGTTAGATAATTCATGAGTATGCTCCTAAAATGATGATGAGAATCTAAGGGGTCAAATTTTGGGGTGCAACAGTTGCCCCTATTTAAATATCTTCACTAGATGGAACTGAGAGATGACAATCCTCGTAAAATCGCAGTGAAAGGTATTTAAATATAGAAAACCAAAAATTTTGTCCCTTAGATCCGATGATATGCAAAAGGAAAGGTCAAGATGCAATTGTTCTAAATGATGCTTTATGATGCTAGAATGCAACACAAATGCAGACACACGAGCAAAGATAAAAGAAGGACGTAACAACGAGCAACTGTTTACTGGGACAAACAGCAACACCGGGGGAAAGAGGCAAATGGGGAATAAAGCACCCATGATGCCAAGGAAAATGGGGAATAAAACACCCAAAATGATCAAAATCGCCCACAAGGTAAAACGCGAGTAAAACAAGACCTCGGGAGAAAAGATAAAATGGGGAATAAAACACCCATGTAAGGTAAACTCATCCACAAGGTAAAACGCGAGTAAAACACGACCTCGGGAGAAAAGGTAAAGTGGGGAATAAAACACCCATGTAAGGTAAACTCATCCACAAGGTAAAACGCGAGTAAAACACGACCTCGGGAGAAAAGGTAAAGTGGGGAATAAAACACCCATGTAAGGTAAACTCATCCACAAGGTAAAACGCGAGTAAAACACGACCTCGGGAGAAAAGGTAAAGTGGGGAATAAAACACCCATGTAAGGTAAACTCATCCACAAGGTAAAACGCGAGTTAAACACGACCTCGGGAGAAAAGGCAAACTGGGGAATAAAACACCCAAGTAAGGCATATGTATATGAATTATGCTTATGATATTCGCATGTATAAATTGTGCAGATGATACGATCAAATGCAAATGCAAATGTCGATGACAAGGCCCGACTCTTTTGGTGAGAAGACAAGACTGGAAGACTGATTCCTCAACACGAAGATCACTTTCAATATGCTTGGGGACTAAAGATGCTGTTGATGAACACATCTCTGCCGCACTGATAAATGGTATCAAATGGATAACCCTTTTAGGAAGGATAAAGAGCTGATTGGGGTTTCTTCAAGTAACCTGCCCCAGTTTAGCTGTCTGTTAAAGATGAACTGATGATGACTTCAGCTTGTCTAATGTTGACTGATGCATCGGGTGCTTGGAGAGCTTGTCCCAGTTTGGGTCTTGAAATATATTCTGGACAAACCAAATCTGAGAATACCATGCCTTGAACAACTCTTCAATTAGACAGGATGTAAAAGGAACTTGCCCCTGATGGGATCACTGACCAAGTTTCTCAATGTTTGAAAATTCCTTAAGAGGAAAGCCAATTTGCAAACAAAAGTGTTCATACAAACATGGTAATGCAAAGTTCATGCAACTTTTGAAATCAAAAATCATTTTTGAAAGGTGCAAAGTAAATGAGTCATTGGTCAGAACACGGTGGTTCAAGATACTCAAAGTTTTAAAGCAAAGGTGTACTGCCAAAATAAATGATTTGCAAAAATCTTTAGGAGTCAGTTTACGCAACCTTGTTGTAGTATGCTTTCAAAATAACCTTGCTTCAATTAGGTCTTTTGAGGGTTGTAGCGTGGCTTGGTTCACAGTTTAAGAAACAAAAGATAAAGGCTCAAAGTTTATTTGTGCCCACCCCGTCTACGTGATGATCTCCAGTCCTATGCTTAGTTAACTCATATTATTTGCTCAGGTTCCCATAGGTTAGGAATTGCACTGATAATAGCCAAGATGATGGTTCAGAAGTCAACAGATTTTTCAAAAAGGCAGTCACTGCTTCTTTACAACATTTGGTTGTTTTTGACAATGAGGTTTTTTTTAAAGATCTCTTCTTTTTATTGTCCCTAACTTTTGCCTGAACTGTTTTCTTATGAACATTACAGTCAACGGGATGCTCCAGTTTTGCCTAAGTCTCCTTCATAGGTTTTGACTTAGAGGCTTTTCTTTTGATATTTTTATTTTTGAAAGAAAGTGAATGCCTAGCTTAATGATCACGGTGAACCATCATCGGCTTCTTTGCTTGGAAAACATCTTCGACACTTATTTGTTGTGTGCGAAGGAAAAATTGTAGTGGTTGCATCCTTTATTATAAAAGGTGTCTTGTATGAACACACAACCGAGTTAACTGAGAACTACCCATCCCAAGGTTAAAACTGCGGGTCTTGTAAAGAAATAAACTCCAACTTCTAGGTTCAAAGGGGTTAACGAGGGATTATCTTCCTTATTTCTCCAGTGTTTGGGAGTTGAAACAATGTCTTACATCGTCAACAAAGTTTAATTTGAAAGCATACTGACAACAATTATGGGTATCATGTTTTCATCATCCTCCCTCAAATAATTGCATAATCAAAAATTCCTACAAGGAGTAAATATTTGAAAGATAAAGCATAAAAAGGCAAATACTGGACAAGATGAATTGAATCAAAAGTTGCAATGCTCATACATTAAGATGAAAGTACATACACTATTTAAAAGCAAACAGCTTAAATAAAATAAGGAAAGTTCAAATAGTGCGAAACAAAAGGCCTAGTGACTAAATCAGATGAGTTGTCTTGTCTGAAACACTGGTGTAAAAAATATAGTCTGCTGAAATCGGACTGAAGCTTTACTTTTGATGCACTAGCAGAGTATTTTTCTGAACATTCGGATGACTATCCGTAAAATCAAGGATTCCAGTTCTAATCAATTCACGCACCCTAGCTTTCAATGCAAAACAATGCTCCAAGTCGTGGCCTGGGGCACCCTCATGAAAAGCACAATGGAGATCCGTTCTAAATCCAACCGGAGGAGGATTAGGAGGGGGTGGCAAAGTTTTTGTAGTGATCAGCCCTTGTTGAACCAGGCTTGGATACAATTCTGTATAAGTCATGGGAATAGGATCAAATTGATTCTTATTCTGATACTGGTTATGTCTAACAGCAGGATGTTGAGGAATTTGAACTGGTCGTGGAGCAGCAATAGTAGGGTGATTATACTGAGGTCGGGGATGAGGCCTCTTCACTTCAGACATGACAACATTAGCATGCTCTTCTTTCTTCTTATGGAAATTCCCAAAGGATTTCTTTGCACCGGTAGAAGATTCAGCAATCTTGGACACCTTACCACTTTTCAGCCCTTCTTCTAACCTTTGGCCAATGGTTACCAAATCCGTAAAACTCGAAGATACACTCCCAATCATCTTTTCCCAATAGAAGGGAGACAAAGTATCCATAAACATTCCAGCTAGCTCCTTTTCTGCCAGAGGGGTTCAACTTGAGAAGCTAACTCTCTGCAACGTTGAGCGTATTCTTTGAATGATTCCCTTTCACTTTGAGACATGTTTTAAAGTTGACGACGGTCAGGAGCCATATCCAGATTGCATTTTTATTATCTCATGAAGGCATTGGAGAGATCTTGGAAGCAGTGGACGTTGTTATGTTCAAAATTCATATACCACTTGAGAGAAGCACCACTCAAGCTGTTTGAAAGCAATGAATGAGCAACTTCTGATTGTTGGTGTAGGCTGCCATCCTTCGGTAGTACATAACCAAATGGGCTCTTGGACATGAGTGCCCCTTATATTTCACAAATTCTGGAGTCTTGAACTTAGCAGGCATCACCAGACCAGAAACTAAGCATATATTGTCAGCATCGACATTGAAGAAATCAGTGCCCTCAACAGCTTTGAGTCTCTTGTCTATGTTTTGAACTTGTTCACGGACAATCTCAGGTTCAACAAAATCTTCATGGTCTTCACCTTGAGCACTAGCAGCATTGTAGTCAAAGAAAGGAGTCTCAAAGGGAGCTCGGCCATTCTGAGCAACAGTGTGGACCACAGGTCTAGGCTCTATAAAGACGGGAGCTTGAAAAACTGGTATGACAATCGGACCAATCATAGCAGTAGATGCAAGAGGCGGAGAGTAGTTAGGAGGTAAACCAAACTCTGGCCAAGTCGATTGTGGCATCTGAACAGGAGGAGGGTCAGCACTTGAAACTTCTTGAATGACAGTCCTTTGAGATGGCTCTCCTCTGGAAATCAATACTTGAAGCATTTCGGTGAGTTTAGTCATGCCTGACTTTAATTCATCGATCTCCATTCGAACTTCTGCATTGTGTACTTCCTGCTCTGACATCTTGCGTTTATAGTTAGCTCTAGTCTGATATCGGTGTCGAGGAATTAGCTTGACAACTCAAAGGTACACTGGACAATGAAGACAGCTGGACATGAGCGACCGGACAAACAGAGTTATGCAAGGAACCATGCAAAGATGCAAATGCAATGTAATGCGATGCAAGAGAAGATACAAATCACACATAACAGGATCAAAGGTTCGAGATCACAGCATGTGCCTTGAGTAAAGAACCAACCATAAGGTGTGTACTAGGGGTAAAGCACTTGTACAACAGGTTCTAACAAAGTTCCCAGAGTCAACAACCCATGTTTCGGATATTATCGACACACCAAATACTTGGAAATCAATAATATTCTCAAGAGAGTCTCGTCTGAGTGTAGTATCGCGTATCAACTACTTCGAAATTACTCCCTCATAGTCATCACACTACGTCCTAAAAGGCCAAGTGGGGTAAAAGGTAACTAAAAGTCCTCAGTATCACGAACTCCCATGTAGAAAGTAGCATTGTTTTCACGAATACTCGTTTAACAATACTAACTCTCAGAAGGGCCTCTACTGAGTGGTGGTTTCTCAAGTCAGCTTGGTCGGGAATCAACTCCCTATAAGCCTTGTTGAATATACCACCATCCTATCATAAGTGCGCTTAAGTACGGGTATAGTACTATCTCACCACTCAAAGTAACAAACCTGCATACAGAAAAACTCAAGCACAGCCAAATATATGTACAAATATATACAAATATAAAAGCAATTAAACATAAAGCAAACATATATATATATATATATAAAAGGTGGGCTTAACCCTCTTAGGGGAAGTTGTCCCCAGTGAAGTCGCCATTTCTGTTGCGGTGAAATTTGGATACCAAGGTATTGATTAACTTGAATCTTAATTCATTTACAACCGAACTTTAATTTATCCAAAAAGGAAAGGTTTAAAGAAAGAAAAACCTATAAGAATGCAAAGCAAAAGGCAAGGCCTAAAGCTGAGCAAAGAGAGATCTAAAGGTTCGGGGGTTGGTTATACCTAGGGAAGGTGTTAGCATCCTAAGCATCTGTAGTACTCTACAGGAACCTCTTGTCAATATTTGTGTTTGCTAAAGTTTGCTTACTAAGGGTAAAGTGCTAAGGTAAAAATCTAAAGTATAAAGGTATGTACAAGTTTGCTCGCGAAGACATCGCATCTCGTGCCTACGTATCCTGACGGGAATGGAATCAGAGCAATCGTAGTTCCCCTATCTAGGGATGAAGAACTCTTGACTGTGGTCAAGGTTCCAAAGGGATGCAAGCATTCATAAGGAAGTACTTACAGGGAGTGCGGCGACTCCTATTCTAAGTTGAGATTGTTGTGATAAAGGATGTCCACGTCGAGACGGCAAACATGAGTACAACGACTCAAATCCTAGGGCTAGGATAAAAGGGTAAAAGATGTTCGCGGCGGGACGGTAAAGACGAGCACGGAGACTCGAATCCTAAGGCTAGGATCAAGGGGAGGATGTCCACGGCGGGACGGTAAACATGAGCACGACGGCTCGGATCCTAAGGCTAGGATAAAGGATAAATTGTCCACAGCGGGACAGTAAATATGAGCGCGGCGGCTCAAATCCTAAGGCTAGGATAAGAAAAGGGTTGACAACAGTTAAAAGTGAAAATATACATTAACACGAGAAATTTTACAAAAAGAAACGCCAAGAAAATGAGAAAGTTAAGGATATTTGAAAATGGTGAAGAAAATATGAAATAAATAAACAAGTGATTAAAACAAATGTACTAGGTGGGTGTTGAATCCACCACACTTGGGATCATTAATGCAAGACCTTTACCACTAGGCCACAGGGGCGCGTGTGAACAAAGATTGGAAAAGGAATACAAAATAACAAACATGGGAAAATATGAAAAAATCCAAATGAGTTGACCCTCCTCAGGGATCGAACTCAGGATCAGGCAGTGAAAGGTGATTTAAGGGCGCAGGTTCTACCACTGGGGTGGTTGTACATCCAAGTACAAATTCCACCCCATAAATATATATGAGATATTTTATCATGAAAACTTGGGCAAGGCAAGAACCAAGAACACATGAAAAACTGATATGCGTTTTGCATCATAACTTAACCAAATCTTGATGGATTTTAACAAACTTTTAGCCTAAATTGAGTATTTTTTTATGAGGAACAAGATGGCATGGTTGGTTTTCTGAAATTCCCTCCCCATTTTAAAACCCGATGGTGTGTGCAAAGTGAACATGTAAGATGCATTTTGAGATGGAACCTAAGCTACAGCCAGTTTTAAACCAATATAATCATACACACACACCATATAGATGTTGATGAATGAAATAAGCAAAGAGTTTTGGCACAGAACAGTTCATGGTGAAAAGTGATATTCAACTTGCAATGTTATTATATGAAATGCATAATGAAGTGAAGATTCAAATCCAAGCATGTTCAGGTCAAAGCAAATTTATGCATACATTGGAAATAGGTTGATGAATGATTTTGACCATAAAGATGGAGCCTGAACAGACTGTGATGAAGAATGAGTTTTGAGTTGCAAATTGGTATTATGATGACGCAGTAGGATGTTCAAAACAAAATACAAGCACATTCTGATCATATGAATCACATACATATCTCTCATATATACAAACAAGTGAGTTCATGCAAGAAAAATGGTTCAAACAGGGGTGATATGAAATTTGGTGAGTTAAATGCAAAATGATGCTCCTAAATGCAAGTTGAATGACCAATTCAGTTCTTATGCACAAATTGACCAAATTAATCATTTACACACATTGAAAACATGTTTATAGGATGAATTCAAACAGAAGGTATGGCTCAAAACAGGCTGACATGAAAAGTGGTGACCAAAGTGCAAGTTTTGACAAGTGAGAAGCATCATGATGCTGAGTTTTGATTCTAGTCACATATTGATTAATCTAGTCATGTACACAAGTCATATATATGAAGATAAGTGTGTTCAAACATAAAATGGAGTTCAAATCATGCTGTAGTGAAAGTTGGTTGTCAAGTTGCAAAGTTAGGTTGTGAAATGCATGAAGATGTTCAAATTCAATTCCAAACATTTTTAGACTGAACTAACCATATACACACCACACATACATGATATTGAATGAGTTCCAACACAATTTGAGGCTAAGAGAGGACTGTCATGAAAAATGAGGGTTGAGTTGCAAGTTTTGGCATTTGATGCACAAGAATGTTCAGTTTATGTTTAAAGCATTATTTTGGTAAATGAATCACATACACACATCATATACATGGAAATAAGGATGTTCATACTTAGGAATCAATTACATTATGCACAAAACCATTTTTGGGGTATCTCATGGCCACTTGTCTTGAAATATGCATTTTAGAGGTGAAATGTCAAAACAGATGGGAATAGGTTAGGCAAGATATCTACACGTATTCTAAACATGATGGTAAGTGTGTTCATACCAAGAAAACAAGTAAACTTTGATCAATGCAAACTTTGACATATGGAATGCTTATGCAAAACTGTTTTGGGAAGCATACGTGTAATTTCAAAACAGGACCTCAAACTTTCAAGATATGGTAAGGTAAAGTATGATAGGGTGTTTCAAAGTCACATACCTCTTGTAGACAGTCTTGAACAAGTGAAAACACCAAGAAACCCAGAGAACTTCAGTCACCTCCTTGCCTTGAGACTTTTCTTCCTTTTGAAGCAATGTGCAAATATTGTGACAGTTGGAGAAATAAACTTTACCAATGATCCTCAATGCTTTAGACAGTTGAGATATGATATATATGAAGTGTTTGAGTGATTAGAACATCAAGCAAATGCCTAGAACAAGATTTGGCAGTTTTTATGCATTGTGGTCAAAGTTACTTGGTGTGGAAGTTGACTTTTTAAATGGGGAGGTTTTTGAGTGGTTCAATGGTTGGAACACCTTCTATATCATATTTATGGGTTGTGGGGATGATGTTTGGTGATTTTGGGTGTGGATAAATGGTTTTGGCAGCAGGACTGTCAAGACAAATTTTTCATGGTTTTGATGGATTTTGAGATTTTGTGAATTTGGAGCAAAGAGTGAAAGAGTGAGAGCTTTGTGTTTCTATGGTTTTTTTGAGAGATTTCTTGTTTATCAAATGAAATGGTGAGGGCCTCTATTTATAGGCAAATGAATGGAGGGGGCAGATTTGGAGATTTCCTTCATAGGAAGGAAAGGTTTGCTTTTTGGATCAAACCTCCACAAGGGGTTTTCTTGGCAGATAGGTAAGCTCAATAGTCAAGCAAAATGATGAGTTTGAAAGGGCTAAATGCAGGCTAGAAAGCATAGGTTGATGGCTGGTTCAGATTCTACTTTCCACCTCATGCTTGTCATTGATTTCAAATGCAACTTGCAAGCCCACTTGCAAACTTGGCAAATTCACTTTCCTCTGCATTTTCATTGTTTTTCCATGCTACAAAGTCGCTACATATCAGATAAAACATGTTTCACAATCTGAGATTGGTCAGATTGGTGAAATAATGGATTTTTGAAACTTGTCAATGTGGGACTTCAAGTATGAAACCACCAACATGCCATAACCATAACTTTCAGCTCACAAATCCTTTTGAGATGTTCTAGTACTCTTTAGAAATCCCTCAAATAGCCCTAAAACATTCATGTTTTCATGAGTTTCAAATTCTCAAAGGAAATTGGCCAAAAAATCTCTCAAAGTTGCTAAAAAATGAGCTTAAAAGTGAAATTTCTCTAAGTATTTTTCCCTTCTTGAAATGAATTTGATCATAACTCCAAATCTATGCATTTTCTGATCATGGACCACTTAGGGACTTTTGTAGGATTTGTTAATAGCTTTCCAATGAGCTTTGAACCACTTCATTTGGATGTGTGGTTAAGGAGTTATGGTTTAGCCCCTTTCGAAACCCTAATTTCCCGATTTTTCGATTACTCCTTCATCCTTGATCCAATGGTTATGAAAATTGATAGGCTAGTTCAAAATGACATAAGGAACATTTTTGATTCACACTTTGAAGTCCAACTCCTTAAATTTGAAGAGTTGACTTTTCGGTCAACCGTACGATCGATCGGTGACTACCGAGTCGCCCGTTGACACTCTGGACCTCCTGAGACTTTGATACTTCTTGAATGAACTTTATTAAGTTATATGAACTTCATGGATCATGATCCCACCATTGAAACACCTTCCAACACCAAAGTCAAACTATAGTTGACTTTTACCGGTCAAAAACCCTAATCGGGGCTCCTGGACTGCGCTGTTCTTGATTCTGGAGTGACAACTTCAAATTGGATTCTCAATTGTCATAATATGATACCCTTGACCTTGTTTCATGATTGAATCAACCTAAAACTTTGATTGATCACAAACCCTGAAGCTTTAATTTTGACTGTACACAACCTTAATTCATCTGTAACTTGATAAAGACAAACTTGCACTGGGTTAAGGTTAGATAATTCATGAGTATGCTCCTAAAATGATGATGAGAATCTAAGGGGTCAAAATTTGGGGTGCAATAAAGATTAACTTTGAGAGGGCATACGACTGCGTGTGTTGGGGATTCCTTAGACAAATGTTTCATGATATGAATTTTGGAGAAAAGTGGAAGAAGTGGATGGAGACTCTTGTATTCAACGGTTCGATGTCTGTCCTTGTAAATGGGAGTCCTACTAAAGATTCAAATTCGGCAAAGGATTGCGTCAAGGAGATCCCCTGTCTCCGCTTTTGTTTATTTTGGTAATGGAAGGGTTAACTTAATTGGTGAATAACGCTGTCAGCAAGGGTTTTTTTAAGGGATTCAAGATACGATACCTTATTGATTGGTGAAGGTGAATGTGATAATTTATGGAGTTTTAAGGTTGTTCTTAGAGGGTTCAAGCTTGTGTCAGGGTTGAAGGTAAACTTTTTCAAAAGCAGTATTGGTGGTATCAACTTAAGTCACGATTTTCTAGAGGCTGCATCAACATTTTTGCACTGTGAGATAACTAAGATTCCTATCAAGTTCTTAGGGATTCTCATTGGGGACAGTCCTGGAAAGTTAGGAATGTGAAGACATGTTATTGATTACACTCGGAGAAGAATTTCAGTTTGGAAAGGAAATAACCTATCCTTAGGAGGGCATATAGTTCTGATAAATTTGGTCCTTAATGCGTTGCCTATTTTATCTTTATCTTTCTACAAAGCTCATGTTGCCGTTATTAAGACTCTCCAAAATATTCAGAGTAATTTGTTATGGTGAGGCTGATCTGGCTGCAAGATTGTTCACTGGGTTAAATGGGAAACATTTTGTTCCCATAAGGCTAAAGGAGGATAGGGAATCAAGGAGTTAACTGTTAGAAAATGAGTATGATAATCCTGGATATCTTCGAGGAATCGTGTTCGTACACTTTCCGAACAAAGTATTTCGACCCTATTATTTGCCTGGGTTCACGAAATCTTTGTGGGGATAATTCTTGAAGAACAATTTGCTTCTGGAAATAGAGAACAGATCAGGAATGTAGAGACAAAGTATGGTATTCGTTATTTTTGTCTGTTAAAACTGAGGTCAAATGACTCCTTATATAGGAGATTAATAACAGAAATTGAAAAGACACAACTGTTCAAAAATTTCGAACGGGTTCAACTGTTCAGAAAACTTTCAGAAAATTTTGCACGGGACCCCAGCCAGGGGCTCTTCCCCTTGGAACCCCACGGGGCGCTGCCCCGCACCCCGCCAGGAGCTTCGCCCCTTGGAACCCCTTTTCAATTATTCGCATTCAATTACACGTTGGCTCGGCGAGCGTGCACTCCGCACTACCCTAACTCGCTTCCAAGCTTAACGCATAATTGCATCGACCTACAATAAATCACATTACTACTAAAATACATTGATGATACTAAAATCACCAACAAATCCCCCCCATTTTAGTGTAATCCTTGATTTACTCCATATATACAATAATATATACAAAGGTATAACACACAAGTATAACAATCAAACAAATGCATAGATGAAAATGTCTTACGATTGAATTTTCATCTTATTACAATTACACATTCCAAATACTCGAAAATTGGGGTGTCATAGCGTTTGAACCCGTCAATCCATATGAATATCTGAAGATATAGTACACATATGTTTCTCACAATACTCTACTATTCATACTTGACACTTTATAAGCCATGTGTCCTTATCCATTAATAAGCATATAGGAAGCCAAGTCCAAGCTTCTTGAAGCGGCAAAACTTCATGCTCACATAGGTGATCCTTTTAATCTTGCACCTGCATTTGCAATTTTCCAAAAGAACCATTAAGAAGATATACTTCAACCTAACCATCACTTGCAGGTCTGAGCACATACCTTGGGAAGATAAACACAATTGCTCCAATCTCTAACTATGATCTTTCCACATTGAATTCTGCTTCTAACGTTGTATTAGAAGGGAATTGGGTATACCACAACTAATATATTTAAATGGACTTTAATCCCATTCCAATTACCGACTTCTTCACTAAGTCTCTAGCTAACCCCTTCGTCAAGTGGTCAGCTAAGTTTTGTTGCGACCGAACAAACTCAATAGATATCACCCCATTCATGATTAATTCCCTAATCATACTATGTCTAACACCCAAATGTCTAGACTTTCCATTATATATTTGACTATAAGCTTTAGCCAATGTGGATGTACTATCACAACGGATAGAAATTGGTGATATCGGTTTAGGCCATATCGGAATCTCATATACCAAGTTCCTTAACCATTCTGCTTCTTTACCAGCAGTAGCTAATGCTACAAACTCATATTCCATTGTGGAACATGTTATACACGTTTGCTTCTTAGAAGCCCATGAGATGGCACCTCCCCCAAGCAAGAACGCCCATCCACTTGTAGAGGATGAATCTTCAGCATTATTTATTCAACTAGCATCCGAATAACCCTCTAACACCGAAGGAAATCCCATATATGACAATCCATAATTCATAGTACCCTTCAAGTACTTGAATACCCTAGTTATCACATGCCAATGATGTCCACTAGGATTACTAGTAAATCTGCTCAACTTTCCAACCGCATAAGCAATATCCGGTCTAGTGCTAATCATAACATACATCAAAGAGCCTATAGCTCTTGAATATTAGAGTTGATCCACAGGTTTACCTGTATTTGGCATAAGCTTTTCTCCCGGATCCACGGGAGTACTTACTGGAGAACAACTTTCATAATTGAACTTCTTGAGTATTTTCTCAATGTAATGAGATTGTGTAATTACAATCCCTTTATTCTCCCGTTTAATCTTGATACCAAGAATAATGTCCGCTTCTCCCATATCCTTCATGGAGAACTTTGATAACAAGAAATTCTTCGTTTTATCAATTTGATTTTGGTCGGTGCCAAAGATCAACATGTCATCAACATATAGACAAATGAAAACTCCTTTACCGGGTGTATCAAATTTGCTATATACACATTTGTCAGCTTGATTTAGAATGAAACCATTAGACAAAACAACCTCATCAAACTTTTGATGCCACTGTTTCGGAGCTTGTTTCAGCCCATACAACGACTTAACTAGCTTACACACTTTATGCTCATTACCAGGCATTACAAATCCTTCAGGTTGCTTCATATACACTTCTCCTTCCAAATCACCATTCAGAAATGCTGTTTTGACATCCATTTGATGAATCACTAGATTATGAATAGCCGCCAAGGCAATCAACAATCTAATAGTAGTGATACGGGCAACTGGAGCATAGGTATCGAAATAATCAATCCCTTCCTTTTGTCTGAAGCCTTGGATAACTAATCTAGCTTTAAACTTGTCAATTGTACCATCGACTTTCATCTTCTTTTTGAAGATCCATTTGTAACCCAATGGTTTGCAGCCTGGTGGTAAATTAGATAATACCCAAGTATTATTTTCCATGATAGAACCAATCTCTTCATCAATTGCTTCTTTCCAAAAAATAGAATCTCGAGATTTCACAGCTTCATCATATGTTCTTGGATCCTCCTCTATACTATAGCAATAATAATATTGAGCATCAATCTGATCCTTTGATCCCTCAACTAGATATAGTTGAAAATCAGATCCATAAGATCTATATTTTCTGGTTCTTTTGCTCCTACGGGGTTCAACTGTCTCACTTGGCACATCATTTGAATGATCATCCCTTAGAGATTCATCTGAATCAGGTATATAGTCCTTTGGTCTAGGTATAGAACAGAAACAATTCTCATCAAATATGGCATCTCTCGATTCTATAATCGTGTTAATAGAAATCGAGTCATTAGGTTCTATAACATAAAACCTATAGGCCTTGGAGTGCTCAGCATATCCAACAAAGATGCAAGCTACACCCTTTTCACCCAAAGTTTTCCTTTTTGGGCCCGGGAGTCTAACCACGACCCTACAGCCCCAAACACGTAGAAATGTTAAGTTGGGTCGTTTCTTATACCAAAGTTCATATGGGGTAGTTTTGTTCCTTTTATTAGGAACCCTATTTAACAAATAGCAAGCCGTTAACATAGCTTCTCCTCAAAACCGTTCACTCAAACCAGAGTAAGATAACATGGCATTCACCATTTCTTTAAGAATTTTATTTTTCCTTTTAGCCGCACCATTTTGTTGAGGTGTATAAGGTGCCATAGTCTCATGAATGATTCCTACGGATTGGAAAAATACAGGATCATAATATTCACCACCTTTATCTGTACGTAATGTTTTAATCAACACATTCTGTTGCACTTTAACTTCAGTTTTATAAATTTTGAATTTATCTAAGACTTCGTCCTTAGCGTGCAACAAATAAACATAGCAGAATCTAGATGCATCATCTATGAAAGTGACAAAATATTTTTTATGCCCTAATGATGGAGTAGCATTCAAATCACATAAATCATTATGTATTAACTCAAGAATGATAGATTTCCTTGTTATACTTTTAAAAGGTTGCCTAGTGATCTTTGTTAACATGCAAGTTTTACACTTTTCTACATTTTTATCAAAGACAAGAATTAAATCATCTTTAGACATTTCATGCATTCTTTTATAATGTACATGTCCTAGACGAGCATGCCATAACGATGAATTGATAATATTCAAAGAGGACATAAATACAGAACCAGAATTATTAGGAACTCCATTCAAATTCATCATAAACATACCATTATTATAATATCCAAATCCTACAAACACACCAGACTCCGATAATACATATTTATCGGATTCACACACTTGCTTGTATCCAAGCTTATTTAATACAGGACCAGAAATTAAATTCTTACGTAGTTTAGGAACATACAAAACATTAAACAAAGTAATAGTCTTTCCAGAACTGAACTCTAGAACCACGTTTCCTTTGCCTTCAACGGGAGCAAAGTGATCATCTCCCATGTAGAGGACAAAACCATCTTCCATTGGAACAAAGGTCTTGAACCAAAAATGATCCTTGCAAACATGTGTTGTGGCGCCAGAGTCAATCCACCATGCGATAGCATCATCCTGCACATAAAATGCTTCATAATTTAGTGAAACCGAATGTTTAATCAAACTATTCAAATCACGAATTGATTTCTGACCTTGGTTTTCGGATTGGTCCTTAGGCCCCTTTCCTGAACCACTTGCATTCGCGTTATCGTGCCTTTTCCTGGAACGACAATCCTTTTTGAAGCAGCCTGTTTTGCCACACTTCCAGCATTCTAGTTTCGGTTTCTTGTTAGCACCAAAGCTACCATTTTTGTTCTTGAAAGAACGCTTCTTTCCTTTTTTTTTTGTTATCGTTCTTACCACCCTCTTCGATCATATTAACCGAGGGTCCAACAATTTCTTTGCCTTTTTCTTTGTCACCCTCCTGCGCTCTTAGAGATTCTTCTATGCGCAAGTGACTTCCAAGTTGGATCAAAGACAATTCGTCTTTTCCATGCTTTAGATTGTGTTTGAAATCCTTCCACGAAGGAGGCAAGTTGTCTATGATGCTTGAGACAGATATTGTTTCATCCATCTTCAATCCGTGTTGTGTGAACTGTCCAAGGATTCGGAGGAGTTCATTGAATTGTTCCATGACAGACCTTGATTCAACCATTTTGTAATTGTTGAAATCGGTTACCAGGAACTTTTTACTGGATGAGTCCTCTGCCATGTACTTGGATTCGAGACAATCCCACAATTCCTTTGCAGATTCCATGTTTTGATAAATATCAAATAAGGGATCAGACATACCGTTAAGAATGTGCCCTCTGCATATGTAGTCGTCGTTCTCCCATTTTAATCTGCGTCTCAGATTTTCAACCATGTCTTCCTCCTGAAGTTCTGGAATCGGTGTAGACAGGACGTACGCTACCTTCAACGTTGTCAACATGAAATGCATCTTCTTCTGCCAACGCCTGAAGTCTTGTCCTTGAAACTTGTCCAATTTTCCGAAATTCATAGTCATCTCCTTGACGGTGCTTCCTCCAGCCATGATTATCATAAAATACTTTGTTCGTTTGTTAGAAAATGAGTATGATAATCATGGATATCTTCGAGGAATCGTGTTCGTACACTTTCCGAACAAAGTATTTCGACCCTATTATTTGCCTGGGTTCACGAAATCTTTGTGGAGATAATTCTTGAAGAACAATCTGCTTCTTGCAATAGAGAACAAATCAGGAATGTAGAGAGAAAGTATGGTATTCATTATTTTTGTCTGTTAAAACTGAGGCCAAATGACTCCTTATATAGGAGATTAATAACAGAAATTGAAAAGACACAACTGTTCAAAAATTTCGAACGGGTTCAACTGTTCAGAAAATTTCAGTGGGACCCCCGCCAGGGGCTCTGCCCCTTGGAACCCCACGGGGCGCTGCCCCGCACCCCGCCAGGGGCTTCGCCCCTTGGAACCCCTTTTTAATTATTCGCATTCAATTACACGTTGGCTCGACGAGCGTGCACTCCGCACTACCCTAACTCGTTTCCAAGCTGAACGCATAATTGCACCGGCATACAATAAATCACATTACTACTAAAATACATTGATGATACTAAAATCACCAACATTAACGACCTTTAATAAGTCTCTTTTTCTCAAGTGGAAGTGGAGATTTTTGATGGAAAAGGAGGTGATTTGGAAAGTTATTGTGGACCATATATATATTAAGTCTAGTTTGGCGCTAAAAGTCACAAGATTTGAAGGTATGACAAGCAGCAAGACTGACTCAATTTGGTAGAGAGATTTTTCCATAATTTGTTAGGACAAGGTTTCTTCTACAGACCTTTTTGTCGATCGTCTGAACTGCACTCTTGACAATGGCAAGGATCTGGAATTCTGGCACAACAAATGGGCTCTAAACTATCCCTTGAAGGAGGTCTTTCCTAACCTGTTCCTTTTTAGTGTGAATTCGAGCTGTTCTGTGGCTGAAATAGGAAGGTGGGGTCTATCGAGTGGGGTTAGAATGTCACTTTTCATGATTTTCAAGTTGGATCTGTATCGGATAGGGAATTTGAGGACCTTAGGGACCTTCTTCAGGATGTTGAACTAAGCTCTGGTTGTGGTGATAGCTTTTGTTGGGATTCTAAAGAGTTGTATGTGTTCACGGTTTCTTCTTGCTACAATCTTATTTTTATGGACATGATTGTTTTTTAGGGAGATTCGGTTCTGTTTGATAGTCTCAAGGCGGTTTGGGCTTCGAAGCTGCTATCAAATATTCAGGTGTTCTTATGGAGGTTGTTAAGGAATAATTTGGCAACAAAGGATCAGCTGGCTAAAGGAGAATTGGTTTCGGAAGGGAGTCTTTAATTTTTCATCTATGTGGGAATTATGCAGAAACTTATCAACATCTCTTTGTGGCTTGCTCTTTTGCATCTATGGTGTGGAAGGGTGTCAATAATTGGCTTGGGTTGCACGTTGAAACAAAGATTTCTTGCCTGGATTCATTTGTTAGCTTTGTTACCTCATCTAGCAAGGCCACAGGTAACATGTTAATTCTTTTTGTATGGGCAACAACTGTTTGGTTTATATGGATCAGTAGGAATAATCTTGTTTTTAGGGATTTACCTATTTTCCTAGACGATACGATAAACTCGGTTAAGTTTTTCTCTTAGAGGTGGTTGTATGGGGGCAATATTTCTCCTAAGCGTGTGTTTTACGATTGGTTTTGTGCACCAATTGGTTGTATTAAGCGGAAGTAACATTCCCGCTATTTTGTATCGGGTTTGAGCACCCCTTGTGCTTTTTTCTATTTCATTGCGTATTAAAACAAATATAAAAATTTAGGGCTTATTTGAATCAATTTTGCTTTTCACTTTTTAAAATATTTTTTATAAAATTGTTTTAGAAAAATGTTTTCAATAAGAGAATTACTAAAAAAAAACATGTTTGGTAACATGACTTTTCAAAATTGTTTTAGAAATGAGAAAATAAAAATATTTGTTTGGCCATACATGGTTCAAATTCAGAGTCACAAAACAAAAAAAGAATAAGTATCTGGATGAAAGGATACGTGCATGGATGATGTTATATATGAAATGATGAATTAATAAGACGAGAATGATGTCCAATCATGTTTTCTCTCTCATTTCGGTTACAATTTTTCTTTCTTAATTACTTTCTTTTTCTATATTAGAGATATCTTATTATTTCTTCATTCACATTCTATTGTTGTAGAGGAAAACTGAAATTCCTTATTATTATATAAGAATTCCGTTCTATCCATATTTTCTATGTTTCATATAACAATTGATGCTTTCATCTTCTCCATGGCAGACAATACCAGGATAAAGGAATAACAAGCAGAAGTGAAACAAAATTATGAAGCTCTAGAATTGACCCAATCACATTTGAAATTTCAGATGGATAAATTTGAGGCTGCGAACAACAACCAGTTTGAATGGATCGAAGCACTCAATGCATCCAGAGACAACAAATCCACACAAATCATATAGACTTTGGAAGCACTTTTAATACGACATGATTTACATGGACCTTACCATGGTGCCTCAACTCCGGCAAACAACCATTTCAGGTAAGAAATGTGAAACTCGAATTCCCTAGGTTTGATGGAAAAAACGTGTTAGATTGGATCTTTAAACTCGAATTCCCTGGTGACTTAATATAAGAAGCAACAATGATGGCTGAAGCAGAACCAATCAATATGGATCAAGTCATGAATGATTCAAATTGGTTAGCAGTTGTGAAATAAGAACTTAGGGAAATCGAGAAGAACAAGACCTGAGAGCTTCTCGAAGAGTCAATCAAAAAGCCAATTGATGTGAAGTGGGATTGCAAGATGAAATGAAGGATAAATGGTGAAATTTCCCAATATAAGGCAAGACTAGTGGCAAGATATTTTCTTCAAAAACCTGATATTGATTTCGACGAAGTGCATGCACTTGTGGCGAGGCTGGAAATCATCGGAATAGTTGTGTAGAAAGCAACATATAGAGGGTGGAAGATACACCACTTGGACGTAAAATAAACATTTATGAATGGACCTTTGGAAGAAGAATTTTATATCAGTCAACCAACAGGACTCGAAATCAAAGGGCAGGAGTTGAAGGTGTAGAGATTGAGGAATACTCTCTATGGTTTGAAGAAAGCCACAACTACTTGGAATAAGAGAATATATAGCTTCATGATCGAAGCAGATTTCACAAAGTTTGTCTCTGAACATGGAATGTAGGTCAATAATACAGACAGGTTCAGTCGAATCATTGGATGCCTGTATGTAGATGACTTGTTGATTACACGTGCAGATGAAGTAAAGATAAGAAGAGTCAAGTCAAAGTTGATGGAGGAGTTTGAAATGTCAGACTGTCATACCCCAAATTTTGACCAGGCATTTTTAAAACTTGCATTCGTCCGACTTTATTTTCACTTTGCATCATCTGTATAGTATAACATGCTTTTCATCTTGCATAATACCCAAATTATCAGCCAAAATAAACTTGTTGGATTTAAAACCGAATCGGTCAAACTGAAAGTCAATTGTGCGAAAAATAAGTGGATGGAAATTTTCAAAATTGAGCTTGCAGATGTCCGTTACTTTGATCTACGTTTCGCATAGTTTAACTTGACGTGCTCGTTTTAATTTTCGACCACGTTTTGATCAGTCTGAGCATTTTTACCAATCCCTATTTATTTTGAAATTTGACCAAACGCTGTATTTTTCCGGATCGTTTATTTCACGTTGATAATTTTGATACATTCATTTTTAATTTTTGAGCACTTTGATACCCGACTATTTATTCGTTTTTCTTTTTTTTAATCATTTTATTCTTAATTTTAGTTAAGTATTTATTTAATTTATTTAGTTAATTAGAATTTTATTTTATTTAAGTTCAATTTATTTTTACTATTTATTTTTCTTTTTTATATAATATTTAAATTTTGTTTTTATATCTTTTAGGAAACACTTGTATATTAAATTTTAAAAAGTTACTTTATATTTTTCTTCATATACATTATATTGTTGTGAAAAGAGGGAACCCAAAACAAGTAAGGACTGCAACACGCCTCACCATCTCATATAGCTTCTTCACATAATAAAGCATAATACAATTGACCCTTTCCTTCCATCTTGACTTCCTCCTACACGCCATATGCATCACAAATCTCTACCTCACATCCTCCTCACCAAGACACAACTTGCAACAACATTTTCTTCAATACACTCATAACTTTTTTCTCTCCCTGCTACCTCATAAACCTCATAAAACCATTCAATAAAACATAAACCAACACACAATGCAACAACATGTCCTTTCTTTCATTTTCAACTGAACAAATAAAAACCACTCAACACATTCCCTCAGTTACTGACATAAACCAAACTCATGTTCTATTCTTCAATGTGAGACATTCACTCAATAATACTTCTTTCATGTGAACGAAAAGAAAAAACTTCAAACCACCTACATTATTAAATACCAATAAAAGCACAGCCATTTCCTTCTCTTGCAAAACATGAACAACTCACCTAGAAAATACCTCACAACATCCCACGTAACTCTCAGCTCGCATTTCAGCTTCTGGGTAACTTCCTTGAAGTTGTTCACCACAACATGGTGGTGATATCAGTGTTAAAGATGACATACGAAAAATAGATTTATAGTGGACGAAATTCATCACTAAACATCAACCGATCTTGCCATCTTTACCCAACTGATCCTTCACCCTCTCTCGCAACAACCCACGTTCAACCACAACTTGCAACACCAATGCTCATTCACTTCCGTAATTGAAAACCCTCCACAATCATACCTCTACCCTCTCTTCAAACAAATCCTCTTCATTTCCAACCTTTCAATCACCATGAAAACACTTACATCAACAACTTACACCAACTACCATACTGAGTGTCATCTTAGGATTTTGATCCTCTCCTTTTTTATATATCATGTCATCTCTCATGTTTCTAATCTAACGGTTCAGAATTGATAATGAATAATTAAATAAAAAAACAAAGACAAATTACTTATCTATTTCTCTCTCCTATTAAATGACTTTTTTTATTTAACTATTCATTATAAATTCTGAACCGTTAGATTAGAAACATGAGAGATGACATGATATATAAAAAAGGAGAGGATCCAAATCCGTCATCTTATACTTAAGTTTTTTTTTTAAATTTTATTTTATATATTGTCTTTATTTTTGGAGAGTATGATGAGCTGTGAGGCCCATGATCTTTGCTATCCACACCACTTGTTTCTTTTGTTAACACCTAGCAACCCATTCTTCTTGTATTATTTTGTTTTCTTTACATTATCATAATAATTAGTAATTTAGTTTTGAATATTTGATTTATGTTTCTAATCATGTTTAATATTTTGTTAGAATTAACAGTAATTAGATTAGTTAGTTTAGAAAAAAAAAACCTCAAAATATTTTCTTAATTAATTTTTTTTACTTAATCTTTTCGATTTTGATTTATGTTTAGAGTGTAAGTGTTTAGGATTTATTTTTCATCATTTCAATTTTACTTTTTATTAATTCCTTTGACTTCTAACTTTGCAAGTTTGTAACTTAGTTTCCTTTTACTTGATCTTGTGATTTCGATTCTTATTCTGATTATTCTCCTGTTCATATCTTGCATTCATCATCCATCTAATTCATGCATCTTTTTTCATAATATTTATCTTTTCATTGATTCTATTTTGTGAGTGGTTGTTTCCATCTTTAGGTTTGTTTTATCTTGTTAATTCATCTTGATGTTTGAGTCGTGCCTCGATCATTTGCTTAACTTCTTTGTTCTTGACTCCAATTGCATGGATCTCCTAGTCCAACTTAATTTTTGATTAAGATTGGAGTAGGATAGACAATAGGTTCTTAATCCAAGCATGAAAACATTAGGTTATAACTCCCTCATCTACAACTTTAGGTCCATCTTACATTATCACATTAGGATAGTTTCTCCCTTTTATCTCAACTTTAGGACCATCATTGCATGACGACATTTAGGACTCAGTCTCCCTTAGACTTTCTTTTGCATCCAAATCTTTTCTTGCATCAAAAATAAAAAAACACTTAATAAATACAATTTGTGCAGTACGTCATGAGCCTTAAGCATATGGGAAATGATGAGCGAAAATTTCTCCTTACCTCTTCTAGAGTGCTTTGTGCGCGATCCATCTCATATCATTTGTGCAAGGTATTCGCTCCTATGTTATTAACTTTAGTACAATGCACATCTCAAACTCTTCTCAAAACCCTAACAAAAACATCTCAACAGATCCAAATCTTTTCATCATTCGGGATTCCTTCTAAACCTTTTCATAAAAGGACATGTTATTTCCGTTCCAGCACGATACAAGTAACACGTAAGACTCCACGAGCGAGCGGAAATACACTTAACTGTTAGAACGTGAACATTAGCATCGTCCATAAAAAAACACTAACAACAGTAGTCCTAACTACGAATGCTCTAATTCATCATACCTGTCGAGAACACGTAGGCACAAGGGCCCCAATCCTTGGCGAGCAACCTTCCCATTTTCACCCATAGTTCTCCGAACTACGTTGACTCTGACTTTCCTTTTACACGAGGGAATACGTAAGCATAGGATTGTGAGATCCTATCGAGTCTCTTTTTTTCTTTTCTCCTTTTTCATTTACGCATTCCCTTAGCAGATTAAGATTTAGATATACACACCCTTAGATTTAGAACAACAAGATTGGATCCCGTTGAGTGCAACAGACGCGAGGGGGTGCTAATACCTTTCTCTCGAGTAATCGACTCTCGAACCCAGGATTTGGTTACGAGACCATGTTCTTTCCCTTCTTGAGGTTTTCTCGATGTTTCCCTTTCCCCGTTGGAATAAATAAAGTTCGATGGCGACTTTATGTCCTCGCTGGTTATTTTTCGCATAGTGACACCGACCTAGGGAATCTATCTTATTTCTTAGGGATATAGTTCACTTCAAAGATACAGATGAATGAATGTTTTTGCACCAGAAGAAGTATGCCCAAGATATTTTAAAGAGTTTCAAGATGAGAAACTGTAATGTAGTTGCTACGCCATTAGAAATAGGAGCAAAGTTGAGGAAGGAGACAAATGGTAAGTTTGTAAGTGCAACACTGTACAGACAAATCATTGGATCCTTGAGGTATCTTTGAAATACTAGGTCAGATATATGTCGACGTGTCAGACTGTTGAGCAGAAAACCCCAAGAATGTCATCTAATAGCAGTTAAAAGAGTGCTAAGATACATTAGAGGTACGATTGATCACGGTATGTTGTTGTCGTAAAGAAATAAGACCGGCATAGATACATAAGTGTATGGATACACTAATTCAGATTTCAGTGGAGATTAAGACGAGAAAAGAGTACTGCATGTTATATATTCATGATCGAAGGTGCTCTAATCTCATCGAGCTTAAGGAAGCAAAGCATTATGGATTTGTCATCTTGTGAAGCTGAGTACATGGCTGCATCTTATGCATCATGTCAAGCAGTGTTGCTCAAAAGAGATTAAGATAATGAAACCTAAGAAAATAAAGTTGTTTGTCGTCAACAAGTCAACAATCGATCTGTCGAATCATCCAGTGTGTCATGGTCAGAGTAAGCATATAAAAGAGGTATCATTTTATGAGGGATCAAGTAACACAAGGTAAAGCTTGAACTTGAGAATTGCAAGACATAATGACAACTAGCTGATATACCTCATTAAACTCCTAAAGAAAGTCAGGTTCGACGAGTTGAAGAAAAGCATTGGGATGAGAAGTCTTGAAAACATGAATTACATTGTGTGTTAGCTGTAACTCATAATTTTGTAGAAAGATAGAATTCAACTATGTCAAAGTAGCTAGTCGAAGTAGTAGGAGTTAGTTGTATTCGACAGAGTCGAATACGGCTTGTAATTGTATTGTGCCGAAGTGTAACTTATAACTTGTATGTTTTTGGCGTGGGTTGTAAGTTTTGGGTATGGACTTTGTTGCCTATATAAAAGGTAGGGTATGATGTAAATAACAACTTAACTCAATAAGGATCCCGCCTTTCGTAATTCAGTTTTATAGCTCTCTCTCTCTCTCTCTCTCTCTCTCTCTCTCTCTCTCTCTCTCTCTCTCTCTCTCTCTCTCTCTCTCTCTCTCTCTCTCTCTCTCTCTCTCTCTCTCTCTCTCTCTCTCTCTCTCTCTCTCTCTCTCTCTCCTCTCTCTCTTCTCTCTCTCTCTCTCTCATCTCTCTCTCTCTCTCTCTCTCTCTCTCTCTCTCTCTCTCTCTCCTCTCTTCTCCTCTCTCCTCTCTCTCTCTCTCTCCTCTCTCTCTCTCTCTCTCTCTCTCTGCTTCTTCTTCTTCTCTCACATCTTTCTTGAAAACCCTTTTATTCTAACAAATGTGTCATTCTCTAGTTATCATTTGACACACGATCATGTTTTTACCTTCAATTTTGAAGTTTCCATATTATATCTTGAATATTTTATTTTCTCCGTGTAGGTTTTTTCAACAAATAATATCAAAACTTTTAATTTTATCCAAAATTATGAATTTTAGTATTCTCTGAAGTCGCAACTTTTTCTAATCTTTCACATAAAAAAATAAGTATGATAATATTTTTTTTAGTTACAATCACAAATTCTATGGTGTATGTTGTTTGAGAGAATTGGACAAATTGTTTTTAGTTTGTGGAAAATTCAAATAAAAATATGTTGACATAATCAAAATTACATAAGCTGCTATAATCAAGATTACATAAGGTTGATAAATAATTAGTACATGAATATTAATTGTAATAGATATGTAAGGTGTAATATGATATTACATTGCTGTATGAAGATATTCTTATCAACTTAGATTTGAAAGTTGCACTAACACATGAAATTTTTGTATCATTATTTTTAAATGTTTTCGTGATAAAATATTCAACACTGGGGACTAATTCCTACATAATAAAGTTCCGTTAATTTTAAATCTTCATGACAAATTTTTCTTCCATAGGCACAAGTATTATTGTGATGTAGATGGGCGTAGGGGATCTTACAATATCATTGTCATTATAACCGTTAACATCAATGAATGAAGGGATCTCTTATCAACATCTTGTTGCCTAAAGAAAAGCTTCAAAATGGAGTACCGTTTGCCGTTAGATACAGTGTATTAACTAACACCTAAAATTCAAAATGAAGTAACAAAAAAATATTTCATTTTAAGCTATTATTGTCAACAAGAACTATCCTTCTAAATGAACAATAATTAATTAATATGCTGTTGAAAAAAAAAAATCAAGATACTAAAGAGAAACTATGCTTAGTTGTGGTTGTTATGCCACCTATATCTCATTTCCTTGTGATAAATCCCATATTTTTTGAAAGTGGGAGAATGGAATTGTAGAGATTATTCTGTGATAGTGACGGCTGCGAATATAAATATGTGATTGAAATTGTAACATTGTTTTGGAGAGTGTTATTTATATAAAAAAAAGCTTATAACATTTTTATTTGTAACATTGTTTTGGAGTTTATTTATATATAAAAAAAAAGCTTATAACATTTTTTATGAATTTTATTGTTAAGATAATTTATGAAAATAATTTATATTATTTATAAATTATTATTTTATTTTATTTTATTTTTCTATTATAAAAATAGATTATACAAATTTATTCATATGAACGTATTTTGATAAGCAATTGTGATAATTTTAAATAAATTTCTTATCCAAACAAGTCTTAAGATTTTTTTATAACGTAAATATTTTTTTGTTGGAATTTATCTAATTTTAGAGAATTTTGAACCAATCTTGATGAATAAGATTCAATCAATCGATCGAACTTTTCTCTTGTTCTTCACTCTTCACTTGAGTGAATCAATCACACCTTAATTGCAAGAATGATTATGTGCAGCAATCGTTAATGGAAGAAGAAAGAAAAATTGAATTGGAAGAAAAGGAAATTAGGGTTTGAATCAAATATGAAAGAAGATTTCTATAGAGTTTCTCTCTCTTATTCAAAACTGAATATTACTTCTTTGCAACAGCAAAATTGTTATACAATAATATGGGTTACTCCATATTTATAGATTTTGGGTTTGTTTGCTCCCTAAGCAAAGCCAAAAAAATACAAAGCCCAAAATACATAATTCTACTAACACTACAAAATTAGGTCTAAGTCAAAATTCATGTCGAGGCTAACTCCTTCGACACTTCGACAACTACACATCTCTGACACACTAGATTATTTCTACACTACATTATTTCTGTCGAGCAATCTTCTTCGAAAACGAAATTACATACTCAATACACCACTCTCATACCGTAATTTTTGAACCTAAGATCCAACCTCTTTGTGCATCGCCCTGCATGACATCTTTAGGTCATACAATTTTTTATGTGCGTTTTTTTATCATTAACCACCTTGTGCAGTTGCATCAAATTTCAAGTGGAGATAATACTTGTTCTCACAGTCAAGTATTTCACAACATAACCAGTTGATCCTGACTTAAGGTAGTCCTAGGGTTTCTTTTTGATATAGGGGCTCCGCTTCCAACAGGTTCGGTGGGCTGTCTACCTATATCTCATTAAAATCAAGTTTGGGCTTTTGTAGTGTATGGATCGAAGATGCCTCCAGATCAAGATACTAGGGTATATGATTAATACTTCATCATTGCTTCAGTGGAGAGTACTTGAAATTAGGATGAAGTTGTGGAGTTATTGAGATCAAAGTTTGGTTCATAGCATTTTAAATTCAATTGATTCAAATCGGTTGGATTAAAATGGATAGATTCAAGTTCATGTCAAATACAAGTTAATGGTGATGGTTACAAGAAAATTCACTTTGTCACAAGATTTAAGTATCTAAAATTCATCAATTTTATTCAAAAATCCAAGTTGAAATTAAAATTCAAGCTACTGTTTCAAGTTCAAACTACAGGTCCAAGCATAGAGTTTCGACATCTTTTCCACATTAAAAATTCAAGTTCATTCAAAGTTAACAAGGTGGATTTGTAAGTTCATTGCAAAGATTTCATATGTTAAGCTTGAATTAGTACTAAAAAAAATCCAAGCCTCAGGTCATTCGTGTCACGGCCATTTTTAATTATCTAGTTTTCTGTGTTATTTAATTGCGGTGTGTTTCGTGGGTTGTGTCGAGTGCGTGGAGGTGCCCTTAAGTGGAGTTTAATTGATAACTTTGGACCTTAAGAATGATAATATAATTATTAATGATAATGATAATTTAATGAATAATAATATTATTATTATTATTATTATTATTATTATTATTATTATTATTATTAAGTGAAGTAAGAAAATAGGAAAAGGGGTATTTGGAGTTGGGAAGAAGAATAACACGATCATTTTTAGGAAAGAACAAGAAGAAGAAGAACAAGGGCAAGTAGAAGAGAGAGGCATCAAGGGGGAAGAAGAAGAGCTTAGGCTATCGATTCTTCGAAGAGTTTCATCATCTGATCGAGTTATCGAGGTAAGGGGGGGGGGGGGGTGGGGAGAATCAGGTCGAAATCGGTATATTGCATGAATTCTAGGTAGAGGGATTTTCCCTAATCCCATGGTAGATTGTTGATCATAATTGTGTATGTGTTGAATTTCTGGATTTATTGATGGTAAGATAGGTTTGTTGCATGTGATTGTTGAGATGATTTTGGGGTTTCCCGGTAGTTGATCATTTTAAGTCGGAAAAGAGTTCATCGGTAGAGATGAAGTTTTAATCGGGTGTAATTTGGAATATATTATGTAGCTAAGTTACATTAGTGCTGTGGGAACTGGGTTGAGTAAAATTGGGTGATTTTGGAGAGTTTTACCGATTCTGAACAGTGGGGTTTTTGTGAAATCGCAGACTTTCGCTAGGCGAGCGAATAACGAACATTCATTGATGCTTCGCTAGGCGAGCTGGGTAGCGAGTGCTTCTAGTAGCCACTGTCTGCCTTCGCTAGGGAGTTCGCGGGGCGAGCGAGTAGCGAGCATTCGCTAGGCGAGTAGTTTTTTGTTTTGGTGCTGTTCTGTTTGGTTCTCTAGTGTTATTGGACCCTTGTTGGTCATGACTGAATATGAGATTGACAGTGAACTGTGGAGATGTGTGTGTGTGGTGTGGAATATGATTTCCTTGATATTCGTTTAATTAGAATAATTCAATTGGAATATGCTATTATACATGGATGTGGTGATGTGTGGGATATACCTATATATATGATGTATGATGAAATGTGATCAGGAGGGTCGTGTGCACCGTGGGTGCTTGTGTTGTTATGTGCATTGGTGTCTTGCATATCATGATGTCATGGTGGGATAAATCGTTGCTCGGTGGAGTGTATGAGATTCATCCGGTGCTCCCTTGTGGAGGGATGATGGTCCGGTGTCCATCGGTACTCCTGTATGGAGAATGGTGGGGTTGAATCATGTCTCGGATGGAGCGTAAGTGATTCACCCGTGCTCCTGTGTGGAGAATGGTGGGATGAATCGTTGCTCAAGGTGGAGTGTATGCGATTCATCCGGTGCTCCCTTGTGAAGGGTTGATGGCCAGGTGTCCATCGTTGTTATTGAGTCGGTACCGCATATCATGGTGTTGAGTTGCATATGTTTGCATCGTTATGTGTGTTGTGTCGGTGTTGGACTATAGGTCCGGGTTGATGTATGTTGAATGATGTTGTTTGTTTACTGTCTTTTATTCATGTACATTATTACCGTTATATTTTGGTCGTGATTTCTCACCCCTTTGTTGTTGTTGTGGTCTGTGCTTCTTCGGAAGTACAGATAATCCAGGTGCGTAGCTAGCTTGGATAGCGGCGAGTCGAGTCGTAGGGATGCTCTGATACGTAACACGGGGCTTTTGGGAGTTATTTGTTTATCTGATGATTTTGTTTTGACTCCGTGTCGTATCATGTTTTGATGAAATCCTGTTGGTGGATATATTTTGTATATTTTGGACGAATGGTCGAATATTGATGTATATGATGTTTATATGTACATATCTATATGATGATTTCCGCTGCTTATTGTTGAATTCATATAAATGAAATGTTTTGTTGAGTTTCTGTTTTGTGACATCCCATGTTGATTTGACAACTCTGATATTTGTTTTGATTTAAATGGCATTATTTTTTTATTTTTGGGGAAACGGGGTGTTACAAGTTGGTATCAGAGCAGGTCGGTCTGTCTGGCCAAGTTGTCTAATGTTGTTTGTTCCCTTGTATGCGACATGTGTGTGGAAACACTGTCGGTGCATGTTTGTTGTCTAACCTTTGTATGCAGAAGTGGGAATGATTCAAGTGGGGGAGAAGCTTGTGCTTCTCCTGGGTGCTGCAAGTGTGGAGTTGTAGCTCGGTGTGTGGTTTAACGCTCTTATAGTTTGGTAAAGATGGTTCATACCCCATTATGATTTTCGGCTGTCTATTGACAAATTAAGGAACTGATCACCCTTAATCTCTTGTTGATAGCAGTTGGAATTGTGTTGGATGGAATGAACGTGTCTTGCAAGCTTAGATGGCGTGAGTAGTGAATGGTCTGGAGCTCAGCTAGGTGCTTAAGAACTGTTTTGAAGAGTAGGCTTAGGACAGCGTTAAGGTGATTGACTTTTGATGGGAATTTTGAGTATTGATGAAAGTAGAGAAGTTGGCGGGTTGCCGATTAAGTGTGGTTGTCTGAAAGTTATCCTGGCAAGACAGTGATATACAGTCAGGACGTGAAGTGGAGTTGTGATCGACTTAGTTGCAGGAGCTAGTCCGAGAATGAAAGCTCTATATTATATGTCTGTTTGGATGGTCGAGGAATTAAAACTGATTAAGTAGTGTTAGGACTTGTGCCTGGTGTGTGTGTTAAGGCAATCAAGTGTGAGGCCGAGTATATTAAGGGTGGATAGTGACTTCTGATGATTATTAAAGAAAGTAAGATGTGGAATGCAAGATTGGTATAATTAGGCATTTAAATACTCCAAGAGTTAAAGATGTGTTGAATGGCCTTCTAAGTGTGAAATTGTTGTCGTACGTCGAATTTCGAGATCGCAGCTTTTTACGGAATCGAAATCGGACACTCGGAAGTCAAGTAACGGTCAAAAATAGGATTTCGGACTGTCATGTTCGCCAGGTCCTTCGCCTAGCGAGCATGCTAGCGAATGGGTCCACGCTCGCTGCTGTGTTCGCTTAGCAAAGAAGTCCTGGGCAAGAGAATGTTGTTTCGGTATTTTTGTCGTAACGGGAGAACCGTAACTCGGAATGATGCACGGTTTGAAGCGTTGGAAAGATATTTCAGTGCTCTATGTGATGGTGAATTAGTGGCATGGAATTAAGTTATTTATTGATGGAATATGTTTGGATGTTGTGGTAAGTGCGGAAGGTGCGGTTCGTGTTTCCGCCATAACTCGCAAATTGAATGTCCGTTTGGCATGGGATTTTCCATACTTAGTTGAGCGAGTCAGTAGTTGTGTTAACCGATGGTATTTTGATATATTCGAAGAGTATAGAGGATTATGTTGAGCATCGGGAACTTGAGTTATCGGTGTTGGAGAAGAAGCGGTGATATGCCTCTGTGAAGAAAGTTTAAAGAGTTCGTGTGTTGGTTTTGCCGTATCCGATGGAACTATTTGTTGTGTTTTGTGATGCTTTGTTGATATGATTGGGGGATATGTTAAGTGTAACATCAGCGGGTGTTAGTTATGCTTTGAGGCAACTTAAAGTACGTAAGAGGAATTATCTGGTAGGTGGTTTAGAGTGGGTTGTTGTCGTGTGTTGTACCGGAGTTTGGAGGCCTTAATTGTTTAGTGGATACATGAGATGCTTGGTGAACTTAAGAGCTTAAGGTATTTGTTTGATTTGAAAGAGTTGGATATGAGACAGAGGAAATAATTGGGACTTCTGGAGGAGTATGGTTTTGGGTTGAATTTCCATTCGGGCGAGACAACGTGGTAGCTGATGTATCGATGTGGAGAATTTTTGGGTATATACCAATGATGATGGTAAAGGAGTTAGCACTGATTAAGAAAATTCGATATATGAGTTTGGTCTGTGAAGAGACTTCTTATGGAATTAAGCTTTGTATGTTGAGGCTGACTATGAGTAATTTTGATGAGAGTCGAGGAGTTGGAATTCTAATTTGAGCTAGTAGGCTGATTGAATTTAATGAATTGAGTCGAAGATCTGATTTTTGGTTTGATGGAAATGGTGTCATGAGATGTCGGGATAGAGTTGCGCTCCAGTATTGTGAGTTGGATAAGAGTACCTTGGAAGAAGGAGATTAAGGAATTGAATACCTATCCAAGTGCTATGAAGATGTGACAGAATGTGGGAGATTGTTTTGGTGGCCATAGGTGGAGAGAGAGAGAGAGTTGAGGTTGTGTATGCTGATTAGACTTGTGGAAAGTTGAAGTTGGAACAGCGAGAATTGTTAGGCCTGATGCAACTGTTGAATATTTCCGAGTGGAGTAGAATAGTGGTTCCATGGAATTATGTGTCGGGTTTTCTGGAGAATTTAAAAAGGGGATATGATTTGGTTTGAGTAGTTGAGAACGGATTGAAAATATTAACTCATTTTTACCAATGGGGATGAATCATTCTATGCTAGAGGTAGCTAAGATGTATAATGAGGAAGTTGAGAAATAATGTGAAGTGCCGTCGAATATTGTGTCAGATGGAAAATCTGAGTTTGCGATGAAATTTTGGGAGAGTGGCAGAAACTTTGAGTTACCTACAATAACCGCTATCATTCTAGTATCGGAATGACATCTGTTGCGGTGAAATTTGGATGTCAAGCTATTGATTAACTTGAATCTTAATTCATTTACAACCGGTCTTTGATTTATCCGAAGGAAAGGTTAAAGAAAGGAAAAACCTAAAAGGGAGAGATCTAAGGTTCGGGGGTTGGTTAAATTTAGGGAAGGTATTAGCACCCTAAACTTCCGTAGTACTCTACGGGAACCTTTTGTTTATTTTTTTTTATTTATTTCATTAATTATTTTGCTTTAGGGTATATACAAAGGATTGAAAATTAAAAAAGACCTAGGGGTTAATTCTAAGTTTACTCGGCAAGACATCGCATCTTGTGCCTACATATCCTTACGGGAATGGAATCAGAGTAACTGTAGTTCCCCTCAAAAGGGAGGTTAGAGACTTCTTGACTGTGGTCAAGGTCTCAAGGGGAATAAACGCATCTTAAGGACACGCTTACATGGAGTCTTAAACTCCGATCTCTATGTTATAAATTGTTAAGTGCATTAGGGTTAGGTTAGGGATTCCGCGGCGGGAAACCCTAAAATGAGTGCGGTGACTCTTTGACCTAAAGCTAGGGGTAGTTTCGTAATTTTTGTCCACGGCGAGACATTCGTGAAAAGTTAGGGTTTGTAAGGGTTTGAAGTTTTGAGGACTATTGGCGCGGCGGCCAAACAACTAGACCTAATCCTTCGGAGGAATGCAATGGGACAAATTAACGATGCAAATGCGCGAATTTAAACCATACAAACAGCAGAAATTAAAGTGCGGAAAGGTAAACGCGATAATTTGTTCGCGAAGTTACAAATGAGAAACATATACAATTATAATACAACTTGAATTGAAAAACACATTAAAATAGCTAATAACAACGTAACAAGCTGCATATTGAATACACAAAGTTAGTAGACAGAGTCAGACAGTAATCAGACGAGTTATGAAACGAAAGTGTGAAAGTTATAGATATTCTTTGTTGTTTATTTGTGATATATAAAAAAGCTTTTGATTTAAGTTAAAAAAGAGGTTTTAATATTATTAAAAAAAACTCTTCAAAAATAGTCTTAATTTAATTATCTAACAAAAAGGTTTAATTTTTAAAAAAAGGTTTAATGTTATTATTATATATTTTTTTAAAAAAAACGGTTCTAGTTATTATTTTAAAAAAAAGATTTTAGTTATTATTTTAAAAAAAGATTTTAGTTATTATTTTAAATTTATCTAAAAAAAAGTTTTTATTAAAAATAATAGGTTCTCATATTAATTTGGAAAAGATGATAAAGTTATTTATTTTAAAAAAGAGATTTTTATATTATAACAAGTTTTAATAAATTAATGATAACAATAATAATAATAATGGTAATAATAATAATAATAATGATAATAATAATAAATAATGATAATAATAATACTACTACTACTAATAATAATAATAATAATAATAAATAATGATAATAATAATACTAATAATAATAATAATAATAATAATAATAATAATAATAATAATAATAATAATAATAATAATAATAATAATAATAATAATAATAATAATAATAATAATAATAATAATAAAGCAATAATGAATTTTAAATGTGTCAAATAACCCAACAATGTTGCTAACGCAGAAATGGGCTCAGCGCAACCAGATATAAATCGGACGAAACAAAATTTATCGCAAAGAAAAAGAAATTAAGCAAAAAAACAGTATTATTGCTCACACAAAAATGCGATCATCGCAACCAGATCGAACTAACACAAATGTCACGCGTCATGCACACAAATGTGCAAACATCGTATCGATATAATTCGATCAAAAATTAATCTTATATATATATATATAAACTCTAACAATTTAAAAATTATAAATATATAAACGTAACAGTAATAGATAAAGAAAAAGAAATAACGGTAATAGATGAAGAAAAAGAAATAACGGTAAAAGATGAAGAAAAAGAAACAACAGTAATATATGAAAGAAAAGAAATAACGGTAAACGATGAAGAAAAAGAAACAACAGTAATAGATGAAGAAAAAGAAATAACGGTAAACGACACTCACTCCTCTTAGGTTTTTTTTTTATTCTTCCCTTTTTCAACAAAGCAACACATGCATATATAGGGAACAAATTAGGGTTAACACCAAATTGTCAATAATGTCCCTAAAGCCCATTTTAAAGCCCAAACTAAATAATTAGTTAAGAAATAAAATTTAAATAATTTAAAATAATTAAAATAAACTTAAAATAAAAACTAGTAATCCTATTGATTCCTAAAATCAAAAATATTATAAAAAGAACAAAATTTTTTTCAATATTTTTTATTTTATGATTTTTTTGGATATTTTTATGAATAATTTAGAAAAAAGTGAAAAAAATAATATTTTAAAAAATGATTTAATTAAAATACGAAAATAATAATTAAATAATAATAAAAAACTATTTTTGTTATTTTTTAATGAAAGATAGAAAAATAATAAAAAACAAAAAAAAGTGACAAAGGTGAGATTCGAACTCTCAACCTCTCACACTCACAACTCCTTACACATGTCCTCTTGCCAATTGTGTCATTTTTACTTTTTAGAAAAAAAAATGCATGCCATATGATATTTACCTGCAAAAAGTCAAACGACTACACAAATTTGTTAGTAATTGATTAAATGCAATAAAAATGCAATGAAATGCGACGACAAATCTTAGGGCAAAATTTGGGGTATTACAGTTGCCCCTATTTAAATAACTTCACCGGGTGATTTGAGCAACGGAGACTCGAGAAATCATGGTGGAGGGATTTAAATACAGATAACCGAAAATTTTGCCTTTAGACACAGTGCTATGCAATGATATGGACAAAACAAAACGAACTATAATGCTAAATATGATATGAATCTGATATGATGCGTATGATGAAAATGACAAATGCACGGATACAGACGAAACAACGTCACAGGGGACGACCCATCGAGGAATTGCACTAGGGAAGAAGACATGTCATATCTGGAAGAACGTCGGGTAGACACGACACAGAATTGTTGATAGGTGCCAAGTAAATTAGAAATTGTCCGCAAGGTAAGACGCGGGTAAAACACGAGCTCAGGAGAAAAACGCAAATGGGGATAAAACACCCATGATGCCAAGTAAATAAATTTTGCCCAAAAGGTAAGACGCGAGTAAAACACGACCTCAGGGAGAAAAAAAAGCAAATGGGGGTAAAACACCATGATGTTAGGTAAACCCAGGAATATCTGGTAAACGGGGAATAAAACACCCGGGATAAAGGTACATGGGGGATAAAACACCCAAGGATAGAAGGTAAGTGGGGAGTAAAGCACCCAAGATAGACATGTAAATGGGGAGTAAAGCACCCAGGATAGAAATGTAAATGGGGAGTAAAGCACCCAAGATAAAAATGTAAATGGGGAGTAAAGCACCCAAGATAAAAATGTAAATGGGGAGAAAGCACCCAAGATAGAGAGGTAAATGGGGAATAAAGCACCCAAGATAGAAATGTAAATGGGGAGTAAAGCACCCAGGATAGAAATGTAAATGGGGAATAAAGCACCCAAGATATGCACATGTATAGGAATTATGCTATGACATATGATCAAATGCAAATGCAGACATCGACGACAAGACTCGACTCTTTCGGTGAGATGACAAAACTGGAGGACTGATTCCTCAACACGGAGATCATTGTCATTCTGTTAAACTGTATCAAGTTGATAGTCACTGTAGGAATGATGAATAACTGCTTAGGGATTATGCAAGTAAACTGCCCCAGGTCAAATGAACTGATAATTGCTTCAGCTGTCTAATTCGTGGAATCGACTGTTTTGCTGTATCCTCGGAGGGCTTGCCCCAGTCTGGGTCTTGAACAATTCTCTGGATAAACCAAATCTGAGAAGATATTGCCTTGAACAAATCTTGAACTAATTCTTTGACAGGATGTAAAAGGAACTTGCCCCTGATAAGATCACTTGACCAAGTATCTCATTGTTTGAAAATTCCTTAGAGGAAAGCCAGTTTGCAAACAAAAATATTCATACAAACATGGTAATGCAAAGTTCATGCGATTTTTGAAAAATTATTTTTGAAAGATGGAAAATACATGAGTCGTTAGTCAGAACAAGGCGGTTCAAGACACTCAAAGTTTAAAATAAAAGTGTATTGCCAAAATAAATGATTCGCAAGGATCTTTTGGAGTCAGGTTACGCAACCTTGTTGTAGTATACTTTCAAAATAACCCTGTTTCAGTTAGGTCTTTTGAGGGTTGTAACGTGGCCTGGTTCACGGTTTATGAAACAAAAGATAAAGGCTCAAAATTTATTTGTACCCACCCAATCTACGTGATGATCTTCAGTCCTATGCTCAGTTAACTCATACTATGCATTCAGGTTCCCATAAGTTAGGGATTTCATTGATCGTAGCAGTGATGATTCAGAAGTCAAAGGGACCTATGAAAAGGCAACCACTACTCCCCTATAACATTTGATTGTTTTTACATTGAGGATTTTCAAGATAAGGATTTAAAAATCCCTAAGTTTTGCCTGAACTGTTTATTTTAGAGTTTACAGTCAGCGGGATGCCCCAGTTTTGCCTAAGTCTCCTTCATAGGTTTTGACTTAGCGGGCTTCTTTTGCTTTTTTTATATTATTTTTTTGTGTGAAGGAAAGTGACTGTTTGATTTTAATGATTACGGTGAACCATCATCGACCTTTTGATTAGAAAACATCTTCGACCCTTATTTGACGTGTGCGAAGGAAAATTTGTTAATGAAAGGTGTATCGTATGAACACACAACCAAGTTAACTGAGAACTACCCATCCCAAGGTTAAAATTGTGGGTTTTTTGTAACGAAAGAAACTCCAACTTCTAGGCCCGAAGGGGGTGACGAGGGATTAACTTCCTTATTTCTCCAGTGTTTGGGAATTGAAACAATGCCTTACATCGTCAACAAGGTTTGATTGAAAGCACACTGACAGCAATTATGGGTATAACATTATCATCATCCTCCCTCCAATCTTAGCATATCAAAATTTTGGACAAGAAGTAAACATTTGAAAAATAAAGCATAAAGATGCAAATAAATGGACGGAAATGAATTGAATCAAAAGTCGCAATGCTTATTTCATTAATGAAAGTACAAACATAATTAAAAGCAAACAACTTAAACAAAATAAGGAAAGTGCAAACAACGAGAAACAAAAGGCCTAGTGACAAAACTTCATTTCTGATGTACTGGCAAGGGATTTTTCTGAACATCCGGATGACTGTCTGTAAAATCAAGTATTCCAGTTCTAACCAATTCACATACTCTAGCCTTCAATGCAAAACAATGCTCTAAGTCATGGCCTGGGGAACCCTCATGGGAAGCACACTTTAGATCAACCCTAAATCCAGCTGGAGGATTAAGAGGAGGTGGTAAAGCCTTTGTAGTGATCAGCCCTTGTCGAACTAAGTCAGGATATAGCTCTGTGTAAGTCATAGGAATAGGATCAAAGTGATCCTCATTCCGATTCTAGTCTGATATCTGTGTCGAGGAATCAGTTTGATGACTCAAAGGTACACTAGAAGACGAGAGGACCGGGAATGAGAAACCGGGGGACAAATGCAATGCAAGAGTATGATGTTAATGCCATGCAATGGTTCCAAGAATTTCAACGGTCGATTGCAAATATTCCCTTTTAGGAAGGCTGGAAAAATTTTTAGACTTTGAAATGTAGGGCTTCTTGAATTTGCAAGGGACTGTCGGATTCCTTGAAACTAGGAATGATATGATGCTTTATAGATGCAAAGCACAAACGCACATAAGCAAACAAAGGTCCTAATTTTAGAGGAACAATGAATGGAGTCAAGGTCTACCCTTCCCGAAGAGGTATGTACTATAGGTTGATTGTACCTGCAGAACAAGGGTTCTAAATCAGTGCCCAAAGTCATCAGTCCATCTTTCGGATATTATCGACTTCCCGACTGACTCAAGGGTCGATAATATTCTCAAGAGAACCTCGTTCGAGCGTAGTATCGCGTAGCAACCATTGTAGGACTACTCCCACATAGTTCCCGCACTACGTCCTATATAAGGTCAAGATGGTGTAAAGGTACTACGGTTCCCAGTATCACAGACTCCAATCGATAACGGTAAAAGTTTTCACGACTACACTCGATCAACCGAACCATTTTCGAAAGTGTCTCAACTGAGCGGTGATTCTCGATTTAGCTTAGTCGGGACTCACTCCCTATAAGCCTCGTCGAATATATCAGTCATCCTATCATAAGGTCGCTCAAGTCCGGGTGTAGGACTTATCTCACAACACAGTAACTCCAAGTAAGGTACCCCAATATATACATACAAGTGAGCAAAATATATAATAAAACAAATATATAAAGAAAAATAAACAAAATAGGGATAACCCTCAATAGTTAGGACTCCCCAGTGAAGTCGCCATTTTCTGTTGCGGTGAAATTTGGATGTCAAGCTATTGATTAACTTGAATCTTAATTCATTTACAACCGGTCTTTGATTTATCCGAAGGAAAGGTTAAAGAAAGGAAAAACCTAAAAGGGAGAGATCTAAGGTTCGGGGGTTGGTTAAATTTAGGGAAAGTATTAGCACCCTAAACTTCCGTAGTACTCTACGGGAACCTTTTGTTTATTTTTTTTTATTTATTTCATTAATTATTTTGCTTTAGGGTATATACAAAGGATTGAAAATTAAAAAAGACCTAGGGGTTAATTCTAAGTTTACTCGGCAAGACATCGCATCTTGTGCCTACATATCCTTACGGGAATGGAATCAGAGTAACTGTAGTTCCCCTCAAAAGGGAGGTTAGAGACTTCTTGACTGTGGTCAAGGTCTCAAGGGGAATAAACGCATCTTAAGGACACGCTTACATGGAGTCTTAAACTCCGATCTCTATGTTATAAATTGTTAAGTGCATTAGGGTTAGGTTAGGGATTCCGCGGCGGGAAACCCTAAAATGAGTGCGGCGACTCTTTGACCTAAAGCTAGGGGTAGTTTCGTAATTTTTGTCCACGGCGAGACATTCGTGAAAAGTTAGGGTTTGTAAGGGTTTGAAGTTTTGAGGACTATTGGCGCGGCGGCCAAACGGCTAGACCTAATCCTTCGGAGGAATGCAATGGGACAAATTAACGATGCAAATGCGCGAATTTAAACCATACAAACAGCAGAAATTAAAGTGCGGAAAGGTAAACGCGATAATTTGTTCGCGAAGTTACAAATGAGAAACAAATACAATTATAATACAACTTGAATTGAAAAACACATTAAAATAGCTAATAGCAACGTAACAAGCTGCACATTGAATACACAAAGTTAGTAGACAGAGTCAGACAGTAATCAGACGAGTTATGAAACGAAAGTGCGAAAGTTATAGATATTCTTTGTTGTTTATTTGTGATATATAAAAAAGCTTTTGATTTAAGTTAAAAAAGAGGTTTTAATATTATTAAAAAAAACTTTTCAAAAATAGTCTTAATTTAATTATCTAACAAAAATGTTTTATTTTAAAAAAAAGGTTTAATGTTATTATTATATATTTTTTTTAAAAAACGGTTCTAGTTATTATTTTAAAAAAAAAGATTTTAGTTATTATTTTAAAAAAAGATTTTAGTTATTATTTTAAATTTATCTAAAAAAAAGTTTTTCTTAAAAATAATAGGTTTTCATATTAATTTGGAAAAGATGATAAAGTTATTTATTTTAAAAAGAGATTTTTATATTATAACAAGTTTTAATAAATTAATGATAACAATAATAATAATAATGGTAATAATAATAATAATAATGATAATAATAATAAATAATGATAATGATAATATTAATAATAATAATAATAAATAATGATAATAATAATACTAATAATAATAATAATAATAATAATAATAATAATAATAATAATAATAATAATAATAATAATAAAACAATAATGAATTTTAAATGTGCCAAATAACCCAACAATGTTGCTAACGCAGAAATGCGCTCAGCGCAATCAGATCTAAATCGGACGAAACAAAATTTATCGCAAAGAAAAAGAAATTAAGCCAAAAAACAGTATTATTGCTCACACAAAAATGCGATCATCGCAACCAGATCGAACTAACACAAATGTCACGCGTCATGCACACAAATGTGCAAACATCATATCGATATAATTCGATCAAAAATTAATCTTATATATATATAAACTCTAACAATTTAAAAATTATAAATATATAAACGTAACAGTAATAGATAAAGAAAAAGAAATAACAGTAATAGATGAAGAAAAAGAAATAACGATAATAGATGAAGAAAAAGAAATAACGGTAAACGATGAAGAAAAAGAAACAACATTAATAGATGAAAGAAAAGAAATAACGGTAAACGATGAAGAAAAAGAAACAACAGTAATAGATGAAGAAAAAGAAATAACGGTAAACGACACTCACTCCTCTTAGGTTTTTTTTTCATTTTCCCCTTTTTCAACAAAGCAACACATGCATATATAAGGAACAAATTAGGGTTAACACCAAATTGTCAATAATGTCCCTAAAGTCCATTTTAAAGCCCAAACTAAATAATTAGTTAAGAAATAAAATTTAAATAATTTAAAATAATTAAAATAAACGTAAAATAAAAACTAATAATCCTATTGATTCCTAAAATCAAAAATATTATAAAAAGAACAAAATTTTTTTCAATATTTTTTATTTTATGATTTTTTTGGATATTTTTATGAATAATTTAGAAAAAAGTGAAAAAAAATAATATTTTAAAAAATGATTTAATTAAAATACGAAAATAATAATTAAATAATAATAAAAAACTATTTTTGTTATTTTTTAATGAAAGATAGAAAAATAATAAAAAACAAAAAAAAATGACAAAGGTGAGATTCGAACTCTCAACCTCTCACACTCACAACTCCTTACACATGTCCTCTTGCCAATTGTGCCATTTTTACTTTTTAGAAAAAAAATGCATGCCATATGATTTTTACCTGCAAAAAGTCAAACGACTACACAAATTTGTTAGTAATTGATTAAATGCAATAAAAATGCAATGAAATGCGACGACAAATCTTAGGGCAAAATTTGGGGTATTACAACATCATATGAGGTTTTGTATGGTAGTAGGAGGTGTGGGACTCCTTTGTGCTGATGTGTGTCCGGTGAAAGTGTTGTACTCGGACCGGAAATTATGCAAGAGGCGACTGAAAAGATCAAAAGGATCCAAGAAAAGACGTGTGTTGAGAGTTATGACGGTAACTAGGGTTGGCCAAGCTTTAAAGTCTCGGAGACACTCATTATGCTTTGTTTATCTGTATCAGAGTAGTGCAGCGGAAGCACGAGGAAATTAGCATGTTAGACTGTTTTGCCGCTGACGTTTGTGAAAGCTGCAGGGTGTGTTCACGTGTCTAAGCCGAGGAGGTACTTTGATTGAATTAGATGTTGTGCAAGTGAGAGATAATATTGATTGTTGAGGCACTTCTAGTGCGAATTGTTGAACAAGGACCAACTCCGAGGGAAGGAGATATCCTTGGTGAAAGTGGCTTGGGGACAATGCTGCAGGAGGCAATGTGACTTGGGAATTAGAAAGCAGGATGCGGGAAGCGTATCCGGAATTGTTTCCATCAGGTAATTTTCGAGTACGAAAATAATTAAAGTGGGGGAGAGTTGTAACACCCATTTTTAATTATCTAGTTTTCTGTGTTATTTTAATTGCGGTGTGTTTCGTGGGGTTGTGTCGAGTGCGTAGAGGTGCCCTTAAGTTGGAGTTTAATTGATAACTTTGGATCTTAAGAATGATAATTTAATGAATAATAGTATTATTATTATTATTATTATTATTATTATTAAGTAAAGTAAGAAAATAGGAAAAAGGGTATTTGGAGTTGGGAAAAAGAATAACACGATCATTTTTGGGAAAGAACAAGAAGAAGAACAATGGCAAGTAGAAGAGAGAGGAATCAAGGGGGAAGAAGAAGAGCTTAGGCTATCGATTCTTCGAAGAGTTTCATCATCTGATCGAGTTATCGAGGTAAGGGAGGAGAATCGGGTCGAAATCGATATATTGCATGAATTCTAGGTAGAGGGATTTTCCCTAATCCCATGGTAGATTGTTGATCATGATTGTGTATGTGTTGAATTTCTGGATTTGTTGATGGTAAGATAGGTTTGTTGCATGTGATTGTTGGGATGATTTTGGGGTTTCCGGTAGTTGATCATTTTAAGCTGAAAAAGAGTTAATCGGTAGAGCTGAAGTTTTATTGGATGGAATTTGGAATATATTATGTAGCTAAGTTGCATTAGTGCTGTGGGAACTGGGTTGAGTAAAATCGGGTGATTTCAAAGAGTTTTACCGATTCTGGACAGTGAGGTTTTTGTGAAATCGCAGACTTTCGCCAGCACTTTCGCTAGGCGAGCGAATAGCGACCATTCGCTGATGCTTCGCTAGGCAAGCTGGGTAGCGAGTGCTTCCAGTAGCCACTGTCTGCCTTCGCTAGGGAGTTCGCGGGGCGAGCGAGTAGCGAGCATTCGCTGATGCTTCGCTAGGAGAGTGAGCCAGCGAGCATGACAGTAGTTTGTGTTTTGGTGCTGTTCTGTTTTGTTCTCTGGTGTGATTGGACCCTTGTTGGTCATGGCTGAATATGAGATTTATAGTGAACTGTGGAGATGTGTATGTGTGGTGTGGAACATGATTTCCTTGATATTCGTTTAATTAGAATAATTCAATTGGAATATGCTATTATACATGGATGTGGTGATGTGTGGGATATACCTATATATATGATGTATGATGAAATGTGATTAGGAGGATCGTGTGCACCGTGGGTGCTTGTGTTGTTATGTGCATTGGTGTCTTGCATATCATGATGTCATGGTGGGATGAATCGTTGCTCGGTGGAGTGTATGTGATTCATCCGGTGCTCCCTTGTGGAGGGATGATGGCCCGGTGTCCATCGGTGCTCCTGTGTAGAGAATGGTGGGGTTGAATCATGTCTCGGATGGAGCGTAAGTGATTCACCCTTGCTCCTGTGTGGAGAATGGTGGGATGAATCGTTGCTCAAGGTGGAGTGTATGCGATTCATCCGGTGCTCCCTTGTGGAGGGTTGATGGTCAGGTTTCCATCGTTGTTATTGAGTCAGTACCGCATATCATGGTGTTGAGTTGCATATGTTTGCATCGTTATGTGTGTTGTGTCGGTGTTGGACTGTAGGTCCGGGTTGATGTATGTTGAATGATGTAATTTGTTTACTGCCTTTTATTCATGTACATTATTAACGTTATATTTTGATTGTGATTTCTCACCCTTTGTTGTTGTTGTGGTTTGTGCTTCTTCGGAAGTACAGATAATCCAGGTGCGTAGCTAGCTTGGATAGCGGCGAGTCGAGTCGTAGGGATGCTCTGATACGTAACACGGGGCTTTTGGGAGTTATTTGTTTATTTGATGATTTTGTTTTGACTCCGTGTCGTATCATGTTTTGATGAAATCCTGTTGGTGGATATATTTTGTATATTTTGGACGGATGGCCGAATATTGATGTATATGATGTTTATATGTACATATCTATATGATGATTTCCACTGCTTATTGTTGAATTCATATAAATGAAATGTTTTGTTGAGTTTCTGTTTTGTGACATCCCTTGTTGATTTGGCAACTCTGATATTTGTTTTGATTTAAATGGCATTATTTTTTTTATTTTTGGGGAAACGGGGTGTTACAATTCGCAATGCTCAAATTATTATATCTAAAATTATGAGCTAAAGGTGTAAAGGATCTATTTGAATTTCAATCCCTTTATGAAGATAAACCAAAATTCAATGCCATGAACCTCTAAAAGAAAGATGAATTTAAAGCACAACAAAGATGAAACTTAAGAATATTCAAATGTAATTTACAAGTTACATCCTAGGTTAAGGTATTACAAGCTCAAAGTCACTGGTATTACAAGAATACCATTACATGAATCCTACAAAGTTTCTTAAGTCATAAGAATGTCACATGTTACAAAGTTCTAAAAATGCAAAGATCTATTAGCGCTCTAAAACGGATCTAAAAGTTTGCTTCTTATACTGGTACGTCACGCCTAAGCCAAAACCTTATAACTTTCTTCCATAACCTGTCAAAGATAAGTTCAAATCAGTTCTTAGCCATTATAGCCAAGTCAAACGATGCAAGCGGTGCAAGTACGTCATATAGGATTCGAACTCAAGAAAATCCAAGGACATGAAATTCCAATACAAAGTACAAATGGACTACAAGCGGGTTTTTCGTAAAAAAGAACTCCCAAGTGAAAATTACAAAACAAATCAAGAACAAATCTTCATAAGAATCATTAACAACCTGCTATTCTACATAGCATGAACTTCGTAGTTGTTAAGCAAGCTGATATGCATCGCACTTACGCCAAATTTGTTGATTTTGACTTCAAGAGGGGATCGGTGCGGCTGTAGGCCTACAAAAGATGATGTAAAAGTATATTTTATGTTAGATTCTAATAGAGACGTGTTTATAATTGCTTCAACTGCTACAAAGAAGAAATGCTTCAATAATATCGTGAACGCATTGTGTGCACTGACCAAGTACTAAAGATGAAGTTTTATAGAAAAAAGAAGCTTAACTCGCGTTTACGCTTCCCTAGTAATTATTTAAAGTGTGAGAGGATCTGGTATTTTAGCTCTGTGATTGAAAAGCGGCTCAGACAACAAAACCAAAAGACAAATTCTTAAAAGTTGTTGAGAGTAGCAATTCAATTATAAGAATGATACCTTGTCAATGGAGTATTCCAAGCAATTACAAGAAGGATCTTCAATGTTTCGATCCCCTCTACAACTCTACTACGATCTCCACCCAACGCAAAAAATACCACCTAGCCTAAAGCAAGGGTCGGACCTTGGTGCACTCGTGCAATATCCATTGCCGTGGAATGTTTACAAGGATGCCAATACCTAAAAAGCTCCTTAGAGGAAAATTTGAGTGGATGGCCTATACAATTTGACGACTATTCGTGAAGGCTTGGAAAGAGGATATTGTTGGAGAACAAGAAGAAGATAGTCACTTATCAGAAGCGGAGCACTTCAAAGCGACAAAAATTTTTTTTGGCTCCTGAATGATAAATCAAGATATCAGTTTTTCAATTAGACCAAAACAGGACATAATCAAACATGAGGAGAACTGAGAATTAATCAGAATCAAAACATAATCAAACAATCAACAACATTAATACAGGCATTGAATTGATTGAGAAACACAATCCCAACATGTTTAAACCAAAACAAAAATGATACCATTGTTGTTAAATCAAGTTTCAACATTTTATGTTCTTTTCTTTCCCATACAAGCTAGAACATGTTCCCAACATCACATAGCCTTTCCAAAACAACTTCTAGACATATTCAAAGCGGCATTGATTTTTTCCATCGCGACAGTTAATGCGCTCAGACTATAAAAGCAGCGGACTTAAAGTTAAGAGGAGGCCATCAGTACACAAGAGAATAAGCCACACGGTTTATGGAATTTCACAACGAACATATACACATTGCAAAGAGAAACGAAAAAAAGCAGCATACACACCCGAAGAAGGAGTAGATACAAGGAGAATGAACCTTATAACCGCGAATATACTGGAAGTCTGGCGCTGCCCATTTACTCCTAAATAAGTATTTTGCAATCCTTTGCCATTTGTCGATAATGCTTCCTCTCTCTTGCTCATATTGATTATTGTTTCGTCGATTTGATTACTGCTTGCTCGATTAAGGATTGATGCATGTTGTTGTGAAACCCTATTTTTTTCTTTTGAGTGGTGTTGGTGAAAGAAAGGAAACGAGAGAAGGGAGAAGAGGATACACTGCGTTTTGTTTCCTTCTGTGTTTTTTTTTGTTTTTTTTAAGTTGTTATTTTGCATGAATTGAATAGGCTGTAAGCTTTTATGCCCCGATTGCATTTGTAACACTACACCATTTATTTCCAGCCACCCCCTCCCATTTTTTGGACAAGGTCATTTGGGCCCATGAGCTTTAAGTCCATTTCTAGTGACTTTCTCCTTTTGCTGTCGCACCCCCTTTTCCGTTTTGTTCTTTTTGTCTTGGATTTTCTTGATTTAAATTTTGACATTAAGTTCTTAATTAGTTTTAATCTTTAATCAATTATGAAATTAATATGAACTCTAGTTTTAATTTTGTTTTCAGTCTTAACCCGAAATCTGATTTTGTTTAAAACTTGATAATAATATTTCTAAGAGTAACTTTGATCTAGATTTGATGTCATCTTGATGTTGATTAATCCTGTTGACTATTATGACTAAATCTCGAGGAAATGTACAAGATCTTAATCATGGTTGTTCCCTTTGTAAATCTTATGAACTATTGATTGATTATTTTGGTAATTGCCGTTTACTTTTAATATACGTACTTATGCATCATTTGGTCCCATACGTGCTTGACATGACACTCGATTTATGACATAATATCTTCTTTTGTAAGTGGGTTGAAAATTATATTGTGCGCCTTAATTATTCAATCATGAATTATAACTGTAATACTTATTTGTTTCTGTCTAGTAATATATTTGCATGTTACAAATCCAAGGGAAAGATTTTGTTCTTGAAGTCATGGTCATGAACATCTTATTCATTTGCATCTTACCCCTACTTGATCCATGATTCCTTTCAGGTTGATCAACCTAAGCTACATCCTTTATACTTAGGATATATTCCCTTAAGATTTTCAACTTAGACAATTTACGGATTAAGACCCCATATTCTCCTACAAGAGAATTAGACATGATTTATCTATGTAGTTGAGATATGATTCTCCTACCCCATATCATAATAGAGAAAGATGTAGAATCTTTTCCGCTTGAGAGAGGTATGTGGCATACTTGTCGATTATAAATCCGAGTTGGATCCCTTCTCTCAATACGATGCAAATACCATCTTCCATACGTTTTTGATGGTTTAAGTCGAGTATTCTCCCTAAGATGACGACTTGTGTCTTCTCCTAGAATCAATCAACCAACCTTCTTCCCTTTGGAACCTTGATCACAGTCAAGAGTTTCTCAATCCCTTTAGGGGAACTACGAATGCTCTGATTTCGTTCCTGTCAGGATACGTAGGCACGAGATGCGATGTCTTGGCGAGCATAATTAGAAATAAACCCCTAGGTCTTTCACCCTTAGCAAACAACATTAACACAATAAAACAAGAGGTTCCTGATGAGTACTCCAGATGCTTAGGATGCTAACACCTTCCCTAAGTTTAACCAATCCCCGAACCTTAGATTCTCTAGCTTTGCATTACATTATATAATCATGGGTTATTCGATCTTTTCCCCTTCTCTTGGACAAATTAAAGACCGGTAATGAATAATGATCCGCGATTCAAGTTAATCAATAGCTTGATATCCAATTCTCACCGCGACAGAAATGACGACTTCACTGGGGAAGTCTAAGGGTTCCCCCTAACTTGTTTATTTGTGTTTATTGTTATATATCTATATATCTGCTTATCTATATATTAATTTTGCTTTGGGTTGTTACTTTCATGTGGTGAGATAAGTCCTATACCCGGACTTGAATTCACTTATGATAGGAAGAGGATATATTCAAGGAGGCTTATAGGGAGTTGATTCCCGACCAAGCTGACTTGAGAATCACCGCTCAGTTGAAGCTCTCTTGAGAATGGTACTGTTGAACGAGTATTCGTGAAGGCACTTACCATTTTCGACCTAGGAGCCTGTGATACTAGGAACCTTTAGTTACCATTAACTTAACTTGACCTTTATTAGGGCGTAATGCAATGACTATGAGAGAGTAGTCCCAAAATAGTTGATACGTGATGCTAAACTCAAAAGAGGTTCTCTTGAGAATATTATTAACTACCAAGTATTTAGGAATTTGATAATATCCGAAAGGTGGACTGATGACTTTGGAAACTTTTAGAACCCTTGTTTTGCAGGTACATTGTGTCGCTACTCGAAAAAATGCAATGACGGAGAGGCGAAAGTGGAAAAAATAGAAGAGTCTCTATCGAACTTTATTTATCCCAAAAGAGGAAGGGAAAACATAGAGAAAACCCCAAGAAGGAAATGGATAAGATGGTCTCGCAACCAAGAGAAAGGGTTCGGAAGCCGGTTATGCAGAGGGAAGGTATTAGCACCCCCCACATCCATCATACTCGATGGGAACCATTTGCTTGTCTATGTGTGAGGATGTTGTTAAAGGGTATTGCTTTCTAAAAGTGTTCTAAAGGGATAGATAAGGATATGAAACAAAAATAAAGAGAAAACAGAAAGGTGGAAAGGGGAAGTAGACTCGGTAGGCCTCATGGTCCTATGCCTATGTATTCTCAACATGTATGAGAAAGTCAGAGTCAACGTAGTTCAGAGGACTACAAATGAAAAGATGGAAGTGTGCTCGCCAAGGATTGGGGCCCTTGTGCCTACGTATCTTCACTTAAAAGAAGTGAAGAATCAGAGCGTCCGTAGTTCGAACTACGGTTTGTTGGTGTTTTTTATAGACGATGCCAATGTGCACATTCTAGTAGTTAGGTGTTTTGCAGCTCGCTTGTGAAGTCTTAGACGTTACTTGTTTGCGATAGAACAGACGTAACATGTCTTTTTGAAAAGATTAGTTTTCGCCATCAAGGTAAGATGTCACATTTGATTTGTTGACAGTTATTTTTAAGGGTGAAATAAGTCCTTGGATAGTAACCCCTTGCTGGTAGTACCCAATTATTTATCTCAAAAGATTTATTATGAAAAGGGTTTGGCGAATATAGTTGCGTCTTCATATTGAAAGACGAGTATCGAGACCACACACTCTAAAGTGAGTATCCTAATACTCGGAGAAGAAGAAGTCTTCACTCAATCCTCTATCTTTAGTTCAATACAAAGAGAACCTTATTCTCTTGTTAAAGATGTTTTGATTTCGAATGGTAAGTGTTTTATGACAGTGAACCCTAAAGGTAATGTCAAGCACTTGGGATAAGAGAATGCCTTCTCCTAACCACTCCACAACCATCTAAGTTTATTAAGAAAAGAGTTTGAAAATGCACTTGGTACAAGACCAAGGTTTTTTAGACTCAAGGAGACAAGAAGAAATGGAGAAAAGTTTTGAAAATAATGGATGGTGAATAGATCAAGGTAGGTTGATGGCAATGCGCGAAGCAATCGACTTACAGAGGTATAATCCATACAAGGTTAATGTGGGGTTTAATGGAAGAGATAAGAGATAAGAATGAGATGAGAGAAACCCTAAAGTTTAAACCAAGTTAATGGATTTTGAAAAATGACTTGACGTTGGATCAAGCCTTATTTTTTATTTATTTTGAAAAGGTGTTCTATCCTAGTTCATTTTAACTTTCTTAACAAGCAAAGCAAGCCAAGATAAGAAACCAAAAGAACTGTACTATTACATTATAATGGGGGAGAGGGATACATAATGCCCACCAAGGGGGAAATGAGATGCAAAGTATGAAGGAGTAATAGAAATGCATCAATTATGGAAGGAAAGGATCATCAAGAATTCATTTCAAGCAACCAAAGCAAAAGACACAATCAAACCAAATAGGATAAAACAAACAAGTATTCAAAACAAAACATGTTTCAAACGTGAATCAAAATAAAAAAGAGGCACACAAATGAATACTCATACACATTTAAATCATCCACATATGCTCAAAGGAGTCATACAACACAACTCAAGTAATTTGGCAAACTCAAATGGTTAATGCACAAGCATATATGTCTTGAAAAGTTAACCACATATCCATAAATGACCAAACCAAAATAATGTGAATCAATCAAGATGAAAGACAATTGAGGTCATAACCTATGTCATGTCATGATAAACATATCTCAAAGATGAAGGAAGAGGCATCAAAGCATTCAACATGAATCCAAACAAAAACTAGGCATTTGTCAACAAAGATCTCATGGAAACAAAGCAACAATGGTAAAAATTATGCAATTAGAACATGTGAACATGGGAGGTCATAAGCAACCACAAACATTTCAATACATATTCAACACCAAGACATCAAAGAAATTCAATAGGAATTATCTTCAAAACATGAGCAAAGAACTAGGCATGCATCATTCCTTATCAACCTCAAAAGGATTCAAACATCCACATAGGACATAGGAGTTCAAAAGGAAAGCCATACACAATGAGTAAAAGGAAATCATAAGCTTAAATATAGCCTTTCATGTTGTCATATCCCAAATTTGTCCTACTTCGGTATTTAATGAATGTTTTAGTGCTTCGTGACTTCTAGCCATGACTCTCTAAAGTTTCGTTTGTAAAAACCATGTGTGTACACATTATGGTTATAACCCCTTGCAATTTATGTTGAATTCTCGTGGGAAGAGCGCGCCTCCAACCCCGTATACCCAAAATCATGTATGTCTCACGATCAGACATATATGATATGGACAATAACATCAAATACATGATTGGATCTACCTCGCAACATGACTGTTGGTTTTCAAGAAAATTAAACCCTATTTCAACTTGGTTACGAACTTCTCTAAAGGTTGTGTGAGCCTCGCTACACGTTGCTTGTTACGATATGCACTTAATTTAAGTTGTTCAAAGGTACTTGCTTCTAGACACGGTCGATTTAGCCTCAAGCTTTGCTCGAATTGATCGTAAGCGTCCATCTATGTTTGGTTTCTAAATCAGTTTGTGACAAACTTAGATTTAGCTTACAAATTTCAAGTCTTAATGGAATTAGAAAATCAGTTTGTAACAAACTTAGATTTAATTTGCAAATTTCAAGTCCTAATTAAATTAGAATTTTGATGCAATTAGTCCCAAAGATATTTCACTTTATTCCAAAGGATTATGGTATAATCCATCAAATCATAACCATGCAAGTTATGTTTAAGGAATGGACCGCCAATATTATACAAATCCATTAGTTTCAAGGCCAATCTCATCAAAATGAAGAGTTATGTATTTCAAAATATTGTTTTAAATCACAATTGGAGAAGTTGTAAACTGTAAGATCACTATTTCGATTTTGTAGCCATGGTGCTCAAAGGCCGTGGGGTCAAAGATGCGACTGCAGGCAATCAATTCAATTTAGGCTTTATGTCATTACCATTTTTAAAGCTTCAGCATGAGGCAAGATGTATAAATAAAGAGATTGATACAAGTGCTGATTCTACATTACAAGATACATCAAAATGCCAAGGTTCAAATGAATCTCATAACCATTACATACTGTAATACCCCAAATTTTACCCTTATATTTAGTCAGTCATATCGCATAACATCTCATTGTTGCATCCACTAACCGTTAACTGGTTGCAAAAGGGTGTTTTGTTTTGCAGGAATTGCACCAAGGGCGTTTTAATTATAAAAAGGGCAAAATGGTAATTTGGACAATGTTACCAACAGTTTGTGACGATAGGCTGGCGCCGGGGTCCTTCGGGATAGTTGAAACCTTTTTCCCCGAAATATTTATTTTAGAGATAAACAGAAAGACAGGGTAAAATGTGGCAGCGGTACAGTAATTTATTTGAATGGAGAAATGGGCCATCAGTGATCTCCAAAATTTCTGTCAAAATCCCCCAAATTTATCAAGACGAGATGTTAATGAGAGACGGTTTGAATCAGTACGAGTAACCTTGTTGGGGTTCATTTCGCAAAGCGGGCGTTTTCTGTTCCACTGGTTTCGGGTAGTTTAAATTTCAAAGAAAAAGAAATGGTAATAATTTTTGATTTTTAATCATGGTTTCAAACTACACCTGACCGAGGCTCAGGGGTTGAGTAGTTTTCGAAGTTGGTATGCCGTCAGTAGAGCAGGGCACAGTCCGATTTGAATTTATTTTGCGAGCAGTCTACTGTTCCACCGCTTTCTGCTGTCTTTTAAGAGAAGAGACAATATTAATCAGATGGCATTTCAGGCAGGGATTTATGTTGTGGGCCGAATTCAGTCAGAGGTATAAGTTCATCTGGAGTTAAGGAATCGAAATACCTTACTTAAAGCAATACGGTTGATACAATGAGATTTAATCCATTTTGACTTTTGATTCATTCATACTGAATTAATGCGGTGGAAATTAATTCCGTTTGTTTAAGTAAATTGCCTAAAGTCTAATTGTTTGGATTCGTTTGAGGTTGTTTGCTTAAATTCAGAATTAATCGGTTTGTGTTAATCATTACTCAAGTTGGATTTCAGTTGGAATTTTTGGATTACAACAAAATTCAAAGTAAAAGCTGGAATATAATTTGAATGAAGAAAATATTGGATTTTATTTCAATGACTCTTTGGTTACAAGTTACAAAAGGACTTTAAGTTACATTTTTTTCCTATCCTAAAAAATCCTAAAAATTTAAGTCATTCCCAGGACATCTTCAACCATGGTCTTCACGCATATTTCTTCTGATTACCTGCACAATGAAAACAAATCAAAGCATAAAGAAAAGTGTTAGAAGAAATAAGCGGACACCCTCAGAAAATCTTCATCATTGGGTGCCGGGAGGGCACGACCGAAGCCGCGTCCTACTCCCACTTCCGAACCTCAACCTCGGCTACCGACCAGCAGTATCTGTTCCATTTTGGGACAGCCGAGAAAGAGAGGTAAAAGAAGCGTTTTTCGAGCCGAAATGGTTTGCGCGACGGTGGATTCAAATGAGCACTATCAAGTAAACCAGATCCCCAAACGGACTCGTAACCAAACCGAATTCCAAAGCTACTTCAGCTCTGAACCAGACAAGTGAATTCATAATAGAAAAACCAGCACATTAGTAAGGAAGTATGTATCAGCATCAAGACAGAGGCAGGCCAATTATGTTGAAACCGGTTTGAAACAAATCTGAATGAACACCAGAATAAAGTTTGGTTTTAACATCTGCAAAAACACCAAAACCATCAGACAATGCATGTCATATAAAAAACAACAGTGGTCCAAGATTTATCAGGAAAAAAGCCATATAAACTGAACCAGAGTTACAGCAGGAAAGAACCACATCTGAACTGCATCAGAATAAGCAGTTCTGAACCGAGCAAATAAACTCTAGCCGAGAATATCAGCAATAATCCCAAAACTGAATATCGAAGCTAATCACAGCCAAACTGCATTAGAAAGTAGCCCGTTCGCAAACCCAGTTGGTGTCAAAAATCCGAACGTCAGCTTATCAGAAAAATCAGAGATGATCCAAACTGTAAACCAGTCCGTAAACAGGTCCAGCCAACATCGAAAATCAATGCCCAACATCTGCAAAGAAAAATCAAATCAGAAGCAGATAATAGAGAAACCAGTCAACCATTATAATGAGTTCCGACCATGAATCAAAATCAAAATGGATGGAACAGGGATTAAGCCCTCAGTTCAACCATCATTGGGCAGGAGAATTCGAGCGGCTGGGAAAGCCACGGCCGAAGCCGTTACCAATTCCCTACCGAACGTCGAACTGCAAGCATCGGTAACTTCGCACAAACTATCAACTCAATTCAAAATGACAGCTCAGACCCGTGGGTCATCATCGCTAAGGCCATGCGACCAAGACCAAATGGCAATGGTATCCAACGTAGGTTCAGACGAAGCGTCATCATAACCTTTAACCTTCACTCGGCCACCTCGACTTAATCGAAGTATCAGCATCAGTCCCCTGGAAAAAAGAAGAGGAAGAGTTAATTCGAAGTGAAAAATCCAAAAGCCGTGAAGACTAAAACGGAAGTCATCTTTAGAATCAAATCGAAATCCAATCCGTTATAGTGCATCAAGGTAAACCCCAATCAAATCCTAAAACGGAAACAAAATCCAATCAGTATCAGAAAAATCCAATCAGTTTATCAGGAAAAACAATCGAGCAAAAGTGAATCCGAAAAAGGAAAGAAGATCGAATCATATCAAATAAATCCCACTCAGAAGGCAATCTCAGCAAAATAACGTAAAATCCAAAGCCCATTTCAAACATCAGAGAAAATATATAAGGAACAACATCACCTCGTAAAGGGGAACCGGAGAGAACGAAAGAGAACTAGTTGGTGGCCGCGTACGAAGGGAGGAAGAAGCAAACTAAGAGGTGAAAAACGGCGGAGAATCATTGAAATCCCTCGGGTGATCAAGGATCTTTAGAGAGGTTCACCAGCACCATCTGAAGACGGCGAGCAATTCCTCTCAGGGTTCAGCCATCATCATCACCGATCAGACTAGCATCATCGCCATATTCACAACGATCTCCAACTATCATCATCAATAATTATTCTCGAAAACGTAAGATTTCGCTACTAACTGTGTGGGTCGTGTTACATTTTCAGGGTCACCATGACAAAGAAAGATCAAACATGAGGATCGGAGAAGAAAGAGCTAACGAAGATGAGAGAAAGAGTTCATGCGCCGCGAGATGAGAAAGGGTTTTGGAAACCCTAGAGTCGTTGTGGCCTGCGCATGTTTTGGGTCGGATATCCCCTACCGGCCCAACTGTGTCCTCAACTTTTGTCTTTACTATCCTTTTTCTAATTTAAAAATGATAAAAAATTTTAATAACTAAAACTCAATTAACATTTTGCTAATAATACTTACCTTTTTTTAAAATAATTATTACTCTAGTTTTTAGGACTTGTCTCTTAAAATAATATACTAAAACCCTACATTTTCTTTTGTAAATAAAAATTTTTTTAGTTTAAACTTTTCTCATAATAGTCCAAATATTACAAAAAAGGAAAAAAATTAGCTCGTTGAATTAAAAGCTCTTTCTAAATAATTAGGTTTAAAATAATTGTTGAGAGTTAAGGTTAAATTAATTAATATTAAAATTCTTATTTAAATTGAAGTTTTCCTTGCAAAATAAAATCACAAAATATGCAAAATTTCGCCTCCTAACTCGTCTGTTGGTTTACATATTTCGGTCTACGGACTCTATTTTACTCATTTTGCAGCTTGTCATGTTGTTTTTATTTAGCTGTATTTCATTCGGAATTTCATATCATTGTAACGGTTCCTCATTGTGACCTCGCGAATCTTAACAATCGCGTTTACTTTCCGTATTTAAATTCCTGCTTGTATGATTTAAAATTCTGCACTGTTTATCATTACTTCCGTCACACTACACACATCCGAAGGTTAGGTCTAGCTTTTGGTCGCCGCGCCAATAGTCCTCAAAACAACTTCAAACCCTTTCACCTTACAAATCCTAATTTTTCACAAATGCCTCGCCGCAGGCAAAATTACAATTTTACCCCTAGCATTAGGTCAAAGAGCCGTCGCGCTCATTTTAGGGTTTCCCGCCGTGGAATCCCTAATTTAACCCTAAATACAACTTAACATTTCAACGTAGAGATTTGGAGTTTCTACACTCCACGTAAGCGTGTCCTTAAGATGCGTTTATTCCCCTTGAGACCTTGACCACAGTCAAGAAGTTTCTAACCTCCCTATTGAGGGGAACTACGATTACTCTGATTCCACTCCCGTAAGGATACGTAGGCACAAGATGCGATGTCTTGCCGAGTAAACTTAGAATTAACCCCTTAGGTCTCCTTTCTCACTTTTAATCCTTTGTACATATACCTTAAGCAAATGAATAAAGCAAAATAGTAAACATTTGAACAAAAGGTTCCTGTAGAGTACTACAGAAGTTTAGGGTGCTAATACCTTCCCTAAATTTAACCAACCCCCGAACCCTAGATCTTTCCCCGCATTGTGTTTACGATGCAAAATAGGTTTTCCCTCTTTTGACCTTTTCCTTCGGATAAATCAAAGAGCGGTTGTGAATTAAATTGCGATTCAAACTCATTAATAGTTTGTGATCCTATTTCCACCGCAACAGAAAATGGCGACTTCACTGGGGACTCCTTTAACTTTTGAGGGTTATCCCTAACTTGTTCATATTTATTACTATCTGTGATATTATTCATTTGCATGTATATATTTGCGCTTTGATTGTGGGACTGTTCCTTGTGCTGTGAGATAGGTCCTACACCCGGATCTAGTGTACCTTAGGTAAATGGCAATAGACCAAGGAAACTGTACGACGTATATCGATACGGTTGATCTGGTGGCCATGGTTAGTGCGACTTCTTGGTTGGTGCTTATATTCCTTAAGTCAAGTTGAGGATAATATTGAGGCTGCCATATGTTGTCAACGCACTAACTGACTTTTAGAACCCTAGTTAACTCATCTTGGCCTTTAGAAAGTAGTGAGGTAACCGGCTTTGGTGCAGACTGAAGTTGGTTGACACTCGATACTACGCTCATTGAGATCTTAAACTTGGAGGGTTTTGGTTGGCAAGTAAGTTGCCTTCTGAACAACCATCCTTGTGAAAGATCAATGATATTGAGATCCCTTAGAACCTGGTTACTTTTGTAGGACAGGATGAACCATCTAACTTCAGGGGAGGGTATTTGCCTTTGAACCTCATGCAAGCCTTTAACCTAAGACTTTGTGTGTTTTCATGCATTGCATCCATAAAGCATCTCATCGCATTGTATTTCATGAAGTTCAAACATCATTTATGGATATTGCGGGATACCATAAAAAAAAAATAGAATGAAAAAACAAGAAAAATATTTCTTTGGTACACCACGACATTCGTAAATGTGTTGAATTCCATGAAACCTTCATTTACATTCACATTTAGCATCATACTTTTGCATTACATGTGTCTCCCGATTTCTCACACTCGGTTCTCTCACCTTCCAGTTTCGTCACCCTGAGTTCTCGGCACCAGTACAACACCAGAGCTCAGACTCGAAAAAGAATGGAGGATCAGGCAAAAGAGATTGATCGCCTTAGCAATGAACTTGAAGACCTTCGAGGGGGTATGGGGCGTATGATGGAATTGTTACATGTCATGAATGCTAAGATGGATACCCAGCCCACTGTTGTTTCTGAGATTACCGGCGTTACTGTGGACCCTTCACCAGGTGTGGCTGTAGCAAGGGACCCACCTTATGGTCTTGCTCCAGGTTTTGTGCCTCCTCAAGCCACCGTCCCGATTAATCAACCTGTTCAGCAAGTCGTGCCTTTGTTTTCTGAAGTCTCTAGGGGGGCTCCTATCTTTGCACCACCTGTTGTACACACTCGTGCGCAACCGTACTTCAATGAGACAGCTTTTGATGATCTTGATGAGAATGTTGAGGGTTATGAGAAACATGATAAGCTTCGTGAAGAAGTAAATACTATCGTCCAGAGATTGAAAAAGGTAGAGGGTGATCAAATTTTTGGGACTGCTGCAAGAGATGTTTGTTTGGTCTCAGGTTTGGTTATTCCCCCGAAGTTCAAAACTCCGAACTTCGATCGTTATGAAGGTGCCACCTGTCCTAAGAGTCATTTGATCATGTATTATCGCAAAATGGCTGCCCATGTTGAGAACGATAAACTGATGATTCATTGCTTCCAAGATAGTTTGAAGGGTGCTTCCTCCAAGTGGTATTTAACTTTAGACCAGTCTCGCATTAAGAGTTTCCAGGATTTATCTGACGCTTTCATCAAACACTACAAGTACAATATGGATCTGGCTCCTGACAGAAGACAATTGCTGAGTATGTCACAAAAGAATTCTGAGTCATTCAAAGAGTATGCTCAAAGGTGGAGAGAGACTGCTTCGCAGGTAGAACCTCCTTTGACCGAGAAAGAGTTAGCTGATTGGTTTGTCGACACAGTCCGTCCAGAATTTTACGAGAGAATGGTGGGTAGTGTGACTTCAAATTTCTCCGACATCGTCGCTGTGGGTGTCAAGATTGAATTGGGTATGAAGAGTGGTAAAATGACAAATAATCATGGTGCTTCTAAGGATCAGCCGAAGAAACCTCCGTATAGCTCCCAGAAAAAGAAGGAGAGTGAGACTAATGCTATATCCTCTGGTAGACCAAGGGAACGCTTTTATCGACATCCGCAAGGTTATGCTCAACCTCAAGGGTACCCAGTCCAATATGCTCAACAACCCTATGTGGCAGCTATTACACCTTCTTTCAGTCAACAGGTTCCCATGTATCAACCTATGCAACAACCTCCTGTTTATCCGCCTCCTGTCAACTACCTACAGGCACCCAATACTCCTGCTCCTCAACAGCCAAAGAGTCCGGCTCCTCGCCAGAAATGTGCCAAACAGAAGAACGTATAAACCTTGTCCGCCAATTCCGATGACTTTCACCGAGTTGTACCCCTCTTTGGTCAAGCAAGGTCTAATCACTACTCGGGCTTTGGGTCCGCCTCCTAATCCTCTACCTGCCAATTACAACGCCGCTGCTCACTGTTTATTTCATGAGGGTGCGCCTGGCCATGATCTGGAGAATTGCTATGCTCTCAAAAATATTGTCAGGGATTTATTGGAAAAGAAGATTTTGACATTCGAAGACCCTCAACCAAATGTTAAGAAGAACCCTTTTCCTAACCATGAGAGTGTCAATGCCGTTAGTGTTGGTTCGGGGGATGATTATGCCCTTGACATTGAACAGATTAAGACTCCTCTCAAAATGTTCCATTCAAAACTGTTTGAAGCTGGTTTAGTAGATACTTCCCACGTTGCATGTGTAAGTTGTGAAGCCAGTATTAAGGGTTGCATGTCGGTTCAGAATGATGTTCAGAGGTTAATTAATGAGGGTGTTTTACAAGTGACAAGCCAAGTCAAGAAGGATGTAGTCGCTGTGGTTGAGCCTGTTTTCCATCAGCCTGAACAAAAGGGTAAGGTACCAGTGTTTAATCTATCAGGGGCAGGCTCCGCCAATCTCGTGTTCGATATACCGAAGTCGTATATCCCTGAAGTGAATCAGCCTAAGCCTATAGTTATTCGAAGACCGGGTCCGTTTCCTTTCAGCGATCCTAAAGCCGTGCCTTGGAAATATGACGTGACGGTGATTGACAAGGAGTCTGGGAAGACTATTCCAAATGAAGAGGTTAAGGGCACAGTGACCAATATCGCAGAGGTAAACAGGATGACTCGCAGTGGTCGCGTGTATACTCCCCGTTCTAATGAGGATCCACCTAAGGAGATCACTAATATCCCAATACCTGCCAAAGACAAGGGTAAGGGAGCTGTTACGAATGATGAAGATGCCGAATTTTTGAGGATCATCAAGAAAAGTGACTATAAAGTTATCGATCAACTTCATCAGACTCCTTCCAAGATCTCAATTCTATCTCTGTTAATGAATTCACCCGCTCATAGGATGGCCTTGCAGAAAGTTTTGACTCAAGCACATGTGGATCAAGATATTAGCACCAGTCGGTTTGATAGTGTGATTGCCAATTTGACTGCCTGTAACACTCTCAGTTTCAGCAATGAAGAGTTACCGAAGGAGGGTCCGAACCATAATCGTGCTTTACATATATCGGTAAAATGTCAAGAGGACAATTTAGCGAGAGTACTAGTGGACACCGGTTCTTCTCTGAATGTTCTACCCAAGAGGGTTCTCGACAAGTTGGCCTGTAAAGAGACTGTGTTGAAGCCTACTCCTTTGGTTGTCAAGGCTTTCGACGGCTCTCGCCGGTCGGTAATGGGGGAGGTTGAGCTTCCTATCCTGATTGGTCCGCAAATTTTTAATATCACGTTTCAAGTCATGGACATTAATCCCAATTACAGTTGTTTACTCGGAAGGCCGTGGATTCATGCCGCTGGGGCAGTGACCTCAACGTTACATCAAAGGATGAAATTCGTGATCGACGGAAAGTTGGTTATTATACACGGTGAGGAAGATCTGATGATCAGTAACCTGTCTTCTTTCCGTTACATCGAGACCGATGAGAATGCTTTAGACATTTCCTTTCAAGCACTTGAGATCGCCAATGCTGTTCTGCTGGAAGTCGAAGAGACAGTGGGTCAGGGTAATCCATCTTTTGCATCTCTGAAGAGTACCAAATCAACAATTGACAGGGGCATTCCTGAAGGTTGGGGAGAGGTAATTGATGTCAAGACCAAGACTGATCGCTCTGGGTTGGGTTACAAACCAACTCAGAATGGAGCTGCCACCACTGTCGAAGGGCGTCCGAAGGTTATCCAAGAAGTATTTGTCAGCGGAGGCTTCCAAATCAATGCCATCAGCAACTGTGAAGAAAATGAAGAGCTGAGCAACCTGGTGTTTAAGGGTGATGCAGTTTTGAACAACTGGGAGGCCGTAGAGATCCCTGTTATCTTTCCCTTGTCAAAGTAATTGTTTTTTTAAGTTTCATTTACATTTTCAAATAAAAATCTGTAGCTCTGCCCAAGGCTATAGGGTTGTTTTGTCGGGCCACCTTTCATTCATAAAAAGATATTAATAAAAGTATTTTGTTCAATTCCACTTTGTTTCATTTGCGTTTTTCGTTTTTCACCTTTAAAAATGAAATTGGCAACCTTTCTTCCTATAATAAATAAAAAGAAAAAACAGCATTTCATTCTTACATGTCTTCGAGCATTTTAATTAAGTAAGCCTTCCATCATGCAGAGATATCGTAAACCTTGTTGGATCCAATGACTTTGCTGACACTCCTGACTGGGATGCACCCATCAATCAAGCTGAGGACGAGGGTGAAGAAGATTTTGAAGTACCCACGGAACTGACAAGATTGATTGAGTACGAGTACACAGAGCTTCAACCGCATAAAGAGCAAGTGGACCTAATTAATCTCGGTACAGATGAAAACAAGAAAGAGGTCAAGATAGGTGCAATGCTTGGGACGGAGATTAGGCCGAGGTTGGTTGAGTTGTTAAAAGAGTATATTGATGTGTTTGCGTGGTCGTATCAAGATATGCCGGGCCTAGACACGGATATTGTTGTTCACAAGTTGCCGCTTAAGCCAGATTGTCCGCCTATCAAACAAAAGCTTCGAAGAACGAGACCCGACATGGCTTTGAAGATTCGAGATGAGGTTAAAAAGCAGTTGGATGCAGGCTTCTTGGCAGTCGCAAAATATCCAGATTGGGTTGCCAACATTGTACCAGTGCCCAAGAAGGACGGTAAAGTTAGGATGTGTGTGGATTACAGGGACCTGAACAAAGCAAGTCCGAAAGACGACTTCCCTCTGCCACATATTGATACACTTGTAGACAATACAGCCAGTTTTGCGTTGTTTTCATTTATGGATGGTTTCTCCGGCTATAATCAGATCAAGATGGATCCCGACGATCAAGAGAAGACTACTTTCATTACTCCTTGGGGAACCTTCTGCTACAAAGTCATGCCCTTCGGTTTAAAGAATGCAGGGGCAACTTACCAGCGTGCTATGACCACTCTTTTTCATGATATGATGCACAAAGAAATTGAGGTGTATGTGGACGATATGATAGCCAAATCTCAGAGTGAAGAGGAGCATTTAGACCATTTGGTGAAGTTGTTTGAACGACTCAGGAAATATCAGTTGAAATTGAATCCTGCAAAATGTACCTTCGGTGTCAGATCCGGAAAATTGCTTGGTTTCATCGTTAGCCAGCGAGGGATTGAGGTGGATCCTGACAAAGTCCGAGCCATTCAAGATATGCCGGCTCCACGAACAGAGACGCAAGTTAGGGGTTTTCTGGGACGTCTGAATTACATTTCCAGGTTTATCTTTAATATGACCGCTACTTGTGAGCCGATATTCAAGTTGCTTTGCAAGGGGCAGACAGTTGAGTGGAACCCTGATTGTCAGAAAGCGTTTGAGAAGATTAAGGGTTATTTGCAAGATCCCCCTATTCTGATTCCTCCCGTACCTGGAAGACCGTTGTTTATGTACCTTACTGTTCTCGAGAAGTCTATGGGTTGTGTGCTTGGGCAACATGATGAGACTGGGAAAAAGGAACATGCAATTTATTACCTGAGCAAGAAGTTTACCGATTGCGAAAACAGATACTCACCATTAGAGAAAACTTGTTGTGCATTGGCATGGGCCGCTAAGCGCCTTCGGCAGTATATGGTCTGTCATACCACGCTATTGATTTCTAAAATGGATCCGATCAAGTACATTTTTGAAAAACCTGCTCAAACCGGGAGGCTAGCCCGTTGGCACATGTTGTTATCCGAATATGACATCCAGTATGTACCCCAGAAGGCGATTAAGGGTAGTATTTTATCTGATTATCTTGCAGACCAGCCAGTTGAAGATTATGAACCCCTTAAGCTCGATTTTCCTGATGAGGATATATTATTGATTAAAAGAGATTGTGAAGAGCCAGATCCGAGCGAAGGTCCAGAACCAGGACTTTGGTGGAAGATGATGTTTGATGGTTCCTCAAATTTCAATGGGCACGGTATAGGCGCCGTTTTGATGAACCCAAAGGGTGGATTCACTCCATTTACAGCAAGATTGGACTTTGAGTGTACTAATAACGTCGCAGAATATGAAGCGTGTATCCTCGGCCTCGAAGCAGCGATTCACCTCCGAATCAAACTTCTTAAAGTGAGTGGTGACTCAGCCTTGGTTATTTACCAGGTACAAGGCAAATGGGAAACGAAGAATGAGAAGCTGATCCCTTATAAGGACTACATTATTGAACTGATCAAGTATTTCGACGAGATAGAGTTCGAGCATGTTCCTAGATCCGAGAATCACGTAGCCGATGCTTTAGCCATGTTAGCATCCATGTGGAAAGTTAAATTCGTTAATGAAGCACCTCTTATCCATATTGAGCGCAAGGTTGAGCCCGCTTATTGTCAGTTGGTCGAAGAAGTTGAGGTGGATGAAAAGCCTTGGTTTCACGATATCAAGAACTATCTCGTCAAGCAGGAATATCCCGATGGCGCTACCGGTCTGGACAAAAAGACATTGAGAAGACTGGCGTCCAAATTCTTTATCAGTAATGGTGTGTTGTACAAGAGAAATCACGACATGGTCCTGCTCAGATGTGTTGATAAACGGGAAGCGGACATGTTACTACAGGAAATCCATGAGGGGACCTTCGGAACCCATGCCAATGGTTACGCTATGTCCAAGAAGATGTTAAGGGCTGGGTATTATTGGTTAACCATGGAAGCTGACTGCATCCAATACGCTAGAAAATGCCATAAGTGCCAAATTTATGCTGATAAAATACACGTACCTCCGTCACCGTTGAATGTTTTGTCTTCACCATGGCCGTTCTCTATGTGGGGCATTGACATGATTGGGGCAATCGAGCCGAAAGCTTCTAATGGACATCGTTTTATCCTTGTTGCCATTGATTATTTCACCAAATGGGTAGAGGCTGCCTCCTACACCAACGTGACCAAGCAAGTGGTCGCCCGCTTCATCAGGAAAGAAATTATCTGCCGTTATGGAGTCCCAAGCCGGATAATAACTGACAATGGCACCAATCTGAATAATAAGACTATGAAAGAGTTGTGTGACAATTTCAAGATCACTCACCACAATTCTTCTCCGTACCGTCCTAAGATGAATGGGGCCGTTGAAGCTGCAAATAAGAATATCAAGAAGATCCTGCAAAAGATGGTTGTGACTTACAAAGATTGGCATGAGATGTTACCGTTTGCTTTGCATGGATACAGAACCTCAGTGAGAACTTCGACAGGGGCAACACCTTTCTCATTGGTGTATGGAATGGACGCCGTGCTCCCCATCGAAGTAGAGATACCTTCGCTAAGAGTGTTAATGGAGGCTGAACTTGAGGAAGCTGAGTGGGTTCAAGACAGATTGGATCAGTTGAATCTCATTGACGAGAAGCGTTTGACAGCCATGTGCCATGGGCAATTATATCAGAAACGGATGAAAAGAGCGTTTGATAAGAAGATTCGTATCCGTGAGTTCCGTCAAGGAGAGCTCGTACTCAAAAAGATCTTGCCAGTACATAAAGATATGCGTGGAAAGTGGATGCGTAATTATGAAGGCCCGTTCGTTGTAAAGACTGTCTTCTCCGGAGGGTCTCTAATACTTACGACAATGGACGGTGAAGAACTAGCACATCCCGTGAATTCTGATGCAGTCCGAAAATATTATGCCTAAAGACCCGCTAAGTCGAAAACCTGCAAAAGGCGACTTAGGCAAAAGTAAGGGTTGACAAAAGAAAAAAGAAATAATAACAAAAGCTCGCTAAGTTGAAAACCCGAAAGGGCGGCTTAGGCAAAAAAAAGCGTCCCGGTGGATTGAAAACCCGAAAGGGCGGTCCAGGCAAAAGTTAGGGACAGAGGCATTTCATTGCATCAGAAGACACTGATTATCTCGAACACACTTTCCGCATAAGAGCCATGTTTCAGTTTCTTTCATCCTTGCCCAAAGCAAGATTCTGGATTAGTCTTAGTTATTAGTGTCAGTAGGTGTCGTTGGATTCGATGTAACCCTTTTCCCATGTTGCCAATTTCAAAATGTAATCATCTGTGGAGCTATGCCTTCAGCAAGCAGCCACCCTTTAATAAAAGATACCATCTCGTTACTTACATTCCTTGGTGCATTGCTCTTTATTTTCTATTGTTATGCAAAATGCGTTTATTCTTAAAATTTGAAAATGAAAGGTGCATTGTAGATTTTTCAAAACTATTTTTCAAAAAAAACAAAACAAATTTGAAATGTAATAAATTACTTTGACTAGTGGAAATTCCGAAAGGATCTCTTCATTCCCCGGAAATATCATTATTGCAGAAACACTTTCAAACCATTGCCCAGTGATAGTCCCCAGAGAGACTATAAGCTGACAATTTCTTCTTGGGGTAACTTAAAAGTGTCCCTCAGGTTTTCTTCTCCCCATATGAAGACGTGATACTGTACACCCAAGCAGATTACCTTCTCCCCAGAGAATTCGGAACTTTAAAACCAGACTTGATTCTACCATTGATCTTTCTTACCCATGATTGACGTATTGGTTGCAGAGAACGCAGGACATTTCCGTCGAGATGTTTATTTCATCTCTCGTCCCGTCTCTAGTCTGTTTCGTCAGCATACGCAGGGGCATAAGCATCACATGCCTATGTCATATATTCATTTCACATACTCATTACATACTCATTTCATAACATCTTGCATATTTGGCTACATACATAGACATTAACATACATTCACATTAACATACGCATTAGCATTCACAGGATCATTGCGTTTCACCATCATTTGGTTGTTACCACCGAGTAACTGGGTTCGTCCATTCTCTCCAAATAGATAGTCAGCCCTAAGCATAAAATACATATGCGTTTCCAGTTTCCCCACAGAGCTCGATCCTCGTGGATGACGGTTACTTCAGCTATCTTTCCTCACCAGGATAAGATATTTACCCTCCGAGATCATTCCCTCGATGGAGTCTTGATTACCAGTTTTCTTTCTAGCTCGGTCCTAGATCGAATCTCAGTCGTGTCGGTCGTCGAGCCCCAACCGGACGTGCATTTATTTTGCACTATCTTTCAAGAAAATCAACTACCATCTCTTACAGGTACATGCCAGTTCATGCCTGGATAATTTATTATTACAATCCTACGTCTTACAGCATCAATATACAACATTTCTCACCTAAGAAGTCGATCATATCCTCGTTATGACTCGCAGCAAATGGCCATCTCCATGGAGCAGTTGGGCTTCCATTTACCTGCCGTCTTGAGGTACGAACCAATTCGTATTCAGGAGAGCACGATCTTGAGTTACGAGAAGGTTTGAGCGAAATCATATTCAGAAGAGCACGATTCTGAGTTATGAGGAAGTTCGATTATCCAGTTTCATATTCAGGAGAGCACGATTCTGAAATATGAAGAAATTCAGTCATCCAGTTTCATATTCAGGAGAGCACGATTCTGAAATATGAAGAAATTCAGTCATCCAGTTTCATATTCAGGAGAGCACGATTCTGAAATATGAGTATCTTCAGTCATTCAGTTTCATATTCAGGAGAGCACGATTCTGAAATATGAAGAAATTCAGTCATCCAGTATCATATTCAGGAGAGCACGATTCTGAAGTATGAGGAAGTTCAGTTTACCCTTTTCATGTTCAGGAGAACATAATCTTGAAGCATGAAGAAGTTTATTTATCCTTCAGTAAGAGAAGAATCAGAATCGTATTCCAGGCGCCGACCTTAAATGCGAGAAGATTTATTTATCAGATAAGCAGCAGCCTCTTTATTTGAGTGCTTATCCATTTTTTGCACATAAGTCCCTTCCAACGATAAGTGACAGTTCTCCCTCGAGAAGCTTATCAGGGCAATTCCCATCAAAGTCCATTTATTTTGGCATACAGTCGGTCTTTACCCTGTATATTTGCTACGGAGTTCCGAAAAGTCCGTTTGATCCTGTCACGAGGGGTAGTTTACAGAAGCTTGGATGTTATTCCTTGCTCAATGCTCCAGCATTCTGTAATCGATCTTACAATCGTATGTGATCCAGTTTTATTTTTAGATTCCCCAGTGGAGGCCGTCTCATAGGTACCATCTCCATTCGAGGATCTCGTTCCTTTTCTGAAAGTGACAGTTGATCATTCGCACCAGTTGACTATCATTTTTAGAATTCCCCAGTGATGTACTGTGTCTCAGCGCGTCATTTTCCCCAGTGTGTTTCTTCTCGTGGCGTCTGTCTCGGTGTCGTCATGTTTCGTCAGCATTTTCGCATTCATTATTCCAGCATACGCATCATATCATAGTCATGGCATCATCTGCGTTAAGTCGCTCCAGTTTTGTCCATAGCATTGCATATCGCCGCATATAAGGGCAAAATTTTCGGTTATCTATATTTAAATCCCTCCACCATGATTCCTCGAGTCTTCGTCACTCAAATCATCCGGTGTAGCTATTTAAATAGGGGCAACTATAATACCCCAAATTTTACCCTTATATTTAGTCAGTCATATCGCATAACATCTCATTGTTGCATCCACTAACCGTTAACTGGTTGCAAAAGGGTGTTTTGTTTTGCAGGAATTGCACCAAGGGCGTTTTAATTATAAAAAGGGCAAAATGGTAATTTGGACAATGTTACCAACAGTTTGTGACGATAGGCTGGCGCCGGGGTCCTTCGGGATAGTTGAAACCTTTTTCCCCGAAATATTTATTTTAGAGATAAACAGAAAGACAGGGTAAAATGTGGCAGCGGTACAGTAATTTATTTGAATGGAGAAATGGGCCATCAGTGATCTCCAAAATTTCTGTCAAAATCCCCCAAATTTATCAAGACGAGATGTTAATGAGAGACGGTTTGAATCAGTACGAGTAACCTTGTTGGGGTTCATTTCGCAAAGCGGGCGTTTTCTGTTCCACTGGTTTCGGGTAGTTTAAATTTCAAAGAAAAAGAAATGGTAATAATTTTTGATTTTTAATCATGGTTTCAAACTACACCTGACCGAGGCTCAGGGGTTGAGTAGTTTTCGAAGTTGGTATGCCGTCAGTAGAGCAGGGCACAGTCCGATTTGAATTTATTTTGCGAGCAGTCTACTGTTCCACCGCTTTCTGCTGTCTTTTAAGAGAAGAGACAATATTAATCAGATGGCATTTCAGGCAGGGATTTATGTTGTGGGCCGAATTCAGTCAGAGGTATAAGTTCATCTGGAGTTAAGGAATCGAAATACCTTACTTAAAGCAATACGGTTGATACAATGAGATTTAATCCATTTTGACTTTTGATTCATTCATACTGAATTAATGCGGTGGAAATTAATTCCGTTTGTTTAAGTAAATTGCCTAAAGTCTAATTGTTTGGATTCGTTTGAGGTTGTTTGCTTAAATTCAGAATTAATCGGTTTGTGTTAATCATTACTCAAGTTGGATTTCAGTTGGAATTTTTGGATTACAACAAAATTCAAAGTAAAAGCTGGAATATAATTTGAATGAAGAAAATATTGGATTTTATTTCAATGACTCTTTGGTTACAAGTTACAAAAGGACTTTAAGTTACATTTTTTTCCTATCCTAAAAAATCCTAAAAATTTAAGTCATTCCCAGGACATCTTCAACCATGGTCTTCACGCATATTTCTTCTGATTACCTGCACAATGAAAACAAATCAAAGCATAAAGAAAAGTGTTAGAAGAAATAAGCGGACACCCTCAGAAAATCTTCATCATTGGGTGCCGGGAGGGCACGACCGAAGCCGCGTCCTACTCCCACTTCCGAACCTCAACCTCGGCTACCGACCAGCAGTATCTGTTCCATTTTGGGACAGCCGAGAAAGAGAGGTAAAAGAAGCGTTTTTCGAGCCGAAATGGTTTGCGCGACGGTGGATTCAAATGAGCACTATCAAGTAAACCAGATCCCCAAACGGACTCGTAACTAAACCGAATTCCAAAGCTACTTCAGCTCTGAACCAGACAAGTGAATTCATAATAGAAAAACCAGCACATTAGTAAGGAAGTATGTATCAGCATCAAGACAGAGGCAGGCCAATTATGTTGAAACCGGTTTGAAACAAATCTGAATGAACACCAGAATAAAGTTTGGTTTTAACATCTGCAAAAACACCAAAACCATCAGACAATGCATGTCATATAAAAAACAACAGTGGTCCAAGATTTATCAGGAAAAAAGCCATATAAACTGAACCAGAGTTACAGCAGGAAAGAACCACATCTGAACTGCATCAGAATAAGCAGTTCTGAACCGAGCAAATAAACTCTAGCCGAGAATATCAGCAATAATCCCAAAACTGAATATCGAAGCTAATCACAGCCAAACTGCATTAGAAAGTAGCCCGTTCGCAAACCCAGTTGGTGTCAAAAATCCGAACGTCAGCTTATCAGAAAAATCAGAGATGATCCAAACTGTAAACCAGTCCGTAAACAGGTCCAGCCAACATCGAAAATCAATGCCCAACATCTGCAAAGAAAAATCAAATCAGAAGCAGATAATAGAGAAACCAGTCAACCATTATAATGAGTTCCGACCATGAATCAAAATCAAAATGGATGGAACAGGGATTAAGCCCTCAGTTCAACCATCATTGGGCAGGAGAATTCGAGCGGCTGGGAAAGCCACGGCCGAAGCCGTTACCAATTCCCTACCGAACGTCGAACTGCAAGCATCGGTAACTTCGCACAAACTATCAACTCAATTCAAAATGACAGCTCAGACCCGTGGGTCATCATCGCTAAGGCCATGCGACCAAGACCAAATGGCAATGGTATCCAACGTAGGTTCAGACGAAGCGTCATCATAACCTTTAACCTTCACTCGGCCACCTCGACTTAATCGAAGTATCAGCATCAGTCCCCTGGAAAAAAGAAGAGGAAGAGTTAATTCGAAGTGAAAAATCCAAAAGCCGTGAAGACTAAAACGGAAGTCATCTTTAGAATCAAATCGAAATCCAATCCGTTATAGTGCATCAAGGTAAACCCCAATCAAATCCTAAAACGGAAACAAAATCCAATCAGTATCAGAAAAATCCAATCAGTTTATCAGGAAAAACAATCGAGCAAAAGTGAATCCGAAAAAGGAAAGAAGATCGAATCATATCAAATAAATCCCACTCAGAAGGCAATCTCAGCAAAATAACGTAAAATCCAAAGCCCATTTCAAACATCAGAGAAAATATATAAGGAACAACATCACCTCGTAAAGGGGAACCGGAGAGAACGAAAGAGAACTAGTTGGTGGCCGCGTACGAAGGGAGGAAGAAGCAAACTAAGAGGTGAAAAACGGCGGAGAATCATTGAAATCCCTCGGGTGATCAAGGATCTTTAGAGAGGTTCACCAGCACCATCTGAAGACGGCGAGCAATTCCTCTCAGGGTTCAGCCATCATCATCACCGATCAGACTAGCATCATCGCCATATTCACAACGATCTCCAACTATCATCATCAATAATTATTCTCGAAAACGTAAGATTTCGCTACTAACTGTGTGGGTCGTGTTACATTTTCAGGGTCACCATGACAAAGAAAGATCAAACATGAGGATCGGAGAAGAAAGAGCTAACGAAGATGAGAGAAAGAGTTCATGCGCCGCGAGATGAGAAAGGGTTTTGGAAACCCTAGAGTCGTTGTGGCCTGCACATGTTTTGGGTCGGATATCCCCTACCGGCCCAACTGTGTCCTCAACTTTTGTCTTTACTATCCTTTTTCTAATTTAAAAATGATAAAAAATTTTAATAACTAAAACTCAATTAACATTTTGCTAATAATACTTACCTTTTTTTAAAATAATTATTACTCTAGTTTTTAGGACTTGTCTCTTAAAATAATATACTAAAACCCTACATTTTCTTTTGTAAATAAAAATTTTTTTAGTTTAAACTTTTCTCATAATAGTCCAAATATTACAAAAAAGGAAAAAAATTAGCTCGTTGAATTAAAAGCTCTTTCTAAATAATTAGGTTTAAAATAATTGTTGAGAGTTAAGGTTAAATTAATTAATATTAAAATTCTTATTTAAATTGAAGTTTTCCTTGCAAAATAAAATCACAAAATATGCAAAATTTCGCCTCCTAACTCGTCTGTTGGTTTACATATTTCGGTCTACGGACTCTATTTTACTCATTTTGCAGCTTGTCATGTTGTTTTTATTTAGCTGTATTTCATTTGGAATTTCATATCATTGTAACGGTTCCTCATTGTGACCTCGCGAATCTTAACAATCGCGTTTACTTTCCGTATTTAAATTCCTGCTTGTATGATTTAAAATTCTGCACTGTTTATCATTACTTCCGTCACACTACACACATCCGAAGGTTAGGTCTAGCTTTTGGTCGCCGCGCCAATAGTCCTCAAAACAACTTCAAACCCTTTCACCTTACAAATCCTAATTTTTCACAAATGCCTCGCCGCAGGCAAAATTACAATTTTACCCCTAGCATTAGGTCAAAGAGCCGCCGCGCTCATTTTAGGGTTTCCCGCCGTGGAATCCCTAATTTAACCCTAAATACAACTTAACATTTCAACGTAGAGATTTGGAGTTTCTACACTCCACGTAAGCGTGTCCTTAAGATGCGTTTATTCCCCTTGAGACCTTGACCACAGTCAAGAAGTTTCTAACCTCCCTATTGAGGGGAACTACGATTACTCTGATTCCACTCCCGTAAGGATACGTAGGCACAAGATGCGATGTCTTGCCGAGTAAACTTAGAATTAACCCCTTAGGTCTCCTTTCTCACTTTTAATCCTTTGTACATATACCTTAAGCAAATGAATAAAGCAAAATAGTAAACATTTGAACAAAAGGTTCCTGTAGAGTACTACAGAAGTTTAGGGTGCTAATACCTTCCCTAAATTTAACCAACCCCCGAACCCTAGATCTTTCCCCGCATTGTGTTTACGATGCAAAATAGGTTTTCCCTCTTTTGACCTTTTCCTTCGGATAAATCAAAGAGCGGTTGTGAATTAAATTGCGATTCAAACTCATTAATAGTTTGTGATCCTATTTCCACCGCAACACATACTATGGGTACTAAGGGTTCAAAGCAATAAAGGGATATTTAGATAGCTTCATGTACAGAACCCCATGATACAAATATTTTATAGGTTGACCATAGAAAAGTTACAAGCATTTAAATAAAGAACATGGCATTAAGGTCAAATTCACAAGGGCACCTCCGAGTTCCGACAAAATTCCATTTTCTTTTTTTCATGATGTCGTTGGTCCCATTCCATTAAATGGTTAGAGGCACGAACAAGGCCTGTAATTCAGCAAAATTCATGTGTACATTATAATTTAAAAATTCACAAATTTCAATCCGTACAAAGTTCATTACAAAGAGCTTCCATGAAAATGCTCTCATCATTCAAATTACAAGTCATTGCATTCACACCAAGTTTATTAAACCAAAACAGAACCACGACAACAGGAAATGCAAACGGATTGAAATCCTAAACTACAAACTACAGCCCGTCACAGAGTCAGGGATCACCCTCATTCTTCCTTCAATACTCTTCTACTCAATACGCAGTTTTTCACCTTCGATCATTTTTCTCAAAAAAACTTCTTCATCAGTCTTCAACCGCTGTTTTTGCACCGAAACAAGACCGTCTCAGAATTACATCAATTCTCCAACATCTCCAATTCACCAGCGACGACTTCATCCTCTGACTGAGAGCAAGCGTTATTTTGAGCCATAAGTACACTGTAAAGAGGTCTAACTCATACTATGTATTATTTGGTGTGGTATTTGCTTAGAATCCTTCAGCATTCACGCCATCCACTGTTACCTGTTGCAAACATGAACATCACCTGCATTGCATACTTGAATGGTCACAGAGAAGCAAAGAATGCCCAATATGTTGGCAATCACTGTCCTTGAAAGACCCTGTCAGTCAAGAGCTTCTTGTTGCCATAGAGGCTGAAAAAAGCTTAATATCAAGAAACGATATTCATCTTCACATACTAATTCTCTTGTCGCCTTTGAACATTGTAATGGTAACCGCAATGCTTCTCGCTCAGATGACATTGATTCTGATGAGCAAAATTATGCCGCATCTATATGCTGCTGCAAATAGAGCTTGTTTTGTTCAGAGACAGAGAAGACAAGGATGATATTCCAGAAGAGAATTCTTGTGGAACCAACAAAGCATGACAACTCTGTTGGATAGTATTTTCCTGCAAAAAACCAGTATGCATGACAAGGTTATATAGTTGAAGACAGAAATTCAAAGTCAGACTTATTTCAACTAAATACTTCCAGCACAAGTTAAGCAACAGAATTCAAACTTCCCAAAATACAGTTAAAAAAGCTTCAAAATATACAAGTTCAAGGGAGCTCTCTAAAGCTTAAGTTGCGAAAGGTTTTGATGTTCATGCTGCGAGTGTTGTTAGGGTGCAGTCTTCACCTAAGTTGGTATCAAAAATGACAATTTCTTCCCAAGTCATCCTAACCTCGAAGATAGTTTCGTTATTGTGCCATCACTCCAAGTCCTCAATGTGTTTACAAACCTAAACCATAGCTTCATCCAATTGCCTTCATCTCCTTAGTATCTTTAATTGTCATCACGTGATATACAAGAATGAACCAAGAATAATGGATGAGTATACTCCAAATGGCAAACAATTCATAGGACTTAAGAAGTGTTCTTCACCAGCTGTGAGCAAAACGGCATCTCCATACAAAACATTGCGTTCTGTCTCAAAGTGCTCCACTGCCTCATTCAAAGACATCCTCAAAACAACAAACTAATGCTATCAAGCCTGAAGTTTCACTTATTATATTCACTTGGATGATGAGGTAGAAACAAGCATGAAAAAACCTGATATGAAAAAAACATGTCAGCAATGATTAAACTCAGCAAGACTTGTAATATTGTGAAGGGAGCAATTGCAGTAAGAAAAGTGTCGCAAACATAAGATCTTGAGACAGTTTTTACGAAGGAAACAATATAAATAAAAATGATGTTAAAGCCAAAGCCACGTCATCACAGTGAAAATCCCAAGAATTCACACGGTAAAAAACCAGGGTAAAACTAGATATTTTCTTCCTCACTACAGACAAAGAAAAGGTCACTATCAAGTCCCAGAAAAGCAGAAATCATGGTATAAACCTCTAACAGAATTGTACTACCAAAATACACCTCACCTCACACAATACCAAACATTTCCTTCAGCAAATTTCAAATTTTCACACGTATCAAAAACCCTAAAATCTTCTATAAATACCCTCCCAACCATTGGCAAAAAAACACAGAGAAGAACCCTAGCGAAGCTCTGCGAAATTGAATACCCAACTCACTTAAAAGTTCTTCCTAAAAAGTTGATAGAGCTTCACACTGAAGCTCTAGCCAGCTTGAACTTAACCACACCACGCAAGTTTCAAAGGGAAGAAAAGAGGAACAGGGTTTCGAAGCAGCTAGGAAATCACTCACCGTTACCGTAAAGCGACCAAGTTGGTAAGATATTCCTTGCCTTTAGCTTGTTCTTGTTTATCGATATCTTTACGTTTTTTCTTCCGATGCTTCATTGTTATTCTGCCTTTTTATCGCATATTCTATAAAGGTTCTTGATATTGATTGTTGTGCTAAAGATGTTAGGGTCTCCGATTCACCATAAGAATAACAGGTTAATAGGTTCTGTAGGTAACAGTGTGAGGTTTTTTCTGAAAAATGAGAGGGTCTGGCTTATTTTCGCTGATTTTGTGTTATAGACGGAAGAGGTTAGAGAGAGATAATAAATTGTGTAGGGAATAGTCTATTTGTTTTCTTTTCAAAATATGTTCTTAGTAACTGGTTTTATTACTATTTAGTGTTAATCATGAATTTATAGTCCCCATAAGAAATTCATGCGGTAGCTGTTGACCTGTCACTTTCGTTTTTTCTCATTGTTTATCCATTAGTATGAAGTGTACACGTTTTTTCGCATAAAGTCTTGATGTTGTGGGCTCCTCGGGTCACTCTAATGAGAGTCCAAACCTACTTGTTGCCATCTTATGCCCTTTATGTGATAGGAAACGATATCTCTGGACCTTAGCATCCCCATATGTGCTTGTTCTAATTCCCTCTAAGTTGTTTTTTTGTTGATCAATATTAATCAGTTTAACTAAAACTTAGTGGAACTTAATAAGGTTTATTTTAGAAACTGATTATATTAATAATGTTATTAGTAATGTTGGTAATATTATTAATAATATTATTAGTTTTTATTATAACTATAATAATTATTATTTTCTTTACAATATGACATTTATTTAATTACCTTTTTAGAATTTTATCAAACTTGATTCTTATTTACCTTTTATTAAAATCAAAACATTTTTAGACTAGAATAAATAAAAATCCTTTTTGAATTTATATGAAAGTGGTGGATCCTTGGAGTCTAGCACTCCTTGGATCCTTAAGCGACCGCTCTCGAGGTGCACACCTTGAGTTGTGGTCGCTTCGTCTTTCATCCTTAAAAATACCCAACCTCGTTTAAACCTTCCAAAATTCGCAAACCCTAGTTCGAGCAATATGCTCACCTTAGCTTAACTAATCTACGTTATTATATTTCTAAATTATTTTCCTAAATAAATTACGAAAGAATCGAGTTTTTGGAGTTGCACATTCCTTGAATTCGAGAATGATTGCTATTGAGGCGTACGCCTTGTATAGTGTGTCATTCGAACTTTCGCTCCTAAAACACTTTCTCTTAATTATTTGGACAAGTATTCACTGTCCAACAAACATATTTCATAATTAATGGAATGAAAAAGGTGTTGTTGGGATCTAGCATTCCAGCGATATCTCGACTAATTGATTACAAGGCCAACGTCTTGCTTATCGAATAGTCGTCATTCCTCCTAAAATTTTCAACCCGTCTAACCTCGTTCCTCATCTTCGTGCGATCGAGTCTAAACCTTAGTACGTTTCTAAACCATACGATAGATTCAAATTATTTTCTTAATTAAATTACGAAAGAACTGAGTTCTTGAAGTCTCGCACTCCTTGAATTCTTGAATGACAACTATTGAGGCGTACGCCTTAGGTAGCGTGTCATTCGAACTTTCGTTCCTAAAACACGCGCCCTAACTATTTGGACAAATACCGCCATTGTCCATTCAAATACAATTTCCTAATTAATTGAATGAAAAAGGTGTCGTTGGGATCTAGCATTCTAACGATATCCCGACTAATTGGTTGCGAGACTGACGTCTCGTTTATCGAGTAGTCGTCATTCTCCCTTAAAATATCTAACCAACCTTATCTTCTTCGCCCCCGTGCAATCGAAACCCTAACTACCTATTCAACCTAACTCTCTTTTCTCGCCCCCGTGCGATTGAAACTTTTCAAACACTAAATTCCTCGCCCTCGTGCGATTTCAAACCCTACAACCCAAACACCTTTACCGAAGAACATTGTTTAGTCCCTTCTTCCGCGCATAACAAACTAGTGCTTCAGCCTCCCCTAGCGAGCAGACAAGCCGACGTTTAGCAGTTAGAATGCAACCTAAACACTCGTTCACTTACAAACCTTTTACCATAGTTAGCCGAACTACGGCTGCTCTGATTTCTCATTCCCCAATGAGAATACGTAGGCATAGGATTGTGATGATCCTAGCGAGCACTTTTCCACTTTTCTTTCTTTCCCACCTTTAGGTTCCCATACCTTTTACCAAAGAACATTGTTTAGTCCCTTCTTCTGCGCATAACAAACTCGTGCTTCAGTCTCCCCTAGCGAGCAGACAAGCCAACGTTTAGCAGTTAGAATACAATCTAAACTCTCGTTCATTCCAAACACAAACCTTTTACCGTAGTTGGCCGAGCTACGGCTGCTCTGATTCTTCATTCCCTCTTGAATGTAAGATACGTAGGCACAAGATTGCGATGATCTTGGCGAGCACAATCCCCTCTTTTTCCCGTAGTCCCACGAACTACAAATGCTCTGATTTTCCACTTCTTATAAGTGAAGATACGTAGGCACAAGGGCCCCAATCCTTGGCGAGCACCCTATCTATAAACCACCCATTCCCCTATAGGAGAAACTTTAGAAGAAAACAAACAAGCGTGGATAACTTTACTCTCGAATCGATCAAGAGGTTCCCGTTGAGTACAACGGACATGAGGGGTGCTAATACCTTCCCCTCATGTAATCGACTCTCGAACCTAGAGTATTGGTTGCGATGACCATGTTCTTATCTCCTTAAAGGTTTTATCAATATTTTCCTATTCCATCCCTGGAATGAATAAAGTTCGGTGGCGACTCTGTTTCGAACAGTATTTTCCGCGTCCATCGCGAGGAACGTATTTTTCGAGGTACGACACATGTCAATTAAGATCACCAATCATCAAATGGAAACATGGAAGAACAATGCTCTAAAACTAGGTCAAAGTATGCACAATATCATGGTCAAAACATCATCAACTTGATATAGCATCCAAAAATAGAAAAATGATAAAATAAATTCCAATAAAAAAACTCAAGCTCATGTCAATACACTAAAGTGTGTGTGTGTGTGTGTGTGTGTGTGTGTGTGTGTGTGTGTGTGTGTGTGTGTGCAAAAGGTAGTTAAAAGCAAGGCACAAGAACATGCACAAAAGCAACAAACAAGCTAGGGTACTCCACAAGTCGAGCATAAATCGAGGATCACGTTAAATGACATGAAAACCAAACAAAATTTCAATATTCAAACACCAAAATAGCACTCAAACAATGTTCACTCATGTGTCAAAGCATCCCCAAAACCATAGCTCAAGGAAGCACCCACAAGACCTTAAAAATCAAGTCCCTAATATAAGGGCATTTTAGGAAACGCCTTTCAAAGATAATTCCAAATAAAATAGGAAAAATAATGGAAAAATAAAATAAAAAATGTGAAAAATATCAAAAGACATTAAATAATAAGAAACATGTTTTTTGGTATTTTAAAATAAAGGGAACATAAAAATTAAAATCAAAATCAAAAGAGAAGAAAATAAAAAATAAAATAAAAAATAAAATAAAATGAGAAATGAGAGGGGGTGTTGAAGTAGAACAGAATGAACATGATTCATGTGTTGCGCGCATATGGGCTGAAAGTAGGGGGTGTGGATATCACTAAAAGTCAGGCCCATGATCAATTTAATCCAAATTAGAAACCAAACAAAACAAATGCCACTCATGATGTTTCATTAATTGAAGTGGCTCCAAGTCAGCGCCACGTAGCTGCCACACACGCACAGTCAAAGTGTCAAAATAGGACACGCAAGCAAACACACACAGATGTCGAAGCTAGGGTTCCGGTCATCTTCTCCGGCTACACACGTCGGAGCTAATTGTAAACTACATCAAAACTTGTAAAATAAAACACTAATCTCAAGCATTCTTCACCCTGGTTATAAACCCAAGCTCAAAAATCATTTATAAATGCTTTATCACCATGAAAATCAGCCACGAAAAAATGATGCTCAAACTGAAACATCAACAAACTAGCAGAAAAACAACACATACATGATCTACACTATTCCAGAATCTCAAATATATTAAAAACAAACACAAAATACGTGTGGCATGGGAGAAAGTGGTTGAGGAAAGTTACCAAAATGGAGAGCTCGATTACTCCTTTAGACTTGCTCAAACCTTCCAAAATCTTCTTCCTCTAGCTCCAAGGAACTTCAGAGATGAAGACAAAAGCAAGAGAAGAGAGAAATGAGTCTTTCAGTGAGTTTCGAAGAGAGAGGATTTTAAGGAAAAATGAGAGCTTTCTAGGGTTCTGTTTTCCTACAAGATGATGGTGTCCCTGTGTGGTTAGGTTTTTTTTGCTTTTATACTGATGTTTAGAGGGTGGTTAAAGGTTTAACTGTGGTTAAAAATTAGTTGTAATGATTTTTTCAAAACTTGTGCAAATAGAGAGTGAAAATGAATGAGGCACGAGCATGACCACTTGGGTGTGGTTGTGATTTTATTTGTGAGAAAAAGGAGGATTAGAATGAGAGTGGATGAAAGGTACATCATGAGGTAAATTGGTGTGCAAGTTTGTGTGTTTCCATTTTTGGAAAAAATGATTCAAAATGGTGCATGGGATAATGGGTGTGTTTGGCTTGATCAAGCAATGTTTTGGTGATGTAAGAAGGTGGCATGATGCGTGTAAAATCAAAGGGAATGTTGCTGCATGAACACAAATGAGAATAATGTGAAAATTCCCCATGAACCAAATCTTAGACCAAACTCCATATCACTCACTTTAAACTATCATGACTTGATGAATAAGAAGCCAATGATGGTGAGCTTGGTATGGTTGGAAAGGTGGGAGATTATAGAACAACGTTCATGATCAAAGAAACTTGATATAAGTCTTGAATCAATGAGAAATGAGGGATGGTTGTGTCCTCAAAGATGTCCAAAGTAACTTAGAAAAAAATTATAAGTTGTTGAACTTTTTACATCTTTGGCACCCTATCTTTGAAGTCACATATCTTGATGAGTTTTGATCCAATGAAAGAGTTCTTGTAATGGATGGAAAAATTGAAGAATGATCTTCAACTTTCATGTTGTGAGAAAATTCAATTGAGGTCAAGAACTTAGTGAAAAATGTCTTGGAAGTTTGATTGAAAAATCTTCTAGCCACTTGCCAATCTTGACATCTTTGAAACCCTAATTTGGAAGCTTCATAACTTGAGCTCTACACATCCAATGGAGATTATCTAGTACTCAAAAGAAAGCTTGGAGGATGCTTTACAACTTTCATGTTCAAGGAAAAGTCATTTGAAGCTTTAATCATCATGTAAAATGGGCTTTAAAGTAGATACCTCAAACTGATTTTCTATACTAAGAAAAAATTCTAAGTGTTGGAATATCAAAATCTCCTTTTTCCCAACTTTAGCTCATCATATCTCTCAAACCATGAACCTTTTGGACATGCTTCCTTCTATAAACTTATAGTTCATGATGTCCTCTTTAATTTTATAGCAATTTTGCCTTCATTGGATAAAAAAATGAGAAAGTTATGGAAGTTGCAAGATGGCTAGAATTAGGGTTTTCTACACTTAGAAAATTTTCCATCAAAACCCTAATTTAGTCAAACTCTTGATTTTATGTTTCTCCTTGACTCTTCTTGTTCCAAACACATGAAATAACTTGAAAATAACTATCATGCCCTTGATTGACATTGAGATCCAAGATTTTGACCTGATTTAATCACAATTGACTTTTGTTGACCGGATGAAATCCTAGGACCATTCCCACTGGCTGAGGCTCTTGTAATGGCTTGTGATGACACATAATCCAAGTAGGGAACCCTTAAGATGTATATTGACACATGGAACCATGTCTTGCCCCAATAATTTTCCTCAAATCTTCTTTTAAATCAAAACCCAAGATAGTCATCCATGAGATAGGTGGAAAAGAATCAATGCTTGTGTTCTTGGTTTGAGTGGTTGAGTGACATGTCTTAATGATGAAGACCTTGTAACTTGAGATTGCCACAAAGTTGAGCTTGAGTTCTTGATTGAGCTTTGAAGATGAAACTCTTCTCTTGATTGCTGGATAAGATACCCTGATGCCTTGTCTAAGATCAATGCTAGGTGCAAATGATAATGATATGGAGGTAAAAGGTTAGGGTGAAAAAAAGGGTGTGACACATTGAACCTTTAGTCTAAACCATTTGGGTATGGGTATACCCTTACTCCATGCTCGTTATTTTCAAACCTAGGTTTTCTGTTTGTTTGAATGTATATATTTGTGTATCTTTATTTGCATGTGTTTGTGCATTCCTGCATTTATAAGCATCATTTTGCATTGGTTTCATGGAATTCAGAGTTTTATTTATGAACATCACAGGACCATTATGGATTGCAAAAGAAAAAACAGTTTGAAATACTCTTTCAAGAGTCTTAAATTGGATGACCTAAGGAAGTTAGGAGCTCTGGTTGTAGATCAAGAAAAGTTCAAAGACAAGTATGGGAAGCTATTATCATTATTGAAGGTTCAGGTGGAAAATGATATTCTTTCTACCCTACTCCAGTTCTATAATCCATATTATCATTTCTTTACTTTCCCAGACGATCAGCTTGTGCCTACCTTAGAAGAGTATTCTTATTTTGTTGGTTTGCCTATTCTGATTGAGTCTCCTTTCCCTTTTTTTGGAAAAGGACCCTAAAGAGCAGGACATTGCTAAGGCTATATGTATGAAATCATCTTATATTAAAGCTAATATGACTACTAAAGGTGGGGTTTTTGGATTAACCACAGGTTTTATGATCGAAAAAGCCCAATATTACACCAATCATATAAGCATGAACGCATTCGAGGCTATCCTCGCTTTACTCATATATGGAGTATTTCTTTTCCCAAGCTTTGAAGGATTTGTCGACCTTAGTATTTATCATTCAGTTCATCTCAGAAACTTTCATGGTGGAGGAATGATTACGTGTTGTGTACTGTCGCTACTGCGAAAATCGGCGCCGGCTGACAGAAGAGTCGCCACCGTGCGTTATTTATCCCAACGGAGGGAAAGGAAACGCTCGAAGTAAACCTCGCAAAAAACGGGAAAGGTATGGTCATCGCAACCAAAACCTGGGTTCGGGAGTCGGTTACGCAAGGGGAAGGTATTAGCACCCCTCACGTCCGTCGTACTCGACGGGATCCACGCTTGCTTGGTTTGTCTAAAGGATGCAAAAACAATCTATCTACGGCTACTAAATCTAAACGGAAGGGAATTGACTCGATAGAGCGTCGCACTCTATGCCTACGTATTCTCAAGAGAGAAAGTCAGAGTCAACGTAGTTCGGGACTACGGGGAAATTGGCTCGCCAAGACCTCGCGTCTTGTGCCTACGTACTCCCACACTGAATGGAAGATCAGAGCTTACGTAGTTCAGGCTAACTACGGCTAGGCTGGGTGTTCTCACACAGGAGTGAGAAATTAATCTGGTTTTAAAGGTACGGGAACCTATGGGAACTAAAACTACGGTCTGGTCTCAAATGCACTCGGGCAAGAGAAAGGGATAACAATCAGTCGTCAGCGGGAAAATCTCGATCGCACAGCAGCGAGAGAACAAAAGGTTAGTTGTTAGTGTGCTCGCTAGAATATCGCATCCTATGCCTACATATTCTCGTCTGGTACGAGAAATCAGAGCAGCTGTAGTTCGGCTACTTTCGGGACCACAGCTCAAATCTCGTTTTATTGATATTCTGAAAAATGGGTTACAATGATTGAATACGGAAAATAAACTCCTAAAGAATAATATCCTATCCCTCTATAATGGAAAATCAAATGGAAAATAGTCCCCTAACAAGTGGACTTCTAAAACTACCTCTAAAAAGGTAAAAAGTCCCCTAACAGATGGATATTTAAAACTATCCCTAAAATAAACTCCATGAAGAAAAATATAC